>JAZKJV010001147.1:649354-1146084 GCA_037367405.1 Ottelia alismoides | reverse complement strand
TGAACCCGCATGCCACAAGTCTCTCCTTGTAGTGATCTACACTGCCATCTGCTCAGTACTTTACGTTGAAGACCCACTTGCATCCAACAACTGATGCTCTAGTAGGAGCTGTAACAGGGCTCCAAGTGTCACGCGACTGTAGCGCAATTATTTCCTACTACATGGCAAGATGTCATCGACTGTCCTATATGGCATCCTAATATGTCCGTGGTATCTCCATGGTTGATAGTGTCATGACCAATCTCTTGAAGTCCTCTAAGAGTATACTCAAGGAGACTTGGGCTGCAAGAGGATATGTAGAACAAGTACGCGTCTACTTCTGCAGAGCAATATGCACATCTAGATCATCTGCCACCTCATGAACATGTAAACTACCCTTCTGAGAGGGTACATGCTCATCTTGTAAAGAATCAAGCTGCATAGACAACTCAGTAGAAACAATGTGCTCATTACATACCTAGGGCGTGTTGGATGATGGGGAAGACCCATGAGTAGGGGGAACGATGCGTGGCAAAAATTGAGTATAGGTACTGGGTAGCAGTCCAGGAGCAACCACATGAGCATGTGTAGGTACTGGAGGTGGTGGTGAAAGTGGTGGTGGAGGAGGTGGTGAAGGTGGTGTAGGTACTGAAGGTGGTGCAATTGTAGGAGGAGACATGTATACCTCCTCACCAAAGCCAGATGGGGTCAACTTGTCACATGTAGGAGAGAAATACATAACAGACTCAAAGAATGTGACATCAACACTAGCAAAATATTTTTATCGAAGCGGATCAAAACAACAATACCCCTTCTGGGTACGAGAGTAGCCAACAAAGACACACATGATAGCTCTAGGGAAGAGCTTGTTACGACCTGACATCATATTGTAAACAAACGCCATAAAACGAAATACTTGGGGTGTAAGGAAGAATAGATCCTTCTCGGGAAACACAATCAAGAAAGGAACGTTTTCTCCTAAAATAGAAGATGACATACGGTTCACCAAGTAGCAAGTTATGAGAACGACACCACCCTAGTAAGAGAGGAGCGCAACTTTGAATAAAAAAAGGTTCGGACGACATCAAGTAAATGACAATGTTTGCGTTCAGCAATACTATTCTGCTGAGATGTGTAGGCATATGGGGTCTGGTGTACGATACCGAGAGATCTGAGAAACTCGGATAGTTGTAAAGTGCAGAACTTTACGACATTATCAAATCGCAAATACTTGACATTATTAGAGAAAATATTCTTTATTTATCAGTAAAGATTTTAACAACAGACCCAACCTCGGACTTATTCTTAAACAAAAAGACCCTAGAAAGTCTAGAATAGTCATCTACAGCAACAAGAAAAACACGATGTCTCTGGTGATCATGAACACGACTTGGACCCCAAATATCTAAATGAAAGAGCTCAAATGACTGAGAACTGCTCCAACTCTGACGAGATGGAAAAGAAGAGCGATGATGCTTCTCAAGTTGGCAAGCCTCGTACTGGAAGGAAGATTGCGTGGAGATCTGTACGAGGACATGACACAACTTCTGTAGAGGAAGGTGGCGAGAAAACGATGATGCCACAAGTACGGTGAGACTGGTCCAGTAGGAATAGTAGAGGCACCAGTATGTGGAGACTGGACCAGTTTGTAGATGTCTCGATTCTCACGACCACATCCAATCACCCTACCTGTGAGTATGTCCTGACAACAGAAGAGGGGTCAAAATGGCATGATAATGTAGATCCTTCATGATCTGACTAATAGAAAGCAAGTTCAGCTAAAAATCAGGAACAAATAAAACATTCTGCAGGCGCACGGATGGCATCAAATGCACCTCCCCATGTCCTGTGATGGGTAACTAAACCATATTCGCAATGACAACCCATCTACCGGAGGGTATAGACCTGTAAGAATTGAACTGGGCTCTGTCTCCACATAGATGGTGAGAAGCACCAGAGTCCATTATCCATTCTGTTGTATTTGGCCTTCTGCAACCGGTAATAACATATGTGATACATGAGAAGCTCAAAGAGGCTCTAGCCGCTGCTGCAACATCTGAGGAACCTATAGTGTTGGTGTCGACAACATATATAACATGCATGCATGCATACATACATGCATACATACATCCATAATACATACATACATACATACATGCATAATGCATGCATGCATACATACATCCATACATACATAATGCATGCATGCATACATACATGCATACATAATGCATGCATGCATACATACATAATGCATGCATGCATATATACATACATAATGCATGCATGCATACATACATAATGCATGCATGCATACATACATCCATACATACATACATAATGCATGCATGCATACATACATAATGCATGTATCCATACATACATAATGCATGCATACATACATACATACATAATACATACATAATGCATGCATGCATACATACATACATACATAATGCATACATACATACATGCATACATACATAATGCATGCATACATACATGCATACATACATACATACATAATGCATGCATACATATATACATACATACATACATGCATACATACATGCTGCATACATAATGCGTGCATAATGCATACACAAGGTTCAGGAAAGCGGTATGCGTATGCGTTTGGACAGGTCACTGAATAGCGATTAAGCGGTATGCGGGGGCATATGCGGGGCATATGCGGTTCTACGCGGTTTCCTAATTTTTTATTGAAAAATAAATAAATAAATGTAAAAGTGACTACAAGAGAACTAAATTTATGTATAATTGTGGTCCAACAGAAGATCTAAGAAAAATAACTTTCATATAGAGTTCAAAACAATCTCTATCAATCAAATATCAATACTTCAATAGAATTGTTAGTACACAAAATAATTGACAACAATCAACAAAATAGAAAAGTTAGCATACAAAATACCTCTATTGTTGAATTTATTGTCATTTATCTATGCCGTTATATTTATAACTGATCATCCATCAAAAGTACCAAACTTTACATATAATATAATGCATTCATTATAACTATTAATTGACTAAATTAGTTTGCTAAATTATTGGCACATTATTCTTTTTCTTCCCCGCGTTTTTACTCCAATCTCGCAGCACAACTACTTTGATGATGGATTTGAATGGTCATGGATGCTTGGTTGGCATACATGCAAAAGCAAGGAAAAACGTGGCACAAATAAAACAATAAAAACGTGGCAAAAATAAAGAAAATAAAAAAAATAAAAATAAAAATAAAAAATGTGTATGCGGCCGCACAGACCGCATAGGCAGCCGCATAGCCCGCATATGCGGCCCGCATAAGCGCACAGGCCGCATAATGCAGGGCTTCATGAAAGCGGTGCGCTGAAGGCACCGCATACGCATATGCGGCCGCACAGACCGCTTTCGTGAACACTGTGCATACATACATAATGCATGCATACATACATGCATGCATGCATGCATGCATGCTACATACATAATGCATACATAATGCATGCATAATGCATACATACATAATGCATACATACATACATACATGCATGCATACATACATAATGCATACATTCATACATATATACATAATGCATGCATGCATCCATGCTCATGTATGCATGCATACATACATACATACATAATGCGTACATTCATACATATATACATAATGCATGCATGCATCCATGCTCATGCATGCATGCATGAGCATGGATGCATGCATGCATTCATTCATTCATGCATGCATGCATACATACATACTTCTTGATGTCACTTGTATGCTTCTTGTCCAGACTTGTGCTTCACACTCGTTCTGGGGCGATGCAGTTCTTACTGCATGTTATCTCATTAACCGCATGCCCTTGTCTGTGTTGGGGGAGAAGATACCTTTCTCCCTCGTTTTTCCTAACAAGGAGTTGCTTTCCCTAACTCCACGTGTCTCTAGGTCTGTGGCATTCGCTCATCAGTTGTCTCATGGAGTCCTGGGGTTGACAAGCTCTCTCCTAGGCTGTCAAATGTGTTTTTGTCGGGTATTCCAGGACTCAAAAGGGGTATCGCTGCTATGATCCGTTGCGTCGAAAATATTATGTCAGTGCAGATATCACGTTTTTTGAGTCTGTCATGTTTTTCTCTCCTACTGGTGACAGGTTGGTGCCATCAGATATAAGTGATGAAATCTATATTCCTCCTCCACCCTTGTATGCGCCACAACAAGTTCCTACATCTCCACCACCGCCATCCCCATCACCACCACCATCTCCACCACCGCCACAACCACCCACATCTTTGGTTCCTCCTCTACCACGCCACTACAGTCGACGACCAACCCCTGCTCATGATCATGGTCAATCATCAAACATGCCCCAGGTTTGTTCTGATAACATTATTTCTAATGATGGGACTGACGTCATTTCTCAGTAGGAACAGGCAGGGGATAACACGGATGTTGGTACAACTGATGCAGATTTTGATTTGCCGATTGCACTGAGGAAACAGAAGAGGTCATGCGCGTCATGTCCGATTGCTTCTCATGTTACCTTTGAGCGTCTGGCAGGAGATTTCAGGAGATTTGTAGGTGCTTTATCTGTTGTAAAATTTTCCAAGGACTCACCAAGAAGCATTAGCTTATAGTAGATGGCGTCTGGCTATGGAGGAAGAGATGGATGCCCTTCAGTCGAGAGGTACTTGGAGTCTTGTTCCAGCTCCTACTGGGGCATCTATTGTGAGTTGCAAGTAGGTGTTTACGGTGAAGCATAATGCTGATGGCAGTATTGATAGGTACAAGGCTCGACTGGTTGCTCGGGGCTTTACTCAAACGTATGTGTAAACATATATTAGTTACTTTTGTACTTCTATGTTATTTTCTTTTCTACCGTATGCTTTATGTAATTTACCCATAGGCTACTCTCCTATATAAGAGAGCCTAGGGCTGATGGAATAAACATCTTCTTCTCTTTTCCAACATGGTATTAGAGCGACGGTCCTAGACCGGAGTTCTTGAAACCCTAACCCTATCCCCACCACCACCCACGTGCCTCTCTCTCGTCGTCGGCACCTACCCACACCACTGGCCGTGCGCGGCTCTCGCCTGCGGTGAACCGCACACTGCGCGCCTGCGTCCCTTCGCGCCCCTGCGCCTGCGCCCCTTCGCGCCCCTACGCCTGCGCCCCATCACACGCCTGCGCCTCCGTGCGTGCGTGCCCTAACGCCCTCCAGCGCACCCCTGCGCGCCCCTGTGCACCCCTGTGAGCGCTCCTGTGCGCCCCTGTGCGTGCCCCTATCGTGTGTGCGCCCCTGAAAGCGCATGCACTAGCGCCTCTGTGCCCTCTCTCGCGATATGTGTTGTGCGTGCGTAACTCCTGAATCAGCCCTACACGTTTCTAGCGCGCACACCGTCAACTAAATGGGTTTGGTTGCTTGCAGTCTACACATGCAACTAAACCCGTCTATGTCCGTGTAGACGATCTTATCTTCAGTCTATCGCTCCAGTCTTCTGTCTCCAGTATGTCAGAAAGCAAGGCGAGTATTCCATCTATAGGTGCCTTTCGTGGTCTAACGCCTATTGTAAAGATGGATGGTACGAACTATGAACTGTGGGCGATGCAGTTCATGAGTATGATGAAGTCAAGTGGTAAGAAGCACATTCTTACCGAAGAAGAGCCTGCTGAGAAGACTGGAGTTAATGCCTCATGGGAGGCAGATGATACATACGCGAAAGTCTGGTTATCTGGAACTTTGGCAATCGAGATTGCCAATGATATTCTTCATCAGCCCACGACTAAAGACATGTGGGATATTCTGGCGGCCACATACTCTCAAGCGAAGAATGAGACAGATTCTGCAACTCCAGCATGACATATTCACCATTAAACAGAATGATCGCCCTCTACACTCACTCTACACATCTCTGCGTGGAATGTTCGAGAAGCTGTACAGCTTCATGCCCCTGACAGCCACGCCAGAGCAACAGAAGACCTACCGAATGCTACTATGGTGGGAGTTTTTCTTGTTGCCCTTGATCCCGAGTATGAGGCAGCATGGTCTCAAATTTTGGCAGATTCTACTATTCCTCCCATAGAGGAAGCTTTTCATAGATTGAGCCGTATCACTGTTCCATCAACAACTGCGAATCAGAATGCTTCAGCCATGGCTGCCAACAGGGGCCGTAGATTTCATCATCAGACCCGTGGTCGTGGACCTCGTGGTAGAGGAGGCCGTACTCGGCCAACATGTACCTACTGCCATCGCGTCGGACACAATGAAGACACATGCTACTCTAAGTATGGATTTCCTACATCTGCACGAGTCGCCGAGCAGATAGAGCCTCCATCTGCTGCCTCTTTGGATCAGCGGTTCGATCTAGTTGCCCGTCTAAGGGGCATTATTCCTCCATCTGGCCCAGCACCTACTACTGAGAATCAATCTGATGCTGCTGCATCTGCGTCTACATCTATCAATGCATCAGGTAACACACTTGCATTCACTAATAGTAGATCAGATACTTTACCTTGGATTATGGACTCAGGAGCCACACATCATCTATGTGGCGATCAAAGTTTACTTACAGGATACACTCAGATCCCTCCAGGCCGAACAGTGGTCATTGCCAATGGTACACATTCCCCAATTACTGGTCAGGGGGAGATTAGACTGACATCGTCTATGCAGCTCAAAAATGTGTTACATGCGCCTGATTTTTCGATGAATTTATTATCAATCAGTCAGATTACAAAGGATTTACAATGTCGGGCAATTTTTGATCCATCTTCTCTCGTTTTTCAGGACATCCTTACAGGCAACGTGATTGGTCGTGACTATGAGCAAGGAGGCCTCTATCGCCTCAATCAAACTTCTTTTGCTGGAACCTCATCCCAACCTACTGGACCCGTATCTCCTCTGCTATGGCATCTGCGCTTTGGACATCTACCGCTTCAGAAGTTGCGTCGTGTGTTACCCCAGGGTCTGCCTCACATATCCATCCAATGTGAGGCTTGTCAGTTGGGAAAGCATCATTGATTTACCTTTCCCAGTCGTCAGAGTCGGAGTAGTACCTCCAAGTTTAAGTTATTTCATATTGATATCTGGGGTCCGAGTCGTGTTCCTGATCATCAGGGACACAGATTTTATATAGTTATTGTGGATGACTTCTCTCGTGTGTCATGGGTATTTTTGTTGAAGAATAAATCTGAAGCAGGAAATATTATTATCCATTTTCTTAATGAGATTCGTAATGTTTTCTCCACATCTGTTAAAATTGTAAGAAGTGATAATACCCTGGAATTGTGTACTCATGTCCTAGCCAATTACTACTCATCCCAAGGGATTATCCACCAGACATCCTGTGCCTATACCTCCCAACAAAATGGGATCGCTGAGAGGAAACATCGCCACCTACTAGATGTCACCAGGTCACTTCTTATACAGAGTCATGCTCCTTATTCTTACTGAGGTGACGCGGTTCTCACAGCATGCTACCTAATTAATCGTATGCCGTCCTCTGTACTAGGTGAACAGATTCCTTTCTCCCTTATCTTTCCTAGTAAAGATCTGTTTTCCCTTACTCCTCGTGTGTTTGGTTCGGTTGCCTTTGTCCACCAGTTGTCTCCCGGTACTGACAAGCTCTCTCCTAGGGCTGTCAAGTGTGTGTTTGTTGGGTACTCCAGAACTCAGAAGGGGTACACGTGCTATGATCCATTGCGCATGCGGTATCTTGTTAGTGCAGATGTTACATTTTTTGAATCCGTAATGTATTTTTCATCCTCTGGTGATCAGTTGCTACCTCCAGTTACTACCGATGCCATCTATGTGACACCACTCCACAACCACCACCAGTACCACCACCACCACCACCACCACCAGCTCCTTTACCATCATCTGCACCTCCTATTACTATCCCTATTTCACCACTACCATTTCATTATACCCGCAGGCCTACTCCAGCTCATGGTCATGACTCATCACCTAGCTCGCCTAAGGTATGTTCTGAAGATATTACTCTTGATGGATCTAATTATGTTTATGAGCAGGATGTGCTACAGAGGACAGATGAGGACACAACTGATTTAGATGTTCCTATTGCTATACGCAAATCGAAGCGAAGCTGCGCCTCATATCCTTTAGCAGCTTCTGTGTCATTTGAACGACTATCTGGGGATTTCAGGAACTTTGTGGTCGCTTTGTCAGCTGTAGAGATTCCACGGAATTACCAAGACGCTCTGAAGGATAGTAGATGACGTCTAGCAATGGAAGAAGAAATGGCATCACTTCAATCTAGAGGAACTTGGAGTCTGGTTCCTATACCTGTAGATGTGTCCCTAATGAGCTGCAAGTGGGTATTTACAGTCAAGCAGAATGCAGATGGCAGTATTGACAGATACAAGGCTCGCATTGTTGCTCGTGGCTTTACACAGACATACGGGGTGGACTATCTTAATACATTCTCGCCAGTAGCCCGCCATTCTACTCTACGGATCTTGTTGTCAGTTGCGGTTACTCGTGAGTAGCCGCTTTATCAGTTGGATGTGAAGAATGCGTTCTTATATGGTGACTTACAGGAGGAAGTCTACATGCAACAACCACCTGGTTTTGCTATTGAGGGGGAGTGTTCCAAGGTGTGCAGACTTCATAAGGCTATCTATGGCCTTAAGTAGAGCCCCAGAGCATGGTTTCAGAAGCTCTCAGACTTCTTTGAAAAACAGGGATACAAACGCTCTAATGTTGATCATTCCTTGTTTGTACAAAAGACTTCAAGAGGTATTATTGCAATCATGGTTTATGTAGATGACATCTTGATTACAGGAGATGATGCACAAGGAATAAAGAAGGCGAAAGAAATGCTGGGTAGCGAATTTGTTACCAAGGGCCTTGGAGTCCTTAGATATTTTCTGGGGTTGGAGTTTGCCAGAAATCCGTATGGGTTAGTAATGTCGTAGAGAAAATATGTTACGGATCTGTTGAGTGAAACAGGAATGCTCGGTTGCCGGCCTGCGACAACACCAATGGACCCCAGTATGAAGCTATATGATGATGATACAAAGGAGGTGGACAGGAGAAGATACAGAGAACTGGTGGGCAAGCTGTTGTATGTCACTATTACTAGGCCCGATATAGCCTTTGCTGTGAATCGTGTGAGCCAGTTCATGGAGCAACCACATCAGGTTCACATGGATGCCATGCATATGATACTCAGGTACCTCAAATCATCTCCAGGTGCGGGTTTGCTATTCAAGAAAGGCAAGGTGATCTCTATCTCAGCATGTGCAGATGCAAATTATGCAGGGTGTCCCAAGGACATGAAGTCCACCTCTGGGTTTGCGGTTTACGTTGGAGATTCTTTAATCTCATGGAGGAGCAAGAAACAAACTGTGGTAGCCAGGTCTAGTGCTGAATCTGAATATAGGGCTATGGCTCAGGTTAGCACAGAAATGATGTGGGTAAAGGCTGTGCTTACAGATTTATATTTAGAAGTCCCACTTCCTATGACCTTAGAATGTGACAATCAGGCGGCCTTGTTCATTGCAAACAATCCAGCGTTCCATGAGAGAACCAAGCACATTGAAGGTGACTGTCACTTCATACGTGACATGATTCAGAAGGGATTCATTGCTACATCCCATGTTAGTTCAGAGAATCAAACTGCAGATATATTCACCAAGGCATTACTACGAGGCCCATTTCAGAAGTGTGCGTCCAAGCTGAGCATGATTGATATCTATGCTCCATCTTGAGGGGGAGTGTAAACATATATTAGTTACTTTTGTACTTCTCTGCTATTTTCTTTTCTGCCGTATGCTTTATGTAATTTACCCATATGCTACTCTCCTATATAAGAGAGCCTAGGGCTGATGGAATAAACATCTTCTTCTCTTTTCCCAACAGTATAGGTAGATTATCTTGACACGTTTTCTCCTGTTGCTCGACACTCTACCTTACAGATTCTTTTATCTGTTGTTGTGATTCGAGATTGGCCCCTGTTTCAATTAGATGTCAAAAATGCATTTTTATATGGTGATCTTCAGGAAGAAGTTTACATGCAGCAACCACCTGGGTTTACTGCTGAGGGGGAGTGTGGACATGTATGCATGATTCATAAGGCGATCTATGGCCTAAAATAGAGCCCAAGATCTTGGTTCCAGAAGCTTTCAGATTTGTTTGAGAAGCAAGGGTTCAAAAGGTCAAATACAGACCGTTCACTTTTTGTACATAAGACATCCAGAGGTATGACTATCATTATGGTGTATGTTGACGATATACTCATTACAGTAGATGATATGCATGGAATAAAAATAGCAAAAAGAATTCTTGGGACGTGAATTCGTTACCAAGGATCTAGGAGTACCGAGATATTACTTGGATTGGAGTTTGCTAGAAATGAAGAAGGACTCGTGATGACTCAGAGGAAATATGTCACTGACTTGCTAAGTGACACATGTATGCTTGGATGTCAACCTGCTTCTACACCAATGGATCCAAGCATGAAGATGCATGATGACGACACTGAGGAGGTTGACAAAAGAAGGTACAGAGAACCGGTAGGGAGGCTCCTTTATGTTACTATTACTAGACCAGATATTACATTTGCAGTAAATAAAGTGAGTCAGTTCATGGAGCAACCTCACTAAGTACACATGGACGCCATACATATATCTTATGTCATATCCAGGCGCAGGTTTGATGTTTAGGAAGAAGGCCACTATTACTATTTCAGCATGTGCAGATGCAGACTATGCAGGGTGCCCAAAAGATAGGAAATCTACATCAGGGTTTGCTATATTCATTGGGGAGTAACTTGTTTCATGGAAGAGCAAGAAGCAAACAGTAGTTACGAGATCCAGTGCTGAATCAAAGTATAGAGCTATGACCCAAGCATGTGCAGAAGTGATGTGGGTTCGCGCAGTTCTGACAGATCTACATATAGATGTTCCACTTCCCATATCACTAGAATGTGACAATCATGCTGCATTATTCATTGCCAACAACCTTGCTTTTCACGAGAGAACGAATTACATTGAGGTGGATTGTCATTATATCCGTGATATGATCCAGAAGGGCTTCATTTCTACAACACATGTCGGCTCAGGAGACCAAACGACAGACATCCTTACTAAAGCGTCTCTTCGGGGTCCCTTTCAGAAGTGCTTGTCCAAGATGAGCATGATAGATATCTATGCTCCATCTTGAGGGGGAGTGTAGAAGTTTATTAATGTTCTTGTATCTTTTATCTATTTATCTTTTCATTTGTCTACCTTATGTAATTTGCCCATAGGCCTCTCCCTATATAAGAGAGCCTAGGGCTCAAGGAATTAACACGATGCTTATTTTTCCCAACACCAGGAGGAAGTCTACATGCAGCAGCCTCCGGGGTTTGCTGCGGAGGAGTGTAAATGGGTTGGCTTTAAGTAGAGCCCGAGGGCATGGTTTTAGAAACTCTCAGATTTGATTGAAAAGCAGGGGTTTGAGAGGTCAAATGCATATCATTCATTGTTTGTGCAGAGAACACCCTGAGGTACTGTTGCTATCATGGTATATGTCTATGATATACTTGTTACATGCGATGATGCGCATGGGATAAAGAAGGAAAAAGAATTCTGGGTCGTCAGTTTGTTACTACGGATCTTGGCACCCTAAGGTATTTCCTAGGGTTAGAGTTTGCTAGGAATGCCCAGGGTCTTGTGATGACCCAAAGGAAGTATGTTACTGACATGCTTATCGAGACATGCATGATTGGGTGTTGACCCTCTACTACTTCTATGGATCCTAGCATGAAGGTATATGCTGATGATGATATAGATGAGGTTGACAGGAGGAGATATAGAGAGTTGGTGGGAAAACTTCTCAATGTTACTATCACTAGACCTGATATCTCTTTTGCAGTGAGTCGTGTGAGTTAGTTCATGGAGCAACCTCGACATGGATGCTATATATATGATATTGAGGTGTCTAAAATCTTTTCCAGGTGCAGGACTACTATTCAGGAAAGGAGCAACTCTTTTGGTTTTTGCATGTACTGATGCTGATTATGCAAGGTGTCCTAAGGATAATAAGTCTGCGTTAGGTTTCGCGGTGTTCGTTGGCAGTTCTCTTGTTTCTATTAAAAGTAAGAAACAAACGGTTGTTGCTAGGTCAAGTGTTGAATCTGAATATAGGACTATGACACAAGCAAGCACGGTGATGATGTGGAGCAGTGTTAGCAGATTTGCATATATATGTACCTCTACCTATGTAGTTGTAATGTGATAATCAAGTTGCCCTATTCATTGCTAACAATCCTGCATTTCATTAAAGAACAAAGCATATTGAGGTAGACTGTCGTTATACTAGAGACATGATTCAAAAAGGCTTGATCTCTACCTCTAATGTCAGTTCGAGAGATGAAACGATGGATATTTTTACCAAGGCTTTACTCAGAGGACCGTTTCAGATGTGTTCTTCCAAGCTGAGCATGATCGACATCTATGCTCCATCTTGAGAGGGAGTGTAGAGATATATCTATGTTCTCTCTACATTTTCCTTTATTTTATTTCTTTTTGTTGGTCTTATGTAATTTGTCCATAGGTCTCTCCTTTATATAAGAGAGCCTATGATTATCAAGAATAAACAACTCACTCATTTTCCCAACAATATCATTTAAAACATGAATATTCGTATTCATATCCTCAAAACTTTGAACATTTGTATTCACTTCGGATTCGTCAAAATTGAAGATAATATATTTGTATTCGGCGATTGTTGAACATTTGTATTCGTATTTGTATTCGTATTCGGCGAATGTTGAACATTTGTATTCGTATTTGTTATGAATATATTTAGCAGCTATACGCTATTACTCATTGTAACCCTTGTAAGGGTATTTCTGTATTTCTTCTTCCCTGTACTCTCTAGGGTTTATGGGGTTTTGTCCTATATAAGGACCCCTAGACCTATTGGAATAATCAAGCCATTTCATTCCCTTCCACATGGTATCAGAGCGGCGGTCCTAGACCGGTGTTCTGACCTAACCCTACCCCACCACAACCGCCCCTCCCTCTCCATGCTCGATCCCTGACCCGGTGCCTTCCTCACGCCGCCCACGCCTCGAACGCCGCCCATGCCTAACCTGGCGCCTCCCTCTCTAGCCTCCCACGCCGTGCCAGGGGCCTCCTCCCTCGCACGCCACCCCTCCTCACGCCGCCTCTCCTCACGCCTCCTCACGTCGCCCCTCACGCCCCAGAACCCGGTGCCCTAGCCCCTCCTCCCAGGCTGCAGCCCCCGCCCTCCGAGGCCCTCGAGCTCCCAGGCCGCAACCCCCCCGCCCTCCGAGGTCCTCCCAGGCTGCCTTTCCAGGCTGCTGTTCTGCCTCACAAGCCGCAGCTCTCCGCCCTCCGGAGCACTCGGGGCATCTCAGGTGAAGCTCTCCGCCCTCCGATACCCTCGTGCCACGTCAGGCCGCCGCGCTCACACCCTCCCGGGCTGTCGGTACCCCCAGGCTGCGCGGCTACTCGCAGTACAACACATCAGGCCATATGCGCCAGTGCGCCGCCATCCCAGGCATCCCGAAACACTATCTGGTGATGTTCTACTAAGTACTCATGTTCTTTGAGATTATCAACATTATCTAGTTCCTTTCTTCTTTATTTGTGTGGCTGCCATGGCATCTACTCCCACATCTGTGGACTCCATGCCCCTGTACCCAGCTTCTTCTATGATGGTTCAGGGCACTACTATAAATCTCTAAGGTTACGAGAACTATGTCCTGTGGTCTCGATCCTTTAAGGTGTTCATTGGTGGCCAGCGTAAGCACTTTGTTCTTACCAAAGTTCTGCCCGCAGAGACAGACAAAGACTATGATATATGGTACGTTGATAACTGTCAGGTCATTACTTGGATGACAAACAGCGTTGATCCATATATTGCATCTAATCTCCTTTACAAGGAGACTGCCAAAGCAATGTGGGAAAGTCTTGAGAATACCTATTCGCAGAAAACAACCAAATCCAGGCTTTCGGACATATATACTAAGATTTGGTCTACAAATCAAGGAGATGCATCCTTGATCGAGTATGTTGACAGGGCTATTTGAGGAGCTTCTTATTTTTCAACCTGCCTGTTGTGATAAACAGGTAGGGGAGCGCGCAGAATGGCAAGTATATCAATTCTTATCAGGTTTACATCCTCGATATAAACCTATGAAGGATCAGTTTCTGACCGCTGCAACATTGCCTACTCTTGAGACCATCTTTGGTCGTCTTCAGGAACTTGAGTCTCCACCACCTCCTCCATCTGCTGAGACATCAGCTCATTTTGCGAGAGGACGATCCATCTACTACGGGGGACGTGGACGTGACTCTGGTCGGGGACGTGGTCAAGGGCATGATCATCCTACTGCCCACTTTCCCACTTGTATTCATTGTGGTCGCCTGAATCATCCTTCGAAACATTGTTGGGCCAAATTTGGCATGCCTTCCAATGCCAACAATGCGTATGAGACGAACCCCTCTGATACTTATTATGAAGCCACTGTCTCTAACCAAGAACAGCCTGCCAGTGATAGTCAACCTTCTTTTACTGCCTCTGAATATGTTAGTCTTCGTCAACTACTACAGAATAATGCCATTGATCTGCTTCAACTGCCAGTCTTGCCATAACCTCTGGTACAGTCGCCAGCACAGCTTCTACATCAACACCTACATGGATCATTGATTCTGGAGCCTCGACTCATCTAACAGGGGAAGGTAGCCTTCTCACCTCTTCCCGTCCTTCGGTTGTGAAGACTGTACGTGTTGCCAATGGAGCTCATTCGCCTATAACTAGTGTGGGCTCTATGGAGTTTTCCTCCAAACTCCGACTCATAGGGATTCATTGCGCTCCTGCCTTTCCTCTTATTTATTATCAGTTCATAAGTTTTGCACTGAGCTAAACTGTCAGGTGATATTTGATGAATTTTGCTGTTATTTTCAGGACATCCGGACGAGGCAGATTTTTGGTGGGGGAAATGAGAAGAATGGGATTTATTATCTTGACATCCCTTCTGATTCTAGTTTTGCAAGTGTTGCATCCATTTCCACTGATCCTATGCTACAACATCTTCGTCTTGGTCATCCATCTGCCAAAGTGCTCTCCATGATGTTCCCTAAACTTTCATCGCTCAAACCCTTTTGATTGCGAGGCGTGCCAGTTTGGTAAACATCATCGAGCATCCTTTCCTGCGCGTATTGAGCCCCGTGATACTGTCCCTTTCTCTTTAGTCCATTGTGATAGTTGGGGACCTTGTCCGGTCCAAACACTGAGTGGCCATAAATATTTCGTTGTTTTTATTGATGATTTCAGCCGATTGTCCTGGGTCTATCTTTTAAAAGAACGTTCGGAGATTAATATTATCATCAAAAAACTCTTTCATTATGTTAAAAATATTGTCTTCTCTAGTGTAAAAATTTTTCGTTTTGATAATGCCTTGGAATTCACCCAGAATGACCTCGCCACCTTTTTTGCCTCCCAAGGGACCATACATCAAACTTCCTGTCCCGATACATCCCAACAAAATGGGGGTAGCGGAAAGAAAATTACGACATCTTCTAAATATTGCCTGGTCTCTTCTCTCTCAGATGAAAGTTCCCAAAACCTACTGGGGTGATGCTATATTAACTGTTGTCCATCTTATCAACAGGGTCCCTTCGCCTTCTCTAAATGGGTCCAGGTCCATTCTCTCTACTCTACCCCAGTGAGTCTCCATTCCCTCTTCCTCGAATCTTTGGTTGTGTGTCCTTTGTTCATAGATTTCAAAAGGCAGATAAACTCTCACCGCGTGCAATCAAATGCATTTTTCTGGGTTACTCTCGCACTCAAAAAGGTTACCGGTGCTATGATCCTAATGGTCGTCGCTATTATATCTCTGCTGATGTCACATTTTTTGAGCAAACAAGCCTCTTTTCTCATACTGTCATTGATATATCTCTTGATCTCCCACCTCCACCCATTGTCGACAAACAAAGACACGTATCTACACTAGCAGAAATCCCTTTACCCATGTCTTTTTTGCAGGATGATATGCCTTCTCCGACTGTCCCCTCCAAGGATGTCCCGGATGATCCTCTAGAGCTTCCCATTGCTCTACGAAAGAGTAAGAGACATTGTACTTCTTATCCGATGTCTCAGTACACATCTACTTCTAGCTTATCTCTCTCTGACAAACGGTACGCAGATGCTCTCATGTCTATTTCCATTCCACGAGATCACAACAGTGCTTTACAGGACTCTATATGGCACCATGCAATGAATGAAGAAATGGATGCGCTTATTTCCAGAGGGACATGTGACCTTGTTCAATGTCCAAAAGGGACTCGACACGTGGTATGCAAATGGGTCTTTACTACCAAACAATCGCCTGGCGGCTCAATTGATAGATTAAAAGCTCACCTTGTGGACAAAGGTTTTACACAAACCTATGGTGTAGATTATTTTGAGACGTTCTCACCCGTTGCACGAATGAGGTCTATCAGGGCGATTCTTTCTTTAGCAGCCAATAAATCTTGTCCTATCTTTCAGTTAGATGTGAAAAATGCTTTTCTCTATGGCGATCTTGATGAGGTGTACATGATGCAACCTCCTGGTTATGAAGTCGAGGGGGAGTACGTATGTCGACATCGCAAAGCAATATATGGTCTCAAACAAAGTCCAAGGGCATGGTTTGACAGGCTTACTACAGAAATAAGCACTCTTGGATTTCAGAGAACAACATCTGATTACTCAGTATTTGTCAGAAAACGAGAAACTGGTACTGTTATAAATGCCGTCTATGTCGATGATATGGTTGTCACATGCGATGATTACAATGGGATATCAGAAACCAAGGCCTTCCTTTAAAAGGTATTTGTTACTAAGGATCTTGGTCCTCTACGCTACTTCTTGGGCATAGAAGTACTTCGCACTACAGAAGGACTTCACCTCTCACAGAGGAAATACTGTTTGGACATTCTTACTAAAGCAGGAGTTCTCGGATGCAATCCTTCTGGTATCCCTGCAGATCCAAAGAAGCACGTCACGTCATCTGATTCTACCTTTGACGATGTCACTCGATACAGAAGCCTTGTTGGTAAACTCCTCTACCTTACTGTCACCAGACCAGATATCTCCTATGCAGTAAGCAGAGCTAGCTAACACATGGAACGACCATGTTACAACCACTGGCAGGATGTACTACAAATTGTACGATACTTGAAGGAATCTCCAGGGCGTGGTCTCTTTTATGGGGTAAATGGACATACGGATGTTATTGCATATGTTGATGCTGATTATGCAAGTTCTCCAGAGGATCGACGCTCTACTATAGGTTATGTTATGATGGTTGGAGGAAACATTGTTACATGGAGAAGCAAAAAACAGACTGTTGTGTCCAGATCAAGGTTTAAAAAAGCGTGAGGCGGTCCGAGGCGTTTTCCCAAAATGTGAGGCGAGGCGTAAGCCTCGAGGCGGTCGAGGCGTAAGCCTCAATTTTTTGGAAAGAAAAATTAAAATTAAAGCAAAATAAATTGGAATAAATACTAACAACACAAAAAATGCAATATATTGTCCTAAAGTTCAATACAAACTACAAACTACAACTATGATTGTCCAAAGTTCAAATATGATTGTGAAAGTAGAAAAGAAAACATAAAGTAGGAAATAAAGTTCTACACAAGAATGAAATTAATGCAACATATGTTCCATCACTATTGTGTGATACATCAAAATCAAGTTTAGTCATCTCGCCCCTCAGCAGTGTTGTCGCCGCCATCGTCATCGTCACTGCTACTCATTGGATCGTCATCGGAGTCATCCATAAAATTCAAGTGCACATCATCTTCAGCTTCATCCACGCTTCCATCCTCAGAATTGGAGTACTCCTCCTCGTCAACATTAATTGGAGTTTTTCCTTTACCTAATCAAGAAAGTAATATGCATATTGCATAGTCAACCATTTGAAACACAATTCACAAAAAAAACATCGAACATTCTTTTAATTTATAATATTGTATTGCACCTTTGTCATTTTTTCCCCTTCTTTTTAGGCCGAGCGACTTGAGCTCCTCCACCTCTTTCACCTCCTTCCTCCACAAGAGGATCATCATCAAGGGGTATGTTTGCATCAAGATCCTGATACGCCTCGACATCTTGTGCTTCTGAAATCCATTCGTCACCGGAGTCAATGTCTTCCAAACATAATGGATCTTCTATTGTTTTCTTCCTTAATTTTCTATGTTTCAATTTCAAATTGAACATGATGTAAACCAGATCATTGAGCTTCGCTTGTGATAAACGATTTCTTCTCTTAGTGTGGACCTATATAGACATACGTAAGGTTTAAGTGATTAACATGAAACAAAAACACTATCATAAAATTAAATAATGCTTTAACCACTTACTTGATTAAAAGAGCTCCAATTACGCTCACACCCAGAAGCACTACAAGTCAAGCTCAACACCCTAATAGCAAATGCTGCCAATTCAGGTGTTTCATCACCACACAACGTCCACCAATCCGCTGGTAAAGGTCAACCACACATTTTAGTAATTATGTAGTATATGGAAAACTTTTAAAATTTATTTACAATACTCACCAGGACTTCTTGTTTTCCTTGAATTAACAACATTTGCCCATCTAAAAAATCCTCTTGCATGCATGAAGGAATCAAGTTGTGAATCTGTTTTCATCCTCGCATCTGGATCAATGATCAATCTTTCCATGCATGAAAACAATCCCATTTTCACCTCTAAGTGGTTGGAGAATGTCGGTTCATAATGAAAGTGGGGATTGAGGAAATAAGCAGCAGCATGTAAAGGCCTGTGAAGTTGACGATCCCAACGGCTATCAACAATATCCCAAATAATCTTATATTTGGTCTCGTCATTTTCAAGATTTCTAGCTATCTCCTCCTTGGCCCTGTCCATGGCTTCATAAATAAATCCCATCGGTGGAAATTTTTCAGAATCCACCAACCTCAAAACGGTGATCAAAGGCTTCGTGGTGTTGAGAGCATATGCAACACCAGGCCAAAAAGACTTGCTCTTCACAACAATGTTCACCACACTTTGCCCCAATGGGCGATTCACATAAGAAATGTTCTTCCATGCTCTGGAAGTGAAGAAGGATTCAAGTGAATCCTTGGCTCTAATCAAGCTTTGCAATGTAAGAAATGCAGTGGCAAATCTTGTAACGGCAGGTTTCACCAAATCACAACCTGCAATTTTTCTCACCATTGCCAAAATCCAAGCATGAGCATACACAAAATTGATAATTTTTTTTTGCTTTTTTGAACACCGATGCATGAAGTGGCAATTTGAGGATATCCTCCAACATCAAATCTATACAATGCGCTGCACAAGGTGTCCAATAAAGATTCTTCCTTTTATCCATCAACATTTGTCCAGCAGCTTTGTAAGCGGATGCATTGTCCGTTATGACTTGGACAACATTCGTCTCTCCGACCTCCTCAACAACTTCATCCAACACTTTAAAAAGCATCCTAGCATCTTTAACTTGATCGGATGCATCAATCGACTTCAAGAAGTAAGTGCCTTTGGGATTATTCACTAAAAAATTAATCAATGTGCGTCCTTTCGTGTCGGTCCAACCGTCCGACATGATGCTACGACCCGTGGCAATCCAAGAAGCCTTCGCTTCATCAACAAGAGTGGTAATGGCATGCTTCTCTTCTTTCAAAATCCAAGTTCGGAGTTCATGCATGGTTGGTGGCTTGAAACCCCTTCCATATCCACATACATCAGTCATCATCGCCAGATAAGGACTATTGGCTATGTTGAATGCCAATGAATTCTCAAAAAAAAAATCTCCCAATGCTCCTGCAAATCCTCCTTCTCCTACTTTTTTCCAGCTTGCATTTAAAGTGAGTTGTTGAGAGGGAGGATCCGAACTACCTGCACCCCTACCTCCATGTGCAATAAAAAATCCATCGGTCCTCGAGCTTGCTTGATACCACTAGAATCTGTCGGTGCTCTTTGTGCCGGTTCATTTTCATCACCTCCAGATGGCCCTTGCATCCCAACTCGGCAAACTTCTTCCATTTCTTCAAACCGTCTTCTCTTTTCATTACCCTTGTTGTCCATGAACATCTTCATCTCTTGTTGAACTTCAATAGGAACGCTTGGACAAGCTCTCACATTCTTGCGTGTCTTTGCGAGATGGTCTTTTAGCCGCTTCACCCCACCAGTGATCTTCATCGAACAAAAAATTGCATTCAACATATACATATCCTTTCCCTTTGTGATGCTCGTTCATTTCAAGTTCTCGACAGTATCTCCATCCGGGATCCGATCGCCCCCCACTTTGGCCTTTCCTTCCCATATCTACAAGTTATACAATAACATACACATATTGATATATACTAACAGTACAAGATGCACATACATGTAATCCTTCATCATAGTTGCATCCTAGCCCTAGGTGTTATGTCAAAGAGAAAGCATATAATGTTGCAAAAAAATATAGAACTCTCTAATGTCAAAGAGAACTCTCTAATGTCAAAGAATGTCATATAATGTTAAAGAGAACTCTCTAATGTCAAAGAGAAAGCATATAATGTTAGGAACTTAGGATCCATTTACACCCGAAACTACTGCAATATCTACTAATAACTCATAGCCATACGTAAGAATTTAACACAACAATTGGAAAACACAAAAAAAATTGAAAAAAAAATAAAAAAAAAAACTCGGAGGTGGCGGCGGCGCAGGCCTACTCCGGCTGGACGGCGAGAGGGTCGGCGATGGAGAGGAGGCCTGGGCGGCGACTCCGGAGGGCGGCGATGGCTGCTTGGCGGCGAGAAGCGGGGTCGGGGCAAGGAGCAGCGGGGCTCAGGGGAAGGGAGGGGGAGGGTTTCGATTCTGTCGAACAGAACCTTCCCCTTCCCCCGTCGGTTCGAATGTATTAAAAAAGGTCACGTGCTTTGCATGTGACCCGGGAAATTAAAAAAAGCCATTTTTGAGGCTTACGCCTCAGCCTTGCCTCGAGCGCCTCAGGCGTACGCCTCCTTGGATTCACCTGAGGCGTGCGCCTCGGGGCGTTTTGGGCCCGCCTCGCCTCGAGGCATACGCCTTTGCGCCTCGAGGCGGCGCCTTTTAAAACCATGGTCCAGATCCAGTGCAAAGGCAGAGTATAGGGCAATGGCTCAAGCCACCTGTGAGATCACATGGTTATTGGCTTTTCTTCAAGAACTTGGTGTTAATGTCATTACTCCTATTCCTCTATATTGTGACAACAAATCTGCAACCTACATTGCCACAAATCCAATGTTCCATGAACGAACCAAGCACATAGAGATCGACTGCCATTTCGTATGGGATGCGGTCAAGATTGGAAGAATTACTACTCCGCATATCGGCACTGATCTTCAGCTTACAGATATCTTCACGAAAGCCTTACCCAAGAAACGCCTGTCGTGGATTGTTTCCAAGTTGGGCATGATCGATAAATATGCTCCAACTTGAGGGGGAATGTTATGAATATATTTAGCGGTTACACGCACTCATTGTAACCATTGTAAGGGTATTTTTGTATTTCTTCTTCCCTGTACTCTCTAGGGTTTCTGGGGTTTTGTCCTATATAAGGACCCGTAGACCTATTGGAATAATCAAGCCATTTCATTCCCTTCCACAGTATTCATATTCCCTGAATGTTGAATATTTGTATTCGTTCGCATTTGTATTCACTGGATATGAGAAAATGACATTCATATCCTCTATTTGACGAATGCATATAGGAATATATACTAATACTTTTGTATTCATTTCCATCCTTAATCTCTATGATGAGGGTCCCAGAGAGCCAAACACGCACATAAGGATCTTACTTCCACGAAGCATTGTCCCCAATCTTATTACTCGGCTCTAGCTTTGTCAGAATGTGCTCCTTGTTATTGTACTGTATAAGGGTCAAAAACTACATGTACTACACCTCGTAGTTGGTCCTATCAATCTTTACGATGGGAGCCGAGCCCTTGAAGGCACATAACGAGCAGAACACATCACCCTTGTTCTCTGACATGATGAAAAAAATATCGAAAACAGAACTTGACTGGGGAAGTAGGCTGATTCGAGCGAGTCTATATGATCATATGGAGGATTGGTTGTGTAGATTCATACATCCATCCTATTCAATCTTTGGTATGCGTTAGGTCGAAAAACATGATTTATAGATCTAAAATCACGTTTTCCTATTAAAATAAGACCATTCAACAAATTTGGACAACATCGAAGAGGATGACTCTCAAGGGCCTAATAACAGCTAAGATGCGATGTAGGAGGCGCAGTTACCCAAATGAGGTCTGGACGGCTCCATGTAAGGGCTTAGAATGGCCCTACAACAACACTAGGTTGCTCGTCAAGGGTCAACAGTAGCTTGGTCAGCCCTAGGGTGGCTAGGCAATGGTGCGTGGACCCCTAGAGGGGCTGGATGATGACGCACGATACATTAGCAAGTAGTTGCGCAACAACAGAAGGTCTGGCGGAGACCGTTCACGGCATGGGGAAAGTCCCTGGTGACTCACGAGACAAGGAGATGGGTGGTGGGTGGGGTTGGGGAACGAGGTACGAGAACTCCAGTCTAGGACCGTTGCTGTGATACCATGTTGAGAGAAAAGAATCAATTGTCTATTCATGAGGCCATATGGTTCTCTTATATAAGAGAGTGACATGTTGGGCAAAATACATAAAGAAGACAGAAAGAACACAACAGATAACAAATATCTCAACAGTGTTCTCCAAGGTTTTAGAAACCGAACCGAGGATCGAATCAGACAGCTATTGGTTTCGGATTTTTATGGTTGGACTGATGGGATCGATCGGACAAACCTGTGATGACATTAACAGCTGATAAAATCGGAGAACACAGAATCATCATATTGTTGGTTTGATTCGTATGTTCTAACCGAGTCGAACCTAGTTAGAACGGTTCATATAAATAAATATAAATATTGCTAAATCATATATTTCAAGTATTTTTAGATTTTTGCCCTTTCAAGTTTTCTAATAACATTTATAACCTTATTTTTTAAGGGATTTTTACACCCATAACCCTGAGTAATTTCGTAATAACAATCATAACCCTGCATATGAATTACATAGGAAACCCCGAGTAATGGTTAACTCTTACATGACATAACCCTATGTTATGTTCCGTTTGAGATGTCCGTTATATTGAACGGTTTCTGCTAAAAATACAAAGTTACCCCTAATACTTATTTTTATTTACTAGTCATGCCATCGCCTTCTCAACCCAATACTTTGGAGGGGTTGGCGGCTGTCACGCGCAAGATCCTCTACCTCCTGCATGGTCACCACTGCCGCAAGCCCTCCGCGCACTACCGTCGATCTGCAAGCTATCCCCGGACCTCACCTGCAACCCCCCTCCACCCATTGCCGTCGACCTCTGTAAGTCCCCCGATCGACCTCCGCAACCAGTTCCCTCTAGCGACTTCCCGCACCTCTGCAACCACCTCGCTGTCCATCTGTAGGCACCCGCTCGCACCTCTGTAACTCCCTTCGCCGTCGTCAATCTGCAAGCAACCCCTCCTCCTCCAGACCTCGCCTGCAACCCCCTCCCCCCAACCCCCGTCGATCCCTCCGTGCACCACCGCCCCTCGCCACCCCACCGCCCCCCCGGGTCACCGTCAACCTCTACAAGGGAATCCCTCACCTCGGTCGACCTCCCTCCCCGCACCTCTGCAACCCACCCCCGTCGCCGTCAACCTCTACAAGGGAAGCCCCCACCTTGGCCGACCCCCCTTGCACCACCGCCCCTCGCTCCCCCCTCCCCCGTTACCGTGAACCTCTGCACCTCATTCGTCCCCCTCCCCGCACCTCACCGCCCCTCGCTCCCCGCCTCCCCCGACATCGTTACCCTCTGCACCTCGGTCGAACCCCCTCCTCGGTCCCTGCCTGCAACCCCACCGGCGCCTGCTTGCCACCATCCTTCATTCATCGTTGAAGCCCTACAATCCCCCACGTTGAAGCCCTCCTCCTGCTGCGTGCCATCTTCATTCCCCTTTCCAGCACCTGCAAGCTCATCCAAGATTTTTTTTATTTTAAGTTTGATGAATCCCAACCGTTAGATCACGGATAGGTTAGATTAACTCAATCATCTGGTTGAGTTAATGCATTCAACCAACGGAAGGTTATGAGTGTAAAACGGAGCATTTATTCAGGGTCTAGGATGTAATTCTTGATTATCCAGGGTTATGATTGTTATTATGAAATTACTCAGGGTTATGAGTGTAAAAATCCCTTTTTTAACAATTACAAGTGTGCCGCGATATTTTTACAAAGCTCATAGTAGTGGCCTTTTATTAACACACTTGCGCTCATATATTATACTAAAAGGGACAACATTATTTTTTTTAAGAATATTGGGGGACAAGTATAATTACAAAAAAATTAGACGCATAAATGTATTAGAAAAACTTGAAAAGGCATAATAAATATATTCTGTTAAATTCATATAAATACATATATGTGATGTATAAAATTAACCATTTTTAACTATCCAAACTGTAATTGATGTTAATTTATTGCTTCTCATAGTGTGACTATGGCAACGTTACGTGGAGGCATCATTTGTTGTGGTAGGTGGACAACCTCATGCATAATGTGGGAAGAGAGGCAATGCTCGTAAGGCTGGAAGAAAGAAGCGATATTTTGTCGAAACACATACAAAGATAAGAGATAGAGGAATACCTTACAATGGGTTAGAATGAAACTAGATTGTGGATAGTTTTTAAAATTTATATTTTATTAAATTATTGTAAATTTTTTTTGTCAAAAAATGGTTGAATAAGTGGTTTGGTTCAATTCGTGCAACCGTATCAAGTGGTCCAACAGAGTTTTGTCTGGTTTTGACTTGCTTTTATTTTTTGAGTAAAAATCGGGTGGTTGGACATTTTTTCTTCCGGTTCTTGGTTTAACCCATTGAACCAGCCAGTTCGGTTCGATTTTTAAAACCTTGATCTTCACTATTGCCCCAGATTCGAGCCACTCACTTGAGGGACAAAGCCTATTCATCTCCTCGATCCACAAAACCTAATGGCCTCCCTGTTCCACTGGTAACTTGGTCAAGTCTCAATTTACCAAATGCATGCCTAATTACGTCTTTGTAACATCTCAAGAAAAAACACCTCGTAATAGTCTCCATGCAATACTGGATCCCCACAAGAAGCCTTGATGAAATGAAGATGATTATAATAGTGTAAGGACTGACTTGAGAAGCACAAGGCCTCCCATCCAATGAGAGACATGACGCCTTCCATCTGGAAAGCATCCAACAACAGGAAACCGATCCATATGTTTTAGACGTCCCTTGTCAGCAGAAGTACCAAGTGATTGGCAAGGCACCCCCAAGGAGTTGTCAGCAACATCTACATACTTGTCGATTTCAAGATCAAAGGGTCCGGAAGGACCAAAAATTGATCTAGGCTCGTTAATGGACATGCTTCAGAGTTTCCCAAAGATGTGAAGAACCTCTCCCTAGACTCCAGAGCACTACCCTCCCTGAAGAAAATTTTGTCATCGCTATACTGCAACAAAATTTTTCTTTGATGAACATTCTACAATAAAGTTATGGAGATGTCATTCCAAAGATAATCAGAGGCACCATCTCTGCACCACCTGGGTCACCATGATAGCCGGGGGGTTTAGGATTTGTACAAATCGCAAGCAAGCATCCCTATTGAACCCCCCTCTACAACAAAAAAACCATCTTCAAGTTTGTCATTGATCACGACTGTGTATGATGCAATAATCACACAACTCTTTATCCGGGAGATCCAAATGTTCAGGAAAAACCTCCTTACCAAAGTCGGCCACAAGAACCACTATTAACACCGTCGTAGGCTTTGGATAAGTTTGCATTCGAAAGGAGGCCCTTCACCCTCCTATGCTTTTAGTATCTCATAATCTTATAAGCCATTACAATATTGTCCATCATCTACCTATTTCGGACAAAATTGGTTTGAACATGCACAATCAGATAGTCCATAGCCCCTCACAACCAGGTCACAAGGGCTTTCACAACAATGTTGTAAACCACATCAAATAGGAGATCGGTCTAAAGTTCTCAGCACTTTCAGAAACCTTTATATTGGGAAGAAGGAAAAGAAGGGTATGGTTGATCCTATTGAAGCCGACATTCCCTACAACTATCATTCCAAGAACTCCAAAAGATCCAAGCATACTATGTCCCGGAACTCCTTGAAAGCCACCTTAATGAATCCGTGGTCCATCTACATTAAACTCAAATTTTGACCTAAATTTCTAGGCAAACACGCACTTAAATTGCAGAAAATAATAAGAATATGCAAACACTTAGGAGAATAAGAATGAGCTAATTATACTTAACCGATGTACATATAACTATAGTCAAGAAAATTCCATATAAAAATAAGAAAGAGCCATATCTATACATATAAGGTTGACCTAGACAAAACTTAAATAAGTAGAGAATCTTCCTAATTTTCTACAAAGCTCATAATAATTCCATTAAACTGATTCTAATTTGATTAGTTTAATAAACATGTGAGTAAAACAACAAAAATAAATCAAAAATCACAAGGTATACGTATTCCAAGAAAATTCAAAACCTAATCATAATAATGCTAAATTTGAAAGATGCATGTCTAGAGTATATGAGCTCCAATCAAACGCTGCTCAATTTAAAAGTTAATTGCTAAAAATCTACTATTTAATGGGTATGTTGAATAGAGTCCGTCTATGGGAAGTTGGGTTTTGGACCTTATTATTATATGTTGCTATTGTTTTAGACTTCTGTATTTAATTCGGACATATAACTCACTCACACACTCACCGAATGTATATATTTTCTCCCTTACATAAATATATACATTCTATTACCGAAAAAACAAAATCCAGTAAAAACGAAAGCAAATAAAAAAAGAACATGAGTTAATAGGCGTTTTAGACCTATAAGCTATTTTCTCCTATTTTATAGGACCTTAGGCCAACTAATAGAATAAAATAAAAATATATAAATATGTTTATTGGTGTATATTATGCATCTAAAATATAAAACTAATAATACAAAAAAATAAATTTAAAAATCCTTGAACATTATTTCTTGTTTTGATTTTTTTGAAAGTTTGGTCCACATCCTATTGTTTCTCGTTTATATATGACTTTCCTCTTGGGATTATTGTGGCGGCCCCACATGGTGTCACCACAAGCATTTTTACTCACTGGTCTTTGGCCTTAGCACATTCTCTACTCCGTCTTCCCAGCTTCGCCCTCCGATCAAGACCTCCTCGATTTTAATGATTATCACACAAAGTATCACCCTCGATCCTTCGTTCTCCCCTCTACCATGCAAATTTCTCACCCAAGTCCATCGATCCCTTGCACAAGACCCCCAAAATTCAACATCCGCCAATGGCTCCTTCGAAGCTCCAACCTATACTCCCTTTTAAAGAGATGTTTCACCTTTGCGTCCATGTTTGTTCTGATCAACGAAAACCCTGAGGGCAATTTCTTTCGACTGCAAAGAAGGGTATGCCAAGGGTGCCCCCTAGCTCTACTGCTTTTTGTTCTTATTGTAGATATCCTTGCAAATATGGCATGTGATGTGATCTAGAGGGAGAGATCCTCGGGTTATGCATGGGGAATCTCCATTCCTCTTGTCTAGTACACCGATGATACCATTTCCTTTATTGTGAGGGGGGGTGTTCAACATGTATTCAAATTTCGCGAAATTCCTGCGAAATTTCGACGAAATTTTGGTTTCGACACCCTACCGAAATCGAAATCGAAATCTCGATATATACCCTTCCTTCACAAATCTATGTCGATTTTGGCCGAAATTAGAGAAATTTCGACGTTCGACGAAAATCTCAAAATTGTTTCGTTTTTTCAACATCTCAAATGAAATTGAAATCGAGATTTAAAACCTTGGTGTTCAGGGGGATGAACACTACTTTAATTTTTTTAGAAGCCTTTGTGTTTGGCAATGAACATAGATAAATCCATTTTGTCCCATTTGGACTCACAAAATCTGAGATTGTGGAGTTTGGTGAGATTATCAATATCCCTTGAGGTGCCCTCCATTAAGCTATATGGGCCTTCTAGTGACATGTTGTAGATTGAATCAATCAGACATTGCTTCTTGTGATTGAGAGGATGAAGGTGAAAGTTGGCCGGGTGGAAAATTCGTGCCTTTCACAAGGGGGGGCTTGTTCTCTTAAAGGTCATAGTGGCGGTAACCCCTACTTCTTTTAATCTCCATTGGGATTCTTCTAGTGGGAATTCGATATCACATGAAGGCTTGTATGTGTAGATTCTTTTAGAGCTCCTCCACTGGTTAGTTGAGGGGATTACATCTTGTGAATTGGGATATGGTCGTTTTATCCTTGGATTAGGGAGATCTTGGGGTTTTGTGCCTAGAGAGGATTATGAGGACCTTTCTTGCTGCCTAATCAGGGTCATCTTTGATCATCGGGGTAGTCTAGCATCCATGCATCTTCCCACCATCTCTTGTCTGTGTTTTGGGAAAGGTTATATTTGGTCATTCATGACTTGCCTGTCCACATGTGTTTGGAATTAGGGACGATGCTTCTTTTAGGTTTTGGATTGATGATTGGACTAGAGGGACCTCTATATGACTGTTTCCCTCATCTTGTTGTGCTTACGGAGAATCGTGATTTATTGATCAAGGAGGCCCGGTTGATGACCAGTGGATGCCATGTTTATATTCCTAACTGTCTGAGTGATATTTTGGGGATTTTATGCAGATGTTAGAGGAGATTGCTATATGTTCATGCCCATCTGATGGTCGGGATCACTAGATATGGCATGATGGATATTTTACAGTGAAAAAGGTGTATTCGACGCATATTACCAACATGGTGTTCGATCTATGTATCAGGGAAACTGACTGCAAATTGATCTGAACATGAATGGTTTTTGACCGAGGTCAGAAGATCCATGTTCAAGTTGAGAGACAACACTTATCCCCTTTGTTGCGATAAAAATAAGGATATGGGTCATTTTTTATTCTTGCACATGTATGCACGAGATTTGGCAAGAAGCAGATATTTGGTACGTGGGCCTCTCCTCTCACCTGAACTCCTGGATCTCAGCTGGCCAATTCAGATCCATGGCGTAACTATTTATATGTAACTGGTTATTTTTAAATCAGATAGATTTTATGTAAATATGATCTATCTTCCTAGGTCTCTTATCAAGATATGACTGTTGCAGTTCTACCTTTTTTAAATATATTCTTGGTGTGGGCACCACACGAGCGTTTCTCCCTTTTTTTACTCAAAAAGTGTTGATGACCGCTAAGAAGAAAAGTATATTTAATGATAAAAAAAGCTCCTTAGTTCAAAGTTTGAGATAAAGGACGATAGTGCATTGAAGAAGATTTTAGGGATGGAAAGGATCATGCAAAATAAAAACTCTTCTTATCTCAAAAGAATCACATTGAGAAAGTCTTGGAGACACTTTGGATATCCACGACAAATTGGCAAGTACTCCATCTATTGCAAATATTCAGCTTTCATTATCTTTTGCACTTTAGTCAAATGCAAAGAAAGAACACGTCCCAAATTTTCCTATGTTAGTGCTGTTGGGGATCTCACATGCACCATGGTATGCATGTTACCAAATAGCATTCATGCTATGAACATTGTCAACAAATTAAGGGGGAGTCCTAGGATGGAGCATTAACATGCAATCAAGTAAAATTTTTGATAACTGAAAGCAACATTTGATATTGGCATAGTCTGTGAAAGCAACATTGTGGCAATCTTAATGTAATATTGTAGAGATAGTTAGTTTCTATTATTATTATATGTTGATGTACCCAGTTTCTATTTCTCTATTCTACTTAGACATCCGTGTAATTTACCCCTACGGCCTCTCCCTATATAAGAGAGCCTAGGGTTTTCTCATTACAATAACGAAGACTCTTTTCTTCTAACATGGTATCAGAGCCGCCCTAGGGCTCTCCACCCTTCCCCACCCGCCACCCCTCCCCTCCCCTTCTCTCGCCAAGCCGCTGCTACTCCGAGCGGCTCCCAGCCGCCTTGCCGATCCTGCGCCCCTGCAGCCCAGCGTTCCAGCCGCCCTCCAACCGCTCCAGCGTTGCAGCGCTCCAGCGGCACCCTCCAGCCGCACCTGCAGCCGCTCCTGCGGCCCTAGTCCCGTGGAATCCAGCGGCACCTAGTCCCTCCAGCGGCACCGTCCTCGGTCGCTGTAGGGCTTCCAGAATCTCCAGCAGTCCAGAAGCACTTCGGTTTATGGATTTGAGTACGTAAAAGTCTACACACGTACTCAAATCCAATGCAGTTTGTGTAGACATTCATCGCAGTGTCTATTATCCCTTCGTCTTCTTCGAGCAGCAGTATGTCGGAATCGAAAGTCGATTCGCCCTCCATCGGCGCGTTCAAGGGTCCGGCGCCAATCGTGAAGATGGACGGGTCTAACTATGAGTTATGGGCCATGCAGTTCATGAGCCTCATGAAATCAAACGGTAAGAAACACATTCTTACCGAAGATGAGCCTGCGGAGAAGACAGGGATCTATGCCTCGTGGGAGGCCGATGATGCTTATGCGAAAGTATGGTTGTCCGGCACGCTGACGATGGAGATAGCAAATGATGTTCTCCATCAGCCCACTGCTAAGGCAATGTGGGACATTCTTGCTACTACGTACTCGCAGGTGCGGAATGAGACAAAGATGTTACAGCTTCAGCATGACATCTTTACGATGAAGCAAGCCGGCAGACCGCTTCATTCTCTATACACATCCCTAAGAGGGATGTTCGAGAAGCTCTACAGTACCATTCCTCTGACTGCTACTCCAGAGCAGCAGAAGACGTTCCGGAACGCCACCATGGTGGGTGTTCTACTTGCTGCCCTCGATCCTGAGTACGATGCTGCACGGTCACAGATCTTAGCAGATGCAGTTATTCCTCCGGTGGAGGATGTCTACAGGAGACTCAGTCGTATCCCAGTTTCCTCCAGCTCATCTACTCCACCCCCATCTGCGATGACAGCCTCGCGTGGGAGAGGTGGACCACCTTCTTGGCGTGGTCGTGGACGTGGCCGTGGCTCTCATGGAAGAGGCGGTCGAGTTAGTCAGACATGCTCGTATTGTCACAGACCTGGACACTCGGAGGAGACATGCTACTCAAAGCATGGGTTCCCAGCATCAGCACGGGTTGCGGAGCACTCACAGTCTCCATTACCGTCTACTGCAGATCATAGATTTGATGAACTCGTGGCTCGTCTTCGTGATATTATGCCACAGTCTTCTGGTGATTCATCTGGTGGCTCGTCAGACATTGCTGCCACAGCCTCAGCCAGTTCATCCGCTGCAGCCAGTTCCTCAGGTAGCTCTTCAGCCTTCATATCTTCACATGATATATCTGACTGGGTTATAGATTCCGGAGCTACACATCATCTGTGTCGAGATAGAGGAAGACTACAAGACTACAGGGCTATTCTCCAGGTCGCTCAGTACAGATAGCAGATGGTTCCTACTCACCCCTTGTTGGTCAGGGGGAGGTTTTCTTATCCTCCACCATGCAGCTACAAAATGTTTTATATGCCCCTGAGTTCTCCCTGAATTTATTATCTATTAGTCAGATTACAAAGGACTTGAATTGTCGCGCTATATTTGACCCGTCTTCTCTTATTTTTCAGGACATACTCACGGGCAAGGTGATTGGCTGTGGCTCTGAGCAGAACGGTCTATATCGGCTGGTCCGGGATTCCTATACTGGCATCTCCACTCACTCTGCTGGACCAGTGTCACCATACATTTGGCATCTTCGTTTTGGTCACCTTCCGCTCCAGAAGATGCGCCACCTTCTACCCCAGATCTCTCCAAGTTTGTCGTTTCGTTGTGAAACATGTCAGTTGGGAAAGCATCACAGGTCGAGCTTCCCAGGTCGTCAGAGTCGGAGCAGTAGCTCCCCTTTTGAGTTGTTGCATACAGATATATGGGGTCCGAGTCGTGTGCCCGATCATCAGGGGCACAGGTTCTATCTTGTGGTAGTTGATGATTTTTCCCGTGTCTCTTGGGTTTTTCTTCTGAAGAATAAGTCTGAAGCAGGCGATGTTATTCAAAACTTGATTAATGAAATACAGAATGTTTTTTCGTCTTCTGTAAAATATGTTCGAACTGATAATGCCCTGGAATTTTGTACACGTGTTCTTTCTCAGTTTCTGTCATCGAAGGGTATTATTCATCAAACCACCTGCCCATATACATCCCAACAGAATGGGGTGGCAGAAAGAAAGCATCGTCATCTCTTGGATATCACTCGTACCTTATTGATTCAGAGTTGTGCTCCCATTTCCTTCTGGGGGGATGCTGTCCTCACTGCATGCTATCTGGTCAATAGAATGCCATCCTCTGTCCTTGGAGAGAAGATCCCCATTTCGCTTATTTTTCCTGACAAGGAGATATTCTCACTACCACCTCGTGTTTTTGGTGCTGTGGCTTTTGTCCATCGTCTTTCTCCTGGACTTGACAAGCTCTCTCCAAGAGCAGTCAAGTGTGTCTTCGTTGGGTATTCCAGAACACAGAAGGGATACCGGTGTTATGATCCTACTACCAAAAGGTACTTTGTTAGTGCGGATGTCACTTTCTTCGAGTCGGTCATGTACTTCTCGTCAGCTGGAGACAGAATGGTACCATCCACCACCGCTGATGATATTTTGGTTCCACCACCACCTACTTGTCCTTTACCTAACACATCTCCTGTGTCCGTTCCTATGCCAACACCACCACCACCTCCACCACCACCTCCACCTCCACCCAGTCCACGGCAAATCGTCTCACCATTTCCTCATCACTATACGCGTCGCTCAGGTCCTGCTCAGCCGACAGCTCCGCCAATCACTAAGCCTCAGGTATGTTCGGATAATATCACTAATGACGGGTCAGATTCGGTTCATATGCAGGATGACTCCTTACAGGTGGACACAGATGGTGATCTGAATGTTCCGATTGCTCTTCGGAAACCGAGACAACAGTGTGTATCATATCCACTTGCTTCCCAGGTTTCCTTTCACCGACTCACAGGTGATTTCCAGCAGTTTGCCACAGCTTTGTCTTCTGTGGACATACCATGGACATACCAGGAAGCCCTGAAAACTGCATGCTGGAGACGAGCTATGGAGGAAGAAATGGAGGCCCTGCAGTCCCGTGGCACATGGTCTTTGGTTCCTGCACCACCTGATGCATCAGTTGTCAGCTGCAAATGGGTCTTCACAGCCAAGTATCATGCGGATGGCACATTGGATAGGTACAAAGCACGCTTGGTTGCCCGAGGATTTACACATACATATGGCGTTGATTACATGGATACATTCTCTCCAGTTGCGAGACACACGACTCTCCGTATCCTTCTGTCTGTTGCAGTGGTTCGCGACTGGAGTATTTATCAGCTAGACGTCAAGAATGCCTTTCTGTACGGGGACTTACAGGAGGAAGTCTACATGCAGCAGCCACCTGGGTTTACTGCTGAGGGGGAGAAGCATATGGTATGTAGACTTCACAAGGCAATATATGGACTTAAACAGAGTCCACGGGCGTGGTTCCAGAAACTATCCAATATAATTGAGCACCAGGGATTTAAGAGGTCCAATGCTGACCATTCGTTATTTGTCCAGAAGTCCTCGGCAGGTACGGTTGTCATAATGGTCTATGTGGATGATATTCTTGTTACAGGAGATGATACTCAGGGCATAGCAAGGGCAAAGGCATTCCTAGGTAGTCAGTTTGTTACAAAGAATCTTGGAACCCTAAGATATTTTCTGGGGTTGGAATTTGCAAGGAATGCACATGGTTTGGTGATGACATAACGGAAGTACATTACTGACTTCCTGGTTGAGACTGGTATGGATGGGTGCAAACCATCTAGCATCCCCATGGATCCCAGCATGAAGATATATGATGATGATACTGATGAAGTGGATAAGAGGAGATATAGAGAGATGGTGGGAAAACTCCTCTACATCACCATAACTCGCCCAGACATCCAGTTTGCAGTTAGCAGGGTGAGTCAGTTTATGGAGCAGCCAAGACAGGTTCACATGGATGCTATACACATGATACTGAGGTATCTAAAGACTTCTCCAGGCTCAGGGCTGCTATTTAGAAAGGGCACGGACTTATCTGTATCAGCATGTGCAGATGCAGATTACGCAGGTTGTCCTAAGGACCGAAAATCAACCTCAGGGTTTGCAGTGTTTGTGGTGGCTCCTTGGTTTCTTGGAAAAGCAAGAAACAAACTGTTGTGGCCAGGTCCAGTGCTGAATCTGAGTATAGGGCCATGGCTCAAGTCAGTACGGAAATGATGTGGGTTCGCTCAGTACTAGAAGATCTACATGTGGTCGTATCTCTACCGATGATGCTCCAGTGTGACAATCAGGCAGCGTTGTTCATTGCCAACAATCCAGCCTTCCATGAGAGGACCAAGCATATTGAAGTTGACTGCCATTACACCAGGGACCTAATCCAGAGAGGATTGATATCCACGGCCCATGTTAGCTCAGGGGATCAGACTGCCGATATATTCACCAAGCCATTGCTCAGAGGACCTTTCCAGAGATGTTCATCCAAGCTGAGCATGATCGACATCTATGCTCCACCTTGAGGGGGAGTGTAGAGATAGTTAGTTTCTATTATTATTATATGTTGATGTACCCAGTTTCTATTTCTCTATTCTACTTAGACATCCGTGTAATTTACCCCTACGGCCTCTCCCTATATAAGAGAGCCTAGGGTTTTCTCATTACAATAACGAAGACTCTTTTCTTCTAACAAATATAAACAGCCATGGCTCATGTTCATCGTGATAGAATGAAGCATATTGATGCTATATTTCACTTCATATGTTTCAAGAAAAGGATCAAGGTAAAGAAGGTTGGTGCAACAAAATAACCTTGATGATGTGTTCACAAAGTCGGTTCATGGGAGTAAGTTTAAACATTGCATGAACTTCCTCAACGTCAATTGGTGGCAATAGCCATGTGGAGGGTTAAGGCAGTGATGTCTAGCAATTATTGTTATGTTTTCGGACGATTCATTCAAAATGGAGATTGTTGAGATGCCTTGAATCTTAACCCATTTGTTTAGCTCGATATATTGCAAAGCTTGTTATGTAACCTCCCCCTATGCTAGCAGGCGAAAGAGTGGTGCGAACAGGGGTATTTGGTCCCTGTTATGTATACAGATCATGCTTTCTTGCGGATTTGTGGATCTCGTTTAAGGAGATTTGTATATATAGAAGTATTATATAAGCTCTCCTAGGCTTGAGGTTAAAACTCATCCCTTGCACTACCGTTCTTCCATTGTATTGAGAGATATTACCGCTTTTGGTGAACATCACAAATCCTATGTTGTGTTGGTTTCATGCTGCCTTTTTTTATTGTTTGTTGTTTTCTATGTTTCCTACATACAACATGTTACAATATTCGACAGCTCTGATGCCCTTTATATCAATGAAAATCCTGATCTGCATCATCAACAATGTACACAATGATATATAGTTCTATTTCCCCAAAATTTGCAGTTATCATGCCACCATGTTCCACATCGATCTCCACACCCTTGCACCTTGACCCATCCTTGCATCCATTTTCGCATCCTCGCATGTCTTCCACTAACACGGTTGACTATAGTCGTTTCAGTTGCCTTGTCCGTGGTCACATCCTCACCAAATGTTAATAATATAACTTTTGATTAAAAATTATTGGAATTTTTTCTACCGTTTTACTTATATAACCGGGTCACCTTATTGTTATAGACTATGAGATGTGATGCCGTAAAATTTGCTATAATGTTATCGATCAATACTTTCTTGGTTGGCTATTCTATGATTTTTTGTTGAGCTATAAGAATTGAGATAGATTGGTTTCAACTATTCGCTCGACTGCATCATTAGAAGGGGTGGGCTTGAAAACCAATCTCATGCATGCACCATTTATTCAAGGATTGACTAACCCATTCCTGAATCGCTTGAGAATCATACAAAGGAACGTCTATGCACCAATACCGAGAAAATACATCTTAGGGTAAAAGTTTTACGTTGATCCTCAAGGAAGACAATTTAATAAAGGTCTTTGAAATCCAAGAAAATATGTTCAAATTGTGGAAAAAAGGATGATAATGATCCAAATCGATAGTGAGTATTGAGCTTCTTTCACTCAAGTGCAATACCGGCAAGACGAAGGGGATATATAATGTAGTTGATCACGGAAAATTATAATCTTAGTAGAACTCCGAAAGGTAAATGGGATTTGACATTCATGGTTGATTGTTAGTGGTGCCTCTCCTGAACAATCAACTTTAGCATGACTACCTCTTCTCCTAGGATTGGTGGCACCATTAAGAATGCCAATATCTTCCTACTCAGTTGGCAATAGAACGTGATATGGCCAGTTGGAGGAACAATAAGGGGTATTCTGGGTGAACTTGAAGCAAAAGTAAATGAGGTACCCTCCAAAATTTTGTTTAAGGGGAATATGCCATTCGTTGTTATCTATAAGAAGAAAAGAAAATTTGGCAATAAATAATATTCGTTGTTATATCATCGACGTCGGAAGATATCACAATGAATATTCAAATTATTCATTATGTCAATTTTGTTTGTGTCACCAAGCATATAGCTCTACTACCAAACTTCAAAGAACGATGCCAGAGAGTAACAACTCTAAGACCACTCCCTCCAGACTTGGCTACAACTTCGAAAGACCTTTCTTCTCCTCTGTCTCATGTCTCTCTGGTTTCTTTTTTGTGCTACGAGAACTTTTGATAACTACGCTTGACATGTATCTACTCCTCTCTATATGTAATCCATGGAAAACCTTATTACTCCATTATAAAATCTCCAATGGTTTTAGGGGAATCTTTCATTAATCAATCAAGGAGAAAATCAAAGAATTGGGAAAATCTGAATAATTAATCTAAAAATCAGGATAAGTTCAATTAATTAATCAAAGGATCCATGAGATTCATCCAGCATTGTCTAATTTCATGATATTTTCAATTCAAATCTCCATTAGGATCGTGATTGGCTCAAACAAGTATAAGTTCCTAACTGAAGGCAAATTTACCTTATGAATCCCCCCGCCACGGATCCAATAGTAACTAGTCCAAACCTGCGATAAAATAGTTATCTCTTAAACCTCTCAAGTGGTAAAGATTTTGTCAAAATATCATCACCATTATTGTTTTGTGTATCTTATCACGTATATTTTGCTTCGATTTTAGCACATTCCGTTTCAAATGATATCTGATGCCAATGGGACCTTGCATAAAAAGTGGAGACTTACCTAAGTGAATCATGCTTTGACTGTTATAATAAAGGATATAGTTGTCCTGAACGAAATTGAATTCATGCATGAACATCTTTATCCACAACAATTTTGTAATCTCTTATGAATTATGCCTTTATATCAAATAATGCTACATACTTTTGCATCCTTGATTACCATTAAATAACATCGTGTGGATATGTCATTAAGTAGAATGATATAGATTGTATCTCGGCAACATCTCCTGCTATATTAAGGAAATTAACTCTAGTGTTGGTGTGTAAATTAGCCACGATAGAATGCGACTAGTGGGTAGATCAACCAAGGAAGACCGTATCTATATCGATATCGTATCGGTCCGCCCGAAAATGGATATATCGGGATATATCGATGATATCGGTGGAAATGTCGAAAATGGCTCAAAAAAGCCAATTTTTCGTCATTTTTTCAGAAATTAAGATCATCCAAGATATTAGAACAACAAATAACCTACAAATACACACTTATATCACACATATCGGTCATTTATACACCATATATCGCACATATCGGTATCGCTGGTATCGCACATATCGGTCGTGTCGATGTTAATCACTTAATGTTGACTCTTGACTTATGAATATTGGAAATGGATTCCATTCAAGTTATTATAAGTTTGTAACATGAAATACTACAAATATACACCTCATAACACATAGATAATTTATGAGGACTATGGTCCTTAAACTGCACATATCGGTCATATCGATGGGAATTTACGAGACAATCATTGTTTAGCAATTGGCAAAAAGATTTATGATTTATCTATATAAAAGCTACAAGTGCAACAACAAGTGACAAATATCCAAATCAAGTTGACAATGTAAAAAGAGATGACCTAGGGTAGCCTAAAATCAAGAGTTTCGCGGTGGATCTGCATTGCCCCCCCCCCCTTCCTTGTTGTCTCTCATAACGCATCGCAGATTCAATGAACTCGCAGTAGTTCTCCCATGCCATGTACGAGTACATGGCCTTGTAATCCATCACATACTGCATGTATTGGTGGTCATCGATGCCTATGAGTATCCCGATACGAGGATAAGCAGCACTAGATCCAGTATCACGAGTGGCACGAGGAGGCCGCGAACTACTAGCTTGAGATCCTCGGGACGACGACGACGGAGTAGGAGAAGATGTTTGCGGAGGACCTGGAGGAGGAGCGAAATACTCTGGGAAGAAACCGAAACTGTCATCACCAAAGAAGCTGCCCTGGCTGAGCTGGCTCTGCTCGGGTTGGCTACCTTGGTAGTTCTCCTCACCGCTGTAGCTTCTATATCCTCCATACCCACTGTTGTAGCTGCTATATCCATAAGATGGAGGAGTATACGCCTGAGGAGGAGGAGGAGGAGGTCCAGGCGGAGGAGCAGGAAAATATTCAGGGAAGACCCCAAATGATCTCTCATCTTGGGAATGGGAGGATCCATATCCACGGTATGGGCTGTCAATATCCATGGAACCTACAGATGATATCAAATCCGACATGTAGCTATCTGTAGGATGATGGCCACGTCGTCCATATGCATCGTAATCCATAGGTCCTGGACTCGGACTTGGGATAAACTGTCCATGTATGTTTCCATGTCGTTCCCTGTATTCCTGTTCTGACTGAAATCTTCTATCATCACGTGGTCCACGACCACCTGACCCCCTGAATATGTCTCCCCGTCACCTGATCCACCACGGCCAGCAACAGCGTCATCGTCATCATCATCACTCCCACTGTCATCTTTTGATTTGGATTTCGATCCAGTAGAGAGGATGTCGTCGACAATCGCATCAAGTTCTTCCACCCCTCCAAGAGGGTTCGTGATTCGCCCAGATCTGGCCATGTAGTCGCCAACATCTGCTCCCATTTGTTGGCTTATATTCTCATTCGGCCTTCCTCCCGGTGATCGAGCAATGGAGCATCGTTGGAATCCAACCACCTCTGCAGAACATCTTCATCTGCATCGTCGTCGTGCATCTTGAAAATATATGCAAGATCGATGGGGTCTGTTTAGTCCTCTTTGTCATGCCCCTCCCTTGCATGTTTCATCTTCAACCTCAAGTTGTAGTGCACAAAAACAAGATCATATAGCCTCTGTTCTCCCAACTTGTTCCGTCTCTTCGAATGGATCAAGTTGAATGTGCTCCAGTTTCTCTCACAGCCACCGGCAGATGCAGTTTGAGACAAAACTTTCACCGCCACTTTCCGTAGGTTGGGAGCATCCATCCCATACAATAACCACCACTCGGCTGCGGAAAATCCAAAAAGAGATAAATTAATAATAGTAGAATTGTTATACATCACATCCAATAGACTTTTTCATTTTAGTCCTTACCGGGAAGAGTAGTGCCTCGTCCATTAACTGCTATAACTCTACCGAAAGAACCCAAGGCATCCCTAAAGTATTTGATCTGCACATAATGTCCGTAGTAAATATTTTGTTACTCAGTCTTGGCAACTATAAAGTATACATTGTACATTGTAAATCAAAATTACCTCATTCATGCACGCAGTCTGTGCCTTCTCGTCTTTGACGAGCTTCTCCACCACAACTTGTACAACGGCTAGAAGGTCAGCATTTGTACCAAGACTGTTCTTGTATTGGTACTTTGGATTCAAGTAATATGCTGGAGATGAGAAATTCTCTAATATTAATCTTCTAAAGTGAAAATGGGAAAAATGATTTATTAGATAATAGATACATACCAGCCTTGTGAAGAGGATGTGAAAGCATCTTTGACCATCGTTCGTCTATAATGTCCAACCATGCTTTGAATCCTCTTCCAAATGCTTCTCTAACCTTCTCTCTCATGCAGCGTATTGCCTCGTAGATCACTCCCATAGTTGGCTTCTTGTCCCCATCTACGATACACAATGCGGAGACAACCAGTTCCATTATCTTCGTGACCCTTGTCACGTCATCCCAAAAGTGGAGATCATTGATGATTGTCTCCACCCTCCGTCCTCCTTCGGTCCGAGCTTCTGGGTTCTCGAACCATTCACGTTGACAACACATGGTTTTCAACCCTGTCTTGTGTTGTCGGAGGCTTTGCAACGCAATAAAATTGGTTGCAAAGCGTGTGATGCCAGGCCTCACCAGCTCACCATTGCACGTCCGCCTCATCAAAGCCAACACTTTGGAATGGTTGTAAATGAATGTGGTGATCGCCCGTGCTTGTTCCACCACCTTTGTGACGAGCTTCCTCTTGCCGAAGTCCTTTAAAATTAGATCTATGCAATGCACAGCACACGGTGTCCAAAAAATACCGTAGCTGCTAGACTTCATTAGCGTTTCACCTGCTTTCTTGAAGTTGCTACCATTGTCCGTCACAATCTGTATAATGTTGTCTTTCCCAACGTCCTTAATGGCGTCCTTCATCAACTTCAGCAGGTACTTGTAGTCCTTCACCTGTTCAGATGCATCGACGGATTTAAGAAAGATGGTCTTACCGTCGCAGTAAACGAGGAAGTTGATGATCTGCTTCCTCGTATAGCTCGTCCAACCATCACACATCAGCGTCACGCCATACTCTGGCCATCTCATCCTCAGCTCAGAGATGTACTCATTGATCTCCTCCTTCTCCTGTGCAAGGTACTTGTTCATTAACTCCTTGGCAGTGGGAGCCTTCACTCCCGTTCCCGCTGCAGCGATCTCATCAATGGCGTGTTGCAGAAAAGGTCCACTAGCAACATGGGTCGGGATGCTCTCCCCAAAGAAGAGCTTGCCGATGGCTCTGCCCACTCTCTCTCGGGCATTGGTGAACATCCCCTTCACCGTCTTTTGCCTCGGATCCTTACTTGGCTTGTACTGCATGGACCCGCTCCTTGTCAAGAACGGTTCCAGTCCCTTCCCCTTGAGTTTTTTGGAGGGTGGTGGTACTGGTGCACCTCCAGAACCACTCCCACTACCACCGGCACCAGGGAAGCCGCCACGTGCACCACCAAGTTCTCTCCTCTCAAACTCGCTCCTCATGGACTCTTTTGTCGCCCTCTTGTATGCCTTTCTCTCTGCTGCGGTCTGAATGTCATCAGGATATACAAAGTCGTCGTCGTCAGAATCTGAAAGGACATTGAACTCCTTCTCAAACATGAATTCTTTGAACTGTTCATCCCTCCTGGACCTCTCGACGCCCTTGTCCTTTTTTCCCTCCATGCTGGCCTTCACCAAGTCCCTCACCTCTTTTGGACAACGAGGGCACTTGGCAACATTTTTATTGTCGCCAATAAGATGGTGCTTCAATCTGGTAATACCTCCTCCTCCCAACCTCTTCCCACAGAAGTTGCACTGCGGTTTGGATTTGTTGCCATCTGGAGCGGTTGCATACCTCCAGCCAATCTCTCCACCATCCAAGTCCAACTGTCCACGAGAACCATCAGAGTCTGCACCGGAGTGTGCCATGATCTTGATCTGAAAAGAATACCATATGGTCAACCAGAAACTGTACAATAACTTGTCACTAATAAATCTGGAATGGATCAAATGCTCTACATACTAAGCTAATTTTCAGGTATTCTAAATGGTTTATATACTGTCACATTAATTAACCATGTAAAAATGAAATATAACTTGTTGAATTCAGTTAAGCACCGTTATAACGTATAATAATGAATATATACGAAAAACAGATTTGATTCTTAGACTTCATAAGCATATATAAAATCAGAATACATAACAGTAAACAATACTTTTTACTTCAAATTTTTTAATTAAATTTGAATAGTAACTAAGCATGCATACAAATCTCCAAATTTCTTCAATTTTTAAGACATGAATAGTAGTTTATAACTTTATATGGTCTGAAGTTAGTCTATTAGCATGCAATTTACCCTCAATTTTCCCATTCTTAAACATAAGATCCATAGGTATTTAATGATCTGGAATTTGTGAACACAGTGGCAATTTGAGGAATTTGTATTGAGCTTTTTTAGGAGACATGGATGGTGGCAAAAAATACGAGTCGATTTAAACACATGGATGGTGGCAATAAAACACTGTGGCAATTGAATCATCTAAATATTATAGGATAAGGTCCTTTAATGCTTTATTTACCCAATTTTCTGGGATGTGAAAAGATCTCATCCCTTCTTTGTTTTCAAGTTCATCAACTTGTGACCATTTCAGATAACTAAATTGATGTACAGGTTCATCATCTGATCAACAGTATGTTTGCCTTCAAAAATTCCTTCAAGTTACTTCCCTTTCTCCTACTATATATCCATTAGAAACACAGGATGATTACAATGAGAAGATATATATAAACTGATAGATAGATAGATATGCTTAGGCCACAAGATTAGGTCAGCACAGATATTCAAGCTGCAGGTAGACGATAACCAGATCCAATATTTAAGGCCACTTGATTGAGATGTGAGATGAAGAGAAAGAGAAGATAAGAGAGAAGAAGATGGCAAATCCAGACTTTTAGCCATTGTTATACTTATATATATATTTATATATATATATACAAAGACTTGGCACATATCAAGTATTTAAAATGTCTCAAAAAATTATATCAATGCAATTATAAAGTCTGAACAGGGTCAAATATGTGCAGAAAAAACTGTTCATCGATGGCATAATTCTTAATCTCGTAATTAACCAAAAAAAATTCCTTTTAATTGACTTCCAAGGACAAAGATGCGTGTCGTTATGTTTCTTCTTTCTATATTTTTGCGTTAAATACGAGTCGATTGTGGAGAATGCATCCACGAAATTGATACAATGCATCTTTTCAGAACTTGCACTGACTATTATTTCACAGATTTGATAATAACCATATTCAAAATTAAAAACAAAATTGACTGTAAAATCTGTATATAATTCCAATACCCTCTGAACTCGATGATGGTAGTATCCTCACTGAACTTGAGCGAGAGAAGAGCCGAAGAGGAATAGATTGGATCTCAATCTCCAAGCCTCCAAGCTGTGTGCATTTGCTGCCTGCCCACTGCCCTCATTTATAGCCAAAATTGCCAAAATATCTATCCAAGAGATATCTTGCAAATGGAGCAAAGACAATCAAAGTTGATTCCCTTGGTCGGCTGGTGGGGACTGCCCATATCGATAGGGGCAACATGGCTAAAAAAATCTACCGATATTTGCCAAATGGAAGCAAAGAATATTCCCTTTGTCGGCGATATATCGCCGACACCGATATATCGGCGATATATCGGCGATATATCCTCGATATATCGGCGATAGGGTGTAAATAGATATCCTGACCAATATCGATACCACGTGACTGGCGATACCGATATATCGGCGAGATATAGCCGACACGGCCATCCTTGATCGAGTGCTACTAAACAAGAGCAAGGAGAGGGGAAATGTATACATAGTTACATACCCAAAGGAGGCCGATGATGGTAGTATCCTCACTGACCTTGAGCGAGAGAAGAGCCGAAGAGGAATAGATTGGATCTCAATCTCCAAGCCTCCAAGCTGTGTGCATTTGCTGCCTGCCCACTGCCCTCATTTATAGCCAAAATTGCCAAAATATCTATCCAAGAGATATCTTGCAAATGGAGCAAAGACAATCAAAGTTGATTCCCTTGGTCGGCTGGTAAGGACTGCCCATATCGATAGGGGCAACATGGCTAAAAAAATCTACCGATATTTGCCAAATGGAAGCAAAGAATATTCCCTTTGTCGGCGATATATCGCCGACACCGATATATCGGCGATATATCGGCGATATATCGGCGATAGGGTGTAAATAGATATCCTGACCAATATCGATACCACGTGACTGGCGATACCGATATATCGGCGATATATCGCCGATATATCGCCGACACGGCCATCCTTGAGATCAACTTCGATGCAACTATCAGATAGACAAGAGAAAGTGCATGAAGTCCATCAAGGAACGCCCAAGGCAAAGCAGGGGGTACACACAAGCAACAAAAGGTATTGAGTATGTGTTGGAACATACATGTTGGATTTAAGAAGTAGCTTCATTCTCCCAAATGATCTAAGTAGCCTACTTTTTGGAGAGGACTTGCTAAAATGTTAAATATGGTATCATCTTCTTCTTTGCTATAATGTTGGTGGATTGATATATACTTTTGGAATGATGCATCATTGATGTTGGGTGTTTCGCTAAAGTTATGCCCTTCGGTTGAGGACATGGATGCAATTATATCCGGAGAGGCATCTGGACCCCTTCCATCTCTCCTTTCTCATAACAGAGGGGATCGTTTCTATTGTTCGATCATTTACAGCTGTAAAATGTTCCCCTAACTAAGCTTATTATCTTTTTACAATAATCTCGACTATTCAGGTGGGCTAAAGGAAGGGAAAAAAAGACTAAAGACCTTTCTCAATTGAGATACGTTAAGGAGGATGAAGGTTACATGCTTGTTACTCAGAAGGATATAGAGACTACATGGAAACAATACTTCCATAAGCTTTTCATTGGAAAGGAAATATAGAGATCACTTTGGGAGATCTAACTAGTAATGAAAGTTACTTGAATCATGCAAGCTATAGACGAATACAAAGGAAGTAGTAGAGGAGGCTTTGAAGATTATACGACCTGGGAAAGGTGTAGGACTTGATTACATTGCTATAGAAGTATGGGGGTTCTAGTTGAATGTGGTTTGACTTGGCTTACAAATTTATTCAATGTTATTTGACAAAGCAAGAAAATGACTGAAGATTGGAGAAGAAGCATCATGGTGCCTCTTTATAAGAACAAAGAAGACATTTAAAATTATCCAGATTTAAAAAGATATCAAGCTGATGAGTCACACTATGAAAATTTGGGAACGCGTGATCGAAAGAAGGTTGAGGTAAGTTTCCAAAGTAAAAGAAAATCAATTCGGATTCATGTCAGGTTGCTCAACTATTGATGCCATCTTGCTGAGGAGAACAATGGAGATTTATAGAGCTAAAAGGAAGAACCTCCATATGATTTTTATTGATTTGGAGAAGGCTTATGATTTTGTCCCACGTGAGATATTGTGGAGAGTTTTGGAGAAGAGACAAGTACATGTCCTATACATTAACTTCATAAAAGATATGTAATGATAGGGCATCATCTTGTGTAAGGATACAATCTGGGAAGACTGACTATTTTGACATCAATATTGGTTTGCATCAAGGTTCAGTTTTGAGTCCATTCCTTTTTACTTTGTTTATGGACGAGTTGACAATTCACATTCAGGATGAGATACTTTGGTGTATGTTATTCGTTGGTGATATTGTATTGATTGATGAGACTAGAAATGGACTAAATGAGAAGCTTGAGGTCTGGAGACATGCATTGGAGATTAAAGGATTTCGTATAAGTATGACTAAAATTGAATACATGGAGTGCACTTTTGATGGATTCAATGGTGAAGGAATCGAGGAGAAGATTGGTGAGGATAACATTCAAAAGAGATATTCTTTTAGATACTTGGGATCTATTTTGCAACATGTTAGAGAAATTGATGGAGATGTTACTAATAGAATAAATGTAAGTCGGCTAGAGTGCCGAGGAGCCTCTAAGGTTCTCTGTGATAAGAAAATTCTTTGAAAATCAAAGGAAAGTTTTACAAAGCAACCACAAGACTTGTTATGCTCTATGGATCTGAATGTTGGTATGTGAACCTTGACATGCGTGGAGAATAGCAATAGCAGAAATGAAAATGCTAAGGTGGATGTGTGGACACATACGTAAAGATCGGATTCGAATGATGCATTCAGAAGGAAAGTTGGTATAACTCCGATCGAGGATAAGATGCAGGAAAATCAGTTAAGGTGGTTTGAACATTTGCAAAGGAGGTCAACCGATGCTCAGGTGAAGAGATGCGAGTTTTGGGATGTTGAGCCGACTGAGAGAGGGCGAGGAAGGCCCGAGAAGTGTTGGAATGAGACTATACAACGAAGGGATCTTAGTTTTTTGGATCTATGCTCAAGAGTAACCTAAGATAGATCTGAATGGAGGCAAAGAATTCATGTAGCCGAGTCTACTTAATGTGGGAAGGGCTTTGTTGTTGAAAGCTTATCATCTTTTTAGGTAAAGACTGTGTAATTGTTGTGCTCCATGTTATGTGATTGGTTGTTTATTTTGAGACTTGGAGGATTCTTCAAAGGTAGTTCGTTTATATTGTTTTTGGAAGTAGGAAGGGTCATTGCTAGGAAAAAGATTAAGCTCATTGGGTTCTACATGGTGATACAGCTTTCCTTTCTTCAGGTGAAGTTGATCGATTCTTTCATGTGCACTCACACCCAAGAAGGATGACCTAGATTTCGAATTTCGCATGAAGTTGGTAACTTTGATCAAGACATTTTCGTTAAAGTTTGGCTTGTATGAAGATTGCTTGGGATAAACATATCGTAATTTTGGTCCCTTTGGCTAGAAGAGAAGTTGGTTGTTTCTTAGGGGAGGACTCGGGACAGCGTCATAAGAGGGATTATGCCTTTTATACGCGGATGGGGAAATATGATTAAATCCGGAATATCAGAATATATTAAATGTCTTTCACTGCGGCAAATTTTTTTTATCAAACATCAGGCTGATTTTAAACGCTGGATATCCTTGGAAATACTGCAATATCTTTATTTGTTTGTAATGATGATTGCTTGGAAGAGCCCTGATAAGGCTGCTGATTCCCATCCAAAAAATTGTTTTTTGCTTGAAGAAGAATATTGTCTTTTTCATTTCCATCACTGGTCTCTGCTGTCACAAATTTCCTCATTCACTGGCACTTTCTCCCATTTCACTCCCCTTAACGAGCAGTTGAATATGCCTGTTCTACAAAATCCATTCCTTTATACGAAAATATGCCAGTTCTACGAAAGCCATTCCTCGATATATAGCTCACTGTGAACTAGGCTTATAAGTCATCTATACCTTACAATATGGTCAAGTTAGATTTCATATATTTAGCATGGTATATTGGATTACTAATTCAAGCCCGTATAAATTAATTCTAGATGGAAATTTGGAGCATAACATTCCTTATGTTAAAGGAAGCAATGGTTTCATTATGTGCAGGTATATCCAAATAATCCAGATGGTGTTGTCCTGGTAAAGTTCAAGGACCGGAAGGATGCCGCAGAATGCATTGGGCGTATGAATGGAAGATGGTGAGATCTCTTTGTATGAAAATCTAATTTAATCGAAGCAGGTATTCTTTGTGAATATCTAACTTAATCTAAGCAGGTATAGTATCTGGACAGATATTATTACACTTTAGTCCTATTAGCTTTGGTTCGCTTGTTATGTTTAGTTTGCAGTTGGTATTGTCCAAGTCAAAACATGCCCAAGCCAGTTTTGCTTTTTGGATTTTGTAATCTGAGCGTGTATATGTTTACTGTCAAATTACTTTTAGAAGCTGATAATGTCTTGTATCTCATTTAGGTTTGCAGGCAGGCAGATAGATGCCCAGGAAGATGATGGTTCTATCAACTATGCATTGATTAGGGATGGCGTTGCTGATGCAGAGAGGCTTGAGCAGTTTGGCAGAGAACTTGAAGTCGATTGAAAAGTCTCATCTCCCGTGTTTGAAGCACTGCATTAGTAGACTATTTAAGTGTAAATTCAAACATCTTTCCGCATAGGTGTCTGCCTTCTGTTGTAAATTCAACGCGCAAATCCTTTTCCATCAGAAACCTGTAGGGAATGCTAGTTTTGATGGTCTTTAATTTTCCGTTTGGGATGATGGCAATAGTTTGCTGACTATTGATTTAGGTGAAATTTTCCCACCCTACTTTGAGATGACGAGTTAAATGAAATATGCATAATCTTAACGCTAAAGATTCCTGAGTAGGATAAGTTATACAGACTGTCAAATCTAGATCACTATATTTTCTTCATTAACTCTGAAATTTCAACAACCAACAGATCTCTTGAGCATAACCTTGGAAGCAGTTGGTAGTTAACAGGCAGGTTACATTAGATAGGATGGTTGAAGGAAAATCATGGTTATGTTGACTAGTGAATACAATCTTCAAAAAGTTGACAGTTGTGGCAGGTCTAGGAGGGGTGCTGGTGTTTGAACATTGATCTCGTCATCTTTCTTGTTCTGAACTTCCTCGTTATCCTTGAGGTTGTTGGTCTAGTTACTAAGCGTGATCCAAGGGAATCTTATCGATGGCTCGTCACATTTTGTTTCTTGTTAGCAAACTGCCCAGTCATATAATGCACTGTGAATTGTTGTAGCATGTGGAGGTGCAAGGGAAATGGCCCTTTGAAATGTCAATATTTTGCATAATTAGATTCCAAAGGAGAGCATTTCCACCTAATCTTTGTTACTTCTGTTGGCCTCATTAAATCGACCTGGGTTCAGTCGTTTAATTCGGTCGAATTGATCCTTCTAGCATCGTTTAGGCTTCCTACACTTGATTGATATCGGAATTTAAATGTGCTATCCCAAGTATTTATTGCATTACCTTAATTTTTTTGATTGAATCCACAGCTTGACGACTAGAGTAGATGTGCATTAGTTCATGTTTGTTTTGGTCAAATAGGACTAGACTCAATTGGGTGTTTCTGGTCCATTAACATCCATGATCTTATTAATAAGAACAACATTATTTTAGAAGCATCTTGAGGTGATACAAGGTAAGTTGAGAAATATAGTTATATTCCTGCAAACTAGTAAGAATATGTGCTGCTAGAATTATTGATTGGTGATAGAATTGTTACACCACTTCTTAAAGTATGAACCACTTCTTAAAGTAGAGGGATATGACTCCTTAAATAAGATGACAATAAGTGAAGAGGAGGCACAACCTAGTTGGCAAGGCCCTAATTTGTTGATTTCGGTCCAGTATTCCAGGTGTTGCTCACCCGGAGCCCCGACGGACCTTTCCGAGGTCTAGACTAGGAGAGCTTTCCCGGACAATCTTTCCTCGAATTAGTGCTTTTATAGGGAGGACCCCGAGGAGAATTAGGCAACCAGGAATGCTTACCTACTCCTCTGAAAAAACCAACTGACCATGCTCTTTACCTAGACAGAGACAGCTATGTATTGACTTTCCACAGTGGTCTACAACAATTATATCTATATTTGTCAGCGAGGCAAGAAAGCAAGAAGGCTGGGCCAAGAAAAAGTCCTTCCACAGTCGAGGTCAAGAAGAGAGAGAAAGCCGAGGGTTGGCTCTTCCTCTTTGATCAGACGAAGATGGACGGACAGCAAGACTGCGCCCTAATCGGAATGGAATTTCGGTCGAATTTCGATCGAAATTTTGATCATTTCAGTCATTTTTTGTACTAGAGTCTCCATATTTCGGTTATTTCCGTCAGTTTGGTTGAATTTCGATTTTGACAGGATATCGATAATCCATAAAAATTCGATCGAATTTTGCCGAAATTTGAAGTCATGCCTAATGGTATGTATGATGTCACAAGGTAGGTTACTCTGGTGTGTTGAGTCTTTAGCCTTCTACATTTTCTTTTCTCCTCTAACATCCAACATTGTGTCCCTTATAAGATCCAAACCGAAATGGAACAGAGAAACGAATACTTTTACGGGTGGTTGTTAATATCTGATTCTAACTTTATATGATGAATATTATTCATTTCAAATTATCTTTGATTTCTTAATGTAACAATAAATTTTATTCTTGATGTCAATGGTGTCAATAATGACAAATATCTGTTAATTTTTTTGCTAATGTTTTTTTCATCACCCATCGCTAATTAACAAGAATTTTACGAGAAAATCTTTAAAATGTTAATTATTAGCCATTGTTATATGATTTTTTCTGACAAATCAATGAATATAATGTTTATCATCAATTTCAAAGATCACAAATAACTTATAATGAATATTTTTTATAAATTGAATATATGAGTATATTGGTATAGATCCATAATTATTCCTTGATATATTTGCATTTTTAGTGATCCCTTCCATTCCCTTATGTCCCCTTATTCACAATTAGTTTCTCACCTTTATTTTATTAAAGGTATAATCGACGTCGTTCAATCGAGAATCTTTCATCTACAAGCCTTGAGCACCATCAAATTATTGTAAAAGACTTGCCTAGTTGTTTCAAAACAATTCTAAGTAAGATTTTGATTTCCAGTTTGATTTAAAGAGAAATGATATGTTGCATAATTAAATTAAATACAATACAGAATTTTTAAATACTTTCTTTTTGTTATATGGTATTAATATGTTATATTATGTGATGTCTCCAATATACATTATAAATTAATATTCGAGCTTCACAATCTAATTACAATTATCTTATATATAAATGTAATCAATAAAATATTTGTATTTTTATATTTTTTATTGATAATATATGTTTAATTTGATGTTTTTAAAAAACATTTCCGTAATAATTAAAGAGTGTAAATTTTAACCATGGCATCGACATGGGTTCCCAACCTATCATAAAATCATGGGTTTGTCATTGTCCCCATCCATTGTCACCTTTTTAACTCCTCCCCCCCTCCCCCCCCCCCCCCCTCGCTTCAACCTCCTCCCTAAACCACATGATCTCCTCTCCGATCGCATCGTCAGCTTCCACCCAAATTGATAAGAGGTCATGAATGTAATTAGATGTTTTATAAGTAAACTTTTTTATAAGTACTTTTGTTTCATTTTAGTCATTTATGATTTATCTCTGACGGTTTAACACATGGACCTATGGATGTTAATGGCATGGGCACAAGTGTGATTATAATTTTTTTTGCGGTCATCATATAGACAAAATACTTATTACAAGCAATGTTTGTTGGCCTCTTATAGAAGTCCCAAATTTCAAACTTTTATATCTTATGCTTGCAAATTTGAAGAATACTTGAAAGTTAACAATGTAAAATGTCAATTTTATTTTCAGCAGATAACATCATGTAGAAAGTGGAGTGATGAAAAGTTAATAGAATAACATTAAAAATTGATCCCTTATGTTTATATTCCCACGCTCCTACAACATAACCTACTATCTAATGCTCAAGGAACATGATCGACAAAAGGGCTTCAAATATGATAATGCCTCCCTCAAGAATATATCCATCATAAAATTCTTCTTCATGGTATCTAGAATGAAGGTGAACTACTCTAGATCTTCTCTTTCTCATGGTGAATATGAGGACCCCTTCCATGTTGTCCTATTAACTACATGATTAAGATAGGCTACTTGGCCATAAATTATATGGATCATGGATTGAGCATGCTTCCTTTGCTGAAGTCCTTCATGGGGAAGTTATAGATTATGTTAAAAGTAAGATATTGGCTCTTAGGAGCATATCATCGAAGCATTAACCTTAATGGTGCAATTACTATTGTTATAACCACTTTATGTCTATGATAAATCACAAATTACCTATGTTAATTATGATATATTGCATTGCAATCGGGCATTTCAACAATCAATCAGAGATAAACCACACAAATAATGTCAAATAATTAAATATAGTGTGGTTAATGAATCTCATATTGATTAATATTATTTTGATTATTTAACCTTCTATCTTAGCTAATTCAGTTAATTAAAAAAGAACTAAATATAATTAATATTATACACAGTGTAAATAATTAAGGCTAATTAATGTAAATAAAAATAATCTCACCATATTATATGTATGTGTGTGTTCTTGTTCTTATTATTTTATGCATTTTCTATATATTTAAAATCACATAAAAATTAGTGTAATATTGTAAATAATATATTGTATATTAAACCCTATTCAAAAATACAAAAAATAACAAAACAATTAAAATAAGTATTTGTATATTCATAAAAATACTAACAAAAATAATACTATATATATTGATGTATTTTTGTTTATGGTTCTACATAAAGATCCTTAAAAACTACATAACTTTTATGTTGAATACTTTTTAATTTAACATCATTTACTATTTTATTTTTATTTTTATTTTTATTTTTATTTATGGATTTTTTTTCCATTGGGCCCATGTGGTCGCTTATGGGCATGCTAAGTGACCCACTTCTTCATTTTTCCTCGCCTTCTCTTCTAACCGTATGATCTCTTGATCATACGGTCCTTGATCAAGCAAACATGCCCTCATCAGAACGACTTGTTAAATGGCCAAGGGGCTCCCATTTCTTCCTACGTGCTCTAATTAGAACCGTTGGATCTTAAGATCCAACAGATCTTGTGCGTCGTCAACCTCCAGACAGTTTCCCCAAAAGCGACGCAACGCTTTGCCGACGTGAATTCACTGAATCACCCTCGCTCCTCCACATTGCTTTACAGCATGATTCTGGTACCATTGGTGACAGGTCATCATTCACCTTCGCCAACCAACTCACCCGAGCACTCCACCTCAACTCTGTCAGCAGTCAGTGGTTGAAACCATGGTTCTAACCATCATTTCGATGAACAAAACTACCGATGATGATACCATTTTGCCCTATCCACCTTTACGTGAGTTTCCCTCCGAGCATCTTCCTCTCTCCAATGACCGTTTAGAGTTGGAGACGTGAAGCGAAAACAGAGTTTGACCTCCGATGAGATCCACATCCATCATGGCCGTGTCACAGCATCTCTCAGTTGTTACTCGAGCTTTGCACCGTAGCCATGTGCATCAAGCAAAGATCAGGGGCTTCTCAAGCTCCATCCCAAGAATCCAATTTCCGTCTGTCCTTCTTCATCTTCTCCAAGTTTGATCCAAGTTCTATGCTTTGATGTTTCTCTGATTTTATTACGCAACCACCTACATCTTTACACCTAACTAATCACTCGTATACGTTCACCGTATAGTCTAGATCCATGTGTATATCTTCGATTCCATCATCTCCTTCTCTAGAACCTGCTCCATCTCAATCCTTCTTCACCTCGCTCAGGTGAAGAACCCAACTAGGGCTCACACTCCTTGCCTCTAGCGACCCTCTACTCGCCTTCGTTTCACCCAAAATCGGTTCCACTTTGCTTTGGTTATATTACTAACTCTTGTAGGTGTTGGTTCACCAATGATCAGAGTTTTCAACATTGCCTTGATGAACTCTTTCTTGTATGATGGAGCTACATTGTGCTAGTGATTCAATCATCATCAAGGCTCCTTAGACTCTCCATTATCTTCTTCGGAGCCTCAGTTACGTTCACCGACCTTCAACCGTCTAGGGGAGATGTAAGGAGCTCTCTGGTGTCCACCAGAGCTCTGCACAAGCGCCTCCTACAAAGGAGGATATCCTGCACCGATGTGTAGTTACTGTTGGATTGAACCCCATAGGGCTCAATCCTACAGTCTAGATTTCTATCGCACCTCATTCCGAATCTCTCAGCCTTAGTGGGAACGAACCACATCATGAAGTAACAAGATCATCCGTGTGTCCCGAGCCTGAGACGCACTCTGAGCTACATGCCGAAGCAGAGTAGCACACCCTCCTCATGTGTTGCATGGAGAGTGTGCATTAAAGCCCTACCAGGTCTTCATAATTCCAATTCTAACCCCTCGCACTTGGGATTTTGTAGATAAGCCCTTTTGGCTTTTTGCATTTGCATTTTGATCTAGTTTGGACTTACTTGAGATGTTTTATGTATTTCTAATTATGTTTTATCTGTGAAAATGCTTCTACATTGATTAGTTAATAACTTGAGCATCTTTAATCCAAATGACTTGATTTTGGTCTTGTTTAGAAGCTATTGTCTTTATAATGGTATGATTTATTATATGAAATGATGTATAAATATTAATTTAAAATTTAGATAATTATGTTAACTAATATACCTTGATTTCAATGCCATTAATTCATTTTTGCTTCATTTCATGCAATAATTGAGCCATGATTTGTTTACTATATTTAGAATTTCATTAGGAGACCAAATAATTGATTCAACTTCATTAAGATCATGGTTAAATGCAAAGTGTGTATTGAGTGATGTAATTGTTTTATGAAATAGATGAATTACTTTATCAAGTAGAAACTAGAGCTTTTCATTACTTAGTATCTAGGACCAAATTTTAGTCGATTGGATATGATGTTTGTGAATTAATTTTGGAGCTAATTCATGTGATAATTATACATGTGTGTGTTGAATTGTACTGGCATCCATTCATTTTGTAGTATCATTATAACTTGCACCACAAAAGTTAAAAACAACTTGCATGCATTCCAATTAACTTAGGTATCCTTTGATCACTTAAGTGTTTGAACCATATTTAAATATCCCAATAATCTCATGCCTTTGTATTCGACCCTGGACTTATCCAGGTATAAATTTGCATTACGCTCTCCTCATGGAGATACTTTTAGAGAGGTTGTGTTGATTTACCGATCGCTCATACTAATTTTTAGCATAATTAGAATACTGATTTTGCGAGTCATTAGATGGTGTTGTCACCGTGGACATGACTTTATTAGGTTACGTAGTTAGGATTACGTATTCTTCTTAAGTTATTTTAGTGACATTTAGGTTATTCACATTGTTTTGTTTATTATATCTAACCAAGTTATTTGTTATTTATTTGTGTATTGTCATTATGATGTTTATTATTTTTGGTATCTCTCTTTAGATTATATCTAACCAAGTTGTGTTGTGATAGGGCCCAAGGAGCCGAGGACGACCAAGGTTGTGTGAGGGTGAGGAGCTTGGAGCATCTCACTAGAGTCCACTTCAGTTGCTTAAGTAGATAGATATATATAGCTAGATGCTTTAGTATAATTTACATTCATCATCTTACAATTATTTGTAATAATTAATTAGCTCATTTCTAGGGGTTCCTGATTGAGAACTCGCATATGTAATCAAGGACTTTGAACTATTTTCAGCTTGTGGTGTGTCAAGACTTGTTTCAGACTTTTGATTCAAGAGTGGGGTACGACTTGAGTGGTCGAAAATAAGGTTAGGCACACGTCTCTTAGATCTACTTAGGTCTTTTTTTGTGCTCGAGTAACTTAGGCCACGCCATCAAATAGATTCATTGACAAGATGTACCATAGCATGTTTGTATTAGCTCAAACTTGATTTGTTTCTTCACCGATAATAGAACTCCTACTTAGTTGCAGCCTTTTCTCGACTTGCATCTTATATAATTAGATTTAAATAGTTATGTTGAGAATCCTACATGGAGAGAGTTGGGAAGCATTGTAAGATTTCCTATCTTAGTACATATTATTGATTTCATGTTGCATTCCGAATTTTCTATTTCTCTCTCTCAAGTTTTAAGACTTAGGTTTAACGGACATGGAACTGACAATTTGACATATATTCGTTGTGCTCATATTAAATCTTTAGTGATAATCATATATAAAACGTGGTCTGTTAATGCAAATTGATATTAATAACTTGGAATAAAATCAACCTTGTCTTACGAGAGAGTAATACCCTCATTGCTCGCAGATACATGCAGAGTGGGTGTTGACACATCCATAAGGTCAGAGTCCATGTCCCTGGACCTTCACCCCTAGTCTTCATTTTTTACTTTCACGTATTTATAACCTGCAAGGGCTCACCTTTGCCTATAATTTACGTTTTGGTTGTGTAAGCCTCATAGTTCATTTAAGGGTGTGATATAACCCGATAGTCTAGGCAGACCATCCATTTGATTTAGAACTAATAGAAGAACCATTGGGCATAAGGGAAGCACATTGTAAGTAACATAATCCATATTGTTCTATCTCCAATTAAAATCGACTATCGGACTCTTACGACCTTGACGAACCCTAAAATCGCCTCTTTAATAATCAGGAATTGTAGTATAGGACACGATCTTCGATTCACTAAAAATCATAATCTTTGAATGTTGGCATATTTTTAACTTGGCAAGTATACCAATGTCGAACACAAGGATACTAGCTTCTTAATCTATTTATTGAAAAATTATTGCTTCATTAATGAATGATTATTTTCTAGTCTTGGGTCTTCATTCAGACTCTAAATAGATTAACAAACAAACAAATGTGATGCAACATATGATGAATGAGCATGAAGCACGTTTTTATTTGGTTTTATGTTGGTACGTGTAATGCAACATGATACAAATGTAATAATGTGCAAATATGCCCTATGTAAATAAAATCATTGAGCAACAAACATGGGTCAATTTTAGGAGCAATTCATGTATCACATTTAGTCAATTAATTAGCAAATGGGGGCTATATTGTAATTATTGAAACTCGGGGGGGGGGGGGGGAAGGTTTGCAAATAACCCCAGGCACACATGCATTGCACGTGCCTGGAGGGACCTGAATGCAATTTTGAGAACAAGGTAGGGCACCGATGCAATTTACCTAGCCCCGCGTGACCACAACATGTGAGGGGTAGGCATGAATTGAGGCGAGGCTCGGTGCTTGGCGTGAAACCGTTGTAGGTGGTTCGAGATGACTTCGGATGAGGCTTGGTCCCACCGAGCCTCCGCGCTTCAGAACAGGTCACTTGGATGATTTGGAACTGTTGGATGGGCACCGAAGGGGTGCCATCCAACGCTTCTTGTACCATTTTGCTCCTCCTCCTCCTCCATTGTGCGTTGGTGACGCAAATGGACCTCCGGTAGAACTACTAAAGCTCCACCATCGTCCTTCGTGCTCGCTGAAGATCCAGGAAGGACTTTGGAAGCATGGTGACCAAGGTTGGAGCACGAGGAAGGCACATGGCTACCTGGAGGTGGCTATCGATGAACCCACATGATGAATCCATGATTCTCACACTTTATTCTTTTATTTTAGCTCTTCTTTTTGTCAAAACACCTTGTAAATATCTGTAAATATAATAACTTAGCATCTTGCATGGCATTGTTAATAATGCATATTTAGTATATATTTGGCAAAATAAAAGAATAATGGAAAAGAAAAAGAATGATGTATTGAGAATAAATACAGAGTGACTCAAACCTCAAGAGAAGGTCTGACCTGATCACAAAGTAAAGTAAGTATAGAGAGATAGGGTCTACTATATTGTATATATCACATACACTAGCACATATCATTTATCTATTTATTTTTAATGAAATAAAATTATTTTATTCTCTTACACCCTTATTTATAGCTTTAATAATATTATAAAAATAAAACAAATATTAGAACAAATAAAATAAAAATAAAATAAATCCATAAACCTTTGTATAAAATACACATGTATATTCTACATTCACTATTTACTATATATGCTTAATAATTTGTAAAAATAAATTAAAAATTATTTTATACCCCTAAAATTATGTTGTGAATAAATAAAATATGAAATAAAAGTATTTATGTAAAAATAATAAAATAAAAATACTTATACATAATATATATGTATAGCACACCTATATATAATACTATATATTTCATAAAAAAATAAAAATCATGGAAAATTACTTTAGAAAATAACAAACATTTTTTTACTTTATACACTTTTTTTAATAGTCATTTGCTATTTTTTATTGAATTTCCCTTTATTTTGTAAATCCTGATTTTTCTCGCCTGACTCCGACCGCCTCTTGCCTCGATACCTGGACTTGAGATTCCTCGTACACCTGAGATACCCGCGGATCCCTAGAATCGATCGGATTGCCTTAGGGTTGCGCTCTACCTCTCGATCTTTCCAGATCCCTGGGCATCCTCTATAACCTTTTCATCCACCTCCATTGTGCTCCAGCTCGTCCCTCGCACACCCATTCTTCCCTAAACACCCTCAGTGGAGTGACAACCACTCGAGTAGTCGCTTAGCATCCTTAGGAGATGCCTGGAGGCTCTAAGCTCGCAATACGATTGAAGCTCCGTTGTGTGAAGCCTCCCAGCCAGCCATAGCTCGGTCGAGGCCATAACTTGTCCACCCGCCTTCACGTGAAGCTCAGGAACTCCTCTGACCCTTCAGGTATCTATCTTTCCTTTCATATTGCCAAGTTCGATCACATATTTTCCACTCACGTCACCACAGCCATCTCTGCTATGATCATCCAGTCAGAGCCCCATTACACTCATTCACCTGCTCCGATCGAACTCCCCCTCCCCACCTCGCTCCTTCCCACGCATTCCGATCACCCTACATCTCACTCACTGGAGCGAAATTAGGATCGAGACTTCCTTCCTCCATCTACGCCGAAAGTTAAGTACCACTCCTACTGTTTCGCTTCTCTCCTTATGCAATAACTTGGATCAGAGTGTCGCCCCGAGTCCCTCTACCTTCTGCAGGTGTTGGTTCGCACAAAAGAACCTAGTTGATTCACTAGCTGACCAGGCAGGGTAGTTCCAGGTGGTGCGACACCACCACACACATCCAACCATCCGTCGTCCCATCAGAGCTCACAACTAGATGTGGAGGAACTTCACGACTATGTTGGACCTTTCAGCGACGTCATTGGGCTTGGGGATCTTCCTCTACGATTAACTGAAGATCGCCTGAGCTGAGTTCATCCAACACCTTCCACCACCATTTGATTGTGATCCATCATCCAGATTGCATCTCCAACATTCATCCATCCCCTTTTTCAGAGGCGTCAGATCCACGTATAATGGCCATCAGAGCGAACATTCTCTGATCCGTCTGATCTTATCAGAAGTCATCAAACCTGTATGCCTGCTCCACTTTCCTGAGCCGTCATATCCTTGGTAGAGCAGATCAGAACATTCAGCACATGCCTTCACGAGAGCCTGTCGCGCATCGCACATGCCTGCAAGGGTATATTTCCCTTTTGTCCTCGCATATTTTTGCTTTCATATTTAGTCCATTAAATAAATTTTACAATTACTAACTTTACAGTTTGGACCTCGGAGTTTATGTTATTTACATTTTAGTCCCTCTGAATCTGAATCACATGCAGTCCCATGTGAGTTTTGGGTTATTTTCATTATCTATCATGAACTCTTGTGATTTTAGTTGATGAATGTTATGTTTTCACAAATTGTATTTATACCCCTGTGCATTCAGTATTGAGCATGTACGTGATTTGTTTATGATTTTTGCAGATAAGGCCCCAGGATTTTAAAGTGTGTTATTGATTTGGTTTGTAAATTTAATATATTTACAAAGAGATCCCTTTGAACAGTGTTTAATTACATGCTTTTTATTAGACTTAACCAACATTAAACTAATTTGAAAAATTATGTAAAAATTGCCATTGACTCTTGTTAGTGTGTAATATTTTCTGTAATTTTTTCGGATTAATTTAGTGGAATTTTATATTTTTAAAAATTCAAAAACCTCTAAAAAGTGCATTGTTTAAGTTAGAAAAATTATAAAATTGAAAGTTCTTTAAAAATTCCAGAAAAAATATTGTGAGTGCCTTTTGTTGCTTTTTAATTTCTACATGCCTTTTGTTGCTTTTTAATTTCTACATTAATTTTTCTTGAAAATTCACTATAAAAGCCTGAAAAATTATAAAACAACCAAAAGTGACAAAAATCATATAAAATCTAAGAAAAAAATCCAAAAATTACCATTTCAATTTTTATTTGTAGCTTTTAACATCTAATTTATAATAAAATTGTCGTCCAGAACCTTGGGGCACTTAAAGTATTTTTAAGTTGCAATTTGGTCCTAGCTATACATTGTTTTGAGTTTTGAGCACTATTTGATTTTTATAAAATCACAAAAATAATTAAAGAACCCAAAAAAATTAGCAAAAACACTTTAAAAACAGAAAACCCAAAAATCTTTTTACCTTAATTTTCTGAGTGTTCTTGGCCTTATAGAAAAATCCAAAAAGATTGTTGAGCTTGTTTTCCTTCATTTTATGCTTGCTTGCCTCATTCAAAAATAAAAAATCTAAAAATCTAGAAACCACTAAAAATGTTTTATTTCTGAAATTTGATACTTCGTATTGTTTTCGTGCTCCTTATGTTTGACCATGGTGTCTATACCAGGTAAATGAAAATAGCAAACCCTTACATACTCGATTGCTTAATTTTCTCTGAGTGGTTTTATTCTTCTCGTTGACTACGCTTGGTGATTCGGGTCACAACGACCCTTTTTTATTTGCTTACTTAACTTGAGTGGTTGGGCGTGCTCATCAGAATGACGCCATTATCGGGGAGCACGACTTAGTAGTCAATTTCCAATATTGCTTTATTTTCTTATCTATTTGATATAATTGTTCTGTAACACTCGTTTATTTTACTTTTTGTGCGAGGAACCACCCGAGGATGCTTCGATTTTTTTGGAGGAGACTGCACCTGAGGAGGAGCACAGGAGTAGGATAGAGTAGTTATATTAAACATATAAGTTTATTTTTGCAGAACTATTATTGTAATAATTGTAGACTTTGGACACTCTTTGGATACCTAAACTTCGGGGTCTGTTTCGCTAAGTACCGGTGCACTCAGGAGACCTCACCGTAGTTTTTCATGATTTTATTTTTATCGCATTTATTTCTCTTCAATTCTCGAGGATTTAGCCCTTAGATTTAGGATTTCTATTGATTGTGATATAATTAGCTAAAGCCCTACACTTAATTGCATATCTGTTCCCATAGATCGTAACTGGACTCAGCTAAAAATAAAATTAAGAAAATTAGCCTCGCCGTGAGGAGTCACATACAACGCTAGCAGGACCCGTTGTGGTGGCCACTGAGTGACTCTCAAGATCGGACTCTGATCTTATATGTGATTAGCTAGCTATTGTTCTTCACGATTAATAGGAATAGCTCATCTAAGGTCGATTTTGTCGTGCATCATATAGGTTGTCTATTTCTTGTCTTTAATTTTATGCGCAGATCACCTTGCATGTAAAGTGTTGGAGTTAGGTACTTTTTTCTATCTATGCATGCATCATTGTGTTTGATCGTGCATCGATTTTTTCAACTTCCTCCCCCTGTTTTATTGGACTCAAAATAACCAAGGAAATCGAAAAATGCGTTTGGCATTGTTTTATTTAGAAAAATACATAAAAAGTGAAAACTAAATATAATTAGGACTACTAATGGAAACTTGAACTTAAAATACAATTCACTTAAAAATCTTTGCTTTGGGGAGAGTCACCCCCACACAGGTTCATTTATCTGTAATGAGAGAGTGACTCGCATACTAGGTAGAGTCATACATGAACTCCTTTTAGACTGATGGTCTTGTGGTTGGTTGTTGTCCATTGAGGATTTCACTAGGTAGTTGGTAATCGATTCGAGACTTCCTTAGTAGAGTGGATATACCAGGCAGCCGGTAAACGGTCCACGATCCATACTGGCTGGGAAAAACTAGTTGTGGGATTGGGCCAGTCTCTTGGGAGAATCGGGTTCCCAACAACTTGCTCAAATCGCTCTGATAAATTGATTGATCACCTAAATAAATTGACAAGATTAACAACCGATCTTTCACAGTCATCAGCTCGAGTATTGAGTAGGTGAATTTGGGGTTTGATTTATCATCCTGTTTGCATTCCAGATATCATCGTCATAAATCCCTATATCACAATGATGGGAAGGAGGTCTATTAGACTGCCTTTGATAGCACCGCTTTTGAGCACTCCTCTCCATTCATCTAGGCGACTTCGAAGATCCCAAACCTGCCCTCCAAACCCAAGTTCGCTAGCACCATGTTCCCATCCATCACCCTTCTACCAGTTCTAAGGTGCTAGAACAGAGGCCAACACAATAATATGTTCATTTGATGACACTTGAGTTGGGGTCTTTTGCCTTTGCAGAGACCCAAAAGATGACCAGCAGTGAGATTACGCACCGATGAGAAGACACACTGATCAGTGTATGTACTCAACTAGGATATCATCAACAACACACTCTTAGCCTCCCTAGAGACCACATCGCAACATATCAGGGAACAGGGAGCATTTATGGTTGAGGTGTGTTGAGAGTTGATGCAGATGCGAGCCGACAGAGTAGATTTGCAGAGCCCAACCGATGGAGAGATACTAGCAGCTGGAGGAGGAGACGGATGACCCAAGGATTAGCAGGATCCAGCCAGTCCACCACACACCATGAGGTAGTTGCACAACCCAGCTGCAACCCCCACCCACCGATGGATTCAGCTACCAGAGATCCTGGGTAATTTCGAGCTTCACCCCCAGACCATCCAGTTACTGCCCAATTTCCATGAGATAGACATTGAAGAGTCATACCTCCATTTGCAAGAATTTGGGATGATATGTATCACTGTCCACGATAGATTTGTAGACGAAGACACCATCAAATTGATTGCCTTCCCATTTTCCTTGGTCGACAGAGCAACCTACTAACTGAAGCACTTGGGGAAGGTAGTCACTACTAGGGAGTAGCTCCAGACCGAGTACTTGAACAAGTACTATCCACTTGGTTGGACAAATGCAGCGCAAGCCATGATTAACAATTTCACCATGATCCCAAATGAGCAGTTTCACGAGGCTTGGGATCGATTTAGAGAGCTTATTGATCGGTGTCCACACGATGAGATATACAAGCCCAACCTAGTTTAGAGTTTCTTTCGCTGGCTGACACCAAATCTGTAGGGGCTAGTAAATGGCTTGTGTGGAGGGTCCTATTTTGCCAAGGATGAGGACCAACTCTGGGACATCTATGAGGAGATGGCAGAAGACTACACGGTGATGTCCTAGATGAGGGTCTACACTCAGGGGAAGGCCCTCCCAGAGGTTGTGTATTATCATAGGATTGCATGGATCGATGTCGGTCCTTCTACTTCATCAACAGGAACACATGTCAAGTCCTCAACCGCTGACATGGGCATCATCAGCGAGAAGTTGAACCGCATCGAGATCATTGGGAAGAATTAGTGCCAGGGACTGAACCAGATCGATCAGTTGGCACAGATGCTAAGTGACCTGAAAACCCAGATAATGTGCCTCCAGGAGGCACAGACGGCTTCCCAGCCCTATCTCAGATCATGGGTCGATCCAGGGAGTAGCTCTACCCAACCTTCTGCCACACACTGCCAGGTTCACCACATCCAGGCTGAACAGGTCTAGTCACTGATTTTGCCAAAATTCAGCGGGTCTTAAGTTCCACACAAAGCGGGAACTCAGTCGAAGCGTTGACCACGCAAAATCTCAACTAAAATCAACAATTAACCCACACTATAGATCAAGCAATAAGAAATAAATGTGGAGTTAAAATTTATTTTTAACTCTGCACAAAAGATGTATAGCAAGCAAGTATGCAGAGAGTTTGAACACAGGGAGCAAACATGGTAGATCAAACAAGTGCGTGCGTGAGTGAAAGTGAAGTGATGTCTACACTATGCAAGCAAATATTTTTGTGGGTTTTTAAAAATTTTTTAATTAATTTTTTTATTTTTAATTTTTAATTTTGTATTTTTATTTTATTTTTACTGATTTTTTATTTTATTTTTATATTTTATATTTTTATATTTTCTTTTTCAATATAGGAATATATATACAATATAGGGGAAAGAGAGGATAATGTGTTAGTAAAGATATGCAAAAATACTCAAAACTTCAGAAATAAATATTTTTGGTGTTTTTATGATTTTTTTACTATTTTTGTGATTTTTGGGTGTTTTTTCAAAATAATTTTGGTATTTTAAATAGGCAAAACATAAGAAAATAGTGGATATACTTGCTGGCCGAAATTAAAACGAGGTTGAAAAATACTAAACATTACCTAAAATTCTTCAAATTAATTTTAAAATATAGACAATGAAACCAGGAAGACACAACAACTGAGTTTGTATTTTTGTGATTTTTCTATGATTTTCTAGATTTTTATAAAGATTTTTAGGGTTTTCTAATTTTTAAGATTTTTCTTTTGCAATTTTTAGTGATTTTTGGACTGACACTAAAATAGGTTAAAATAGAAAGTAGAGAATTTTTTAAGGTATTTTAATATTTTTGGTATTTTTTAAGCTAGACAGTTGGCAAAAAACAAGTTTTTTATTTTTAATAACTAATAAAATGAGACAAAAATAAAATCTAAAAATATGGCATTAAAGTACAAGTTAACAAAAGCTAAGCATAATTTTTGTGGAATTTTTCTAGTTACAATGATGCCTTAATTAAATGGAGAAAGCTAGCACAAATTAAAGGCCTGGAAGGGGCATATATGCAAACAGTCAAAATTCCAGGGGCACGCTTGCAATTTTCACCCAAAATTTTGAACCTAAACAAAAATTGACTGGACTAAACGTCAAAACCAAAATCCGCAAGGGCTTTAATGCAAAAGTCCCCAGGCCCACGTGAGTCACACGCGCGCCTGGCAGGGGCACGGATGTGATCTCACAAAAGGTTGGGGACTGATTTGTAAAATGTCCAGATATTTTATAACTGAATGTGAGAATCTTGGCACTAAAAAGAAATATGAGAAAAGCCCGGGGTCTTGTTGCAAAATCGCCAAGTCACGTGCGTGATGCACGTGACCTGGCAGGGACCCAGAAGTAATTAGACAAAAGCTGGGGGCCTATGTGCAAATGTTACAAAGTTACTACAATTGCAAATGAATGATTTAAGGTTATTTATTAAATACAAAAATAAGTTGGGTTTACGGCGCAAAATACCCAACTTAGGCGGGCACGGACGACAGATGAGGGTGTGCTTGACACGTGGCAGTGATCCGTGGCCCGATACCTCTTCGTGCAGCAGCGGTCCAGATTAAAAGGGTCGATGAAGATCAGACGGTGCGCGGCTGCAAGATCCGACGGATTCTGGGCGCATACGAAGAACACTGCAGATCGGACGGTGCGGAGGGCTTCTGGAAGATCACATGAAGTACACGGCTCGGAGCACCTTCGACCGGCTCGCCTTTACTGCCCCGACCTCCTCCTCCACTTCAGAAAGGCTCCAATGGTTCTTGGAAGGTCCCCCTACCCGACGGCAGGGCCAAAATGGGCGAAGGCGCCCCGTTGCGCTGCCGCGAGGTCAGGGGCAGAAGGTAGCTCCAGGTTGCTCGTTTTGCTGCAAAAATCGACCCCAGGAGGGGGTCTTTTGACCCTGAGACCTGCAAAAGGAAGTACGACGACAACAGTAGATGGTCCAAGGCCTTATTGGAGAAGGCGTACGGTGGTGAATAGGTGGCGATAGTGGCTGGAGCTCGAGAGCTCCGGCAAGGTGTTTGATTGTGAAATCGGAGTGATTTAATCGACAAAGGGACCAGCTAAATGCGTAAATAAAAAGCTGAAATTAGAGGCTAACTACTCAGTGATAAAATGGAAAGAAACGCCTCGAAGGCTGGTTGGCCTGAGGTTGGAAACCTCACGGCGGCGCGGTCGCCGGAGATGATGGAACACGGCTCTAGGTACTTCGTCGCACCTCGCCTGAGATGGGGGAGGACTCCCCTGTCACGAGAGCTTGCCCTCGACCCTCACCTAGAAGCTTTTGGCGCCCAAATCCGGTTCAAGGAGTCAAGGAAGGCGACGGGGGCTTTTGAACAAAGTGGCTCTGACGCTCCACAAATCGACGTGTAACGCCTCGATCAGTGATCCAAAGCCCAAGAATTGCCTTGGGCGTGAATCACAATTGACCGAGGAGCAAAAACTCTGAAGGTGCCATCATGAAAGGAGGCAAGGGCTGACCAAGAAAAATGGGTGAAAGAAGACAAAAACTCATTTCTGACATGCCACAGGGGGGAGGTCAGACAGTTGATCGGAGGTCAACTGTCAGACCAACCTGGTTGGTCCACGTGGACCAACCAGGAAAAACCCCTTGTAAAATCAATTAAAAATATTAAACGATATTATTTTAATTAGGATATAAAATAAAAGGTGTTAATAATTTTATAAATTATTTTATTATGATTTTTAATTATTTTTATGGAATATATTTTTATAAGTTACCTATTATGCCCCTTATAGGTATATTACCTATATATTGTATTCTTTTATTTTTATTTTGTGTATTTTAATTTTATTATTTTTATTTAGTATTTTATAAAATTATAAAATACTTTTATACATGTACTTGTATTTTTATTTTATTTTTATGAAGTATTTTGTATATTTAATAAAATAAAAGTATGTGTTGTATAGGTATACATATAGGTATTGTATCTATGTATTTGATCTACAAGTATTTTTATTTTGTATTTTATTTAGGCTTTTATTCTTATTTTAATATACATAATTATTATAAGTAATATTTACAAGATTATAAAAATATAAAATTATAAAAATAATGAATAAAGAATAAATTAAATATTTTAATCTGTACAAGTATACTACAAGGGTCCAAAACTCAACTTTCAAACCGTAACTCTGAAAAATACGAAACCACCTACATAAAATAGATTATTTTATTCTATATACAATTAAAGTGAGTTTGATGCATTTGGAGTTTTCAATTGTGAGGGTACAGGTCTGGGAAGTTGGGAATTTGGATTTTTATTCAGACCATAACTTTTTATCTGTACATTATTTTTCAGTGAAATCAATTTTGTATTTTTTTATATTTAATTATCTACAACTTTCATGTATAAAGTTTCTTTATTTGATGTATAAAAAGTGGAACCAAAAATAGGTCCCAAAATGAATAAAGAATGAATGAAATGAAAGGGATTTTTATAGGTATTTTGGCCCTTATCTCCCCCTACTTTATTCCTTGTCGACCTAGTCATCGAGATGTCTAGGTCTCGGGGTTTTGGGTCATAAAATATTTACAATATTTTATTCTTTTTCTCTTTTTATTTATTCTATAATTTTGGCTTTAATTACTGTATTTTATACACTATTTAGATGCACATGCATGAATGCTAAGATTATGGTTTTAACGCTATTTACACGCATTTGCTAGGGTTTTTGATGCCAAAATGATAGAATAAAGATGATGAAATGTGGATTCATCAGTCACCCCAACACTACTAGCAGCCACCACCATCTGCGGATACTCAGATGGTGGTCTACCAGTTAGATCAGCCCCTGGCAGCCCTTCCCCCTCCACACTTTGAGCAGGAGCCGTTGATGGAAGTTAACGGGATTCGGTACGACCAATACCAGCAACAACCCGGGATCCGTCGTGATCATCATGGATTCAGATGGTCCACCGGAGGCACCTTATCCCAACAATAGCCTTCAGCTCAGGCAGGGCAAGCTGGTCAGCAATAGCAACAACCCAATCAGTCCCAGCAGTACCAGCAGGGTCCTCGTCCCTCATCCCAGGGACAATAGTGGAGGCAGCAGCAGTAGCCTCAACAGTACTCCCAGCCTCCCCCTCATTATCAGCAGCAGTCCCAACCTCATTTCAAGTGAGACAACCTGCCCGGTTCCCATGGACATGTATATGAGAACCCAGCCCTTGACGACCTCATTCACCCACTTACTGATCAGCAAGCATCCTTCTGACGAAAAATGGACGAGTTCCGGCAGGAGATGAGGGAGATCATCAAGGGCAAGGCCGCCATACCTGCTCAGTTCGAACCAAATCTGAACAACCTCAAGAGGAAATCTAATCAGATATAGTTTACAGATATTACCACCCCTAATGGTACTGGTGATGTATCTTCCTGTGTATTTTATGCTGATTTTGTGACACTTAGGAGCGGTAGGATGCCATCCGATTGCGCCTCGTCAAAGCGACGACCTCATGGAGCTTCTGGAGCATCAGACGAGGAGGGTAGCGATGTTGATGCCGCTCATCAAAATGATGATGGTGGTGCTGAATCTACCAAGGATGTTGATCCAGCCGACGATATTGAGGCCATCGTGATTCCAAATGCAGTTGGTGGTACTGATGCCACCGGTATTCCAGTTGCTGAGCTAGAGTGCGGTACTGATGCTGTGAAGACAAATGTCGTGGATGGTGCTGATGCCATCAATTTTCCTTCATTTGTATTACCCTCTTCTATATCTCAGGATAGTTTTAGAAAAATACAAAAAAAATGGAAAAATAGAAAAGAACATAAATACCAATAAAGGAAAGGTCTATGTATCTCCTACGAGTCCATATGTGTTGCATGATGATATTGGTAAGGATTCTAGTCTTCTACATACTCAGGAACCTATTCCTGACCCTCAACTCTCTGGTGAGGGTCCAGTCATCCCCTTCCCTCAGACACTCCGCTTAGCGAAGGGGAATAAACCAGAAAATCCCAAAAAGAGACACCAGCTAGAGTTCAGCCAGCAGATGATTGATCGATTCTAGATTCAGTTTATTCTACATGAGACACTAGAGCACATCCTGCTCTTCCAGAAGAACTTGAGATAGAAGACCACTATCTACAGGAAGAGAAGGAACCACAATGCAAAGATCCATGTGCTTACTCATGCCACTTTCTTCACCATTTAGAACCGACTGTGAGCCAGGAAACCTGATGCAAGAGCTCCATATGTCAGATGCCATATCCATGAGCAGCGGTTCGATCATACTCTATTATACAACGGCTCTTCTCTCAACCTTCTTCCGAAATCCTTGCTCGACCAATTCGAGTTTGGCTCTCTTCAACAAAGTAGGACAGTCCTTTTGTTTGTTGATCGATATGTTAAAAGGCTGAAAGGGTTACTGAAGGACGTGGTTGTCACAATTCAAGGCCTAAAATTCCCCATGGACTTTATTGTATTAGACATGCAGATCCCTGAGTCTATGACAAATACCCCTATCATACTAGGATGCCCATTCTTGGCCATAGCCAATGCGGTTACTGATCATGATAGAGAGAAGGGGTACTTTCCTGTTGAAAGTGAAAGTATAAAAATAGAGGCGATCGAGGAGACAAGAGTGAGAGATTCAGCCTATTTAGATCAATATAGTATTCAGAGTAGATGGTTGATGCATAGCAAGACATTCACCATGAGTGCGACTTTGTGATCAAAGATGATGAAGCTATATGGTCAGAACCAGCAGCACAAGCCCTTGTCATGCCTTTCGATATTTCAAATTTACATATTTTGGTAGACGAGAGTTCGAAAAGCACACTCTTGGCACCTGGTGCATTGGAGGTTGATGATCGTGGTCAGGATAGCGAAGCAGGGTATATTTCATGTTCTTTTGATTCATATCCCTCAGATTCAGGCATTGATTGGGATGACTTTGATGACTATTTGCCATGTCTGATTCCTTCAGAGCCAACAGCTAGGGCAGAGAGAGAGCAAGTTCAGATGATAGTTACATCAGCAAGGCCATCTTCGCCAGATTTACAGATGCAAGAGAGTTCTTACATGCACATCTACTAGCTTTCACTCAAACATTCCAGAATCCAGATTTGCCATCTTCCACAAGTCCAGAATTGAAGACCTTTCCGCAATCGATGAAGTACAGATTCCTTGTGGGTGATCCAGACATGTTCCTAGTCATTATCTCAGCGGATTTTACTAGGGATCAAGAATCTTTTTTGACGGAGGTTCTTGAGAGAAACCACAAGGCGATTGGATGGAATGCAGCTGATCTCGAGGAGATAGGTCCGACCCTTTTCTCCCACCACATTTATCTCGAAGAAGACACCAGGCCATCATTTGAGTTCTAGAGATCGTTGAACCCGAATCTTCGAGAGGTGGTCATGAAAGAAATATCAAAGTGGTGGAGCGCCAATTTTATCTACCCCATCTCTGACTCCAAATGGGTTAGTCCATTAAATGTGGTACCCAAAAATACGGGTATCACTACTGTTGTGAGCGTGTCTGCAGAGCAAATAGCTACCCGGGTACCCACTTCCTGGAGGGTCCGTGTGGACTACAGACGATTGAATCAAGCCACCAAGAAGGATCATTTCCCACTGCCATTCATTGATCGGATTATCGGGAGGCTAGCTAGGAGGAGTCATTACTATTTCCTTAATGGGTACTCCGGATACAATCAGGTAGCAATAGCATTCGAAGACTAGGAGAAAACGACATTCACATATCCGTTTGGGACGTATGCCTTTATACGGATGCCCTTTGGTTTATGTAATGCCCCAGCTACATTCCAAAGTTGCATGCTTTCCATCTTGTCGGACATGGTGGGTGATTGGTTGGAGGTCTTCATGGATGACTTTTCAGTCTACGACGACTGATGCTTGTCTTGGATGCCTAGACCACGTACTTCAGTATTGCATAGAGGTCCATCTGTATTATCTTGGGAGAAGAGACACTTCATGGTGACTCAGGGGACGGTGCTTGGCCAGTCATCTCCAACATGGGCATGAAGGTCAATCTGGACAAGGTGGATATCATCAGGAAACTCAATCCACCGTCCAATTTGCGATAGTTACAGTCTTTTCTGGGGCATGTCGGTTTTTACCGACGATTCATTCAAGATTTCATTCATATTGCCCGACTGCTCACTGATTTGCTGAGAACAGAAATTGAGCTCATTGTATATGATAAGTGTCTAGCGTCATTTGAACTCTCAAGGGACTAGTTAACGAGGTGAAGGATATGGTATAGTCCTCAAGCGCATCACGGAAGCGTGATCATCGTATCGGATACGACGAAGAACGACTAGTCGCACTAGTTGTTCTATGCAGAGGAAATTAAAAATTCTTCATGCGAGGAAACCACATGATCCAAGAACACTTCTCGGATCGTTTCGTCTAAACCACAAACAAGTATTAGGGTTACCTCTTGAAGCGTCGTTGCGATCGAGTCTCTAAAGGAAGAGACCTCCTGTCTCAAGTCCGATCCGACGGAGGAGACGCTTGCGAGCGCGGGGATGAACCGTGTGCTTCTCGCAATCCATGTTGATGATCCAAGCAGTAGGATCTCCTGATCTCGACACACGAGATCCGACGTATTCTTTATGAGCGAGGCACGCCGAAGGAGACGGAGATCCACGAGCAAACAATCGGGCAGCATAACGACGATGCCGCAGCGATGGAGAGCCTCTCTAGGGCATCCATGGTGGACGGACATGAGAGGGAGAGAGAAGAGAGAGAGAGAGAGAGAGAGAGAGAGAGAGAGAGAGAGATGCTACTTAAGCATTGTATGTTAAAGAAGAGCAATAGGATGCCTCTCCTTTTATAGGGTTTTGGGATCCATGGATCTCAATCCATGTGACAACACAAATCCAATGGTTCACATTGATTTGTGTTTCTTTCAATGGTCATGATTTGTTGCTAAAAACACAACAATAATTAATTTAATAAAAATAAAATATATTTATTAAATATAATTTGATTTATATCAAATCAATCTCCATTGGAGAAATATGAAAGGAGGCAAGCCTCCTTCCATAAGGAGGGTGGACGGCCACCACATTCCATATGGAATTGTGGTCGTCCCCTCTCCTCATTAGGAAGGGAGCCTCCTTTTCCTATTACATGAGATTACATTATCTCATGATTCTCTCCAATATTTGCAACAACTTTTGTTGCAAATTATTTCACAAAAATAAATCCAATTTATTTTGTGAACATTGCAATCATACCATTGGAAATTTGTGAATCGTATTCACAACCCAAAATAAAATGTAAATTACATTTATTGATCTGAATGTGATTCAGATTCAAAGAGAAGATTAGATTTACATTCTTGATTTAATCAAGCATCTATGGGAGGCTCGCGATCTGGATTTGAGATAAGATCTCAATATCCAAGTCACTATATGTGGAACAATACAATCGCCCTGTCCTTATCTCCAAGTATCTGCGGAGAAAGCGCATTATCCTTGAAAGAGTTCAGGGATAATTCTATTGTTGATATATGTATCCAGGCATTGAGAAAATGGATAATTAAATGTGATTTAATTATCGTGATTAATATGAATTTGATTCATATTATAAAGAGAGCTATCTTAGATAATTAAATGAGATTTGATTATCAAAGATGTAAGTAATATGAATATGATTCGTATTATTTGAGAACAAGAGAAATAAGATCCAAGGTGATTAAATATGATTTAATTATCATGGATATGAATAATGTGGATAGCAATATCCATATTAATCAAATATATTATAAATGTGATTTATAATATATAAGAGAGAGATGTTTGTAATTTACATTTGGTAATTAAATGTTGATGTGAATTGGATTCACATTGGACATTAATCATAGACTATTTAAAAAATAGCTAGGTAAGCTTATCAGTCACTCTGTTCCTGCGAGACTATGCCAAGTCCTTTTACAGCACTTGCATATCCCCAGTAACAGTGCTCACATTTAATGCGAATGTTGCATCTCATGCAACCAATACTCAATTTTGTTAGTCATAGTGTCCTTGACACTACAGCTTAACAATTATCATAACCAATATTTCCATAATCCTTATTAGAATACCCTTATTCATGGAGATCACTATCTCCAAAGGTATCTAGGGTTAAGACCCTCATAGATCACTATCTACAAGGTCTTAAACTTTTGAAGATAAGACTTTGAGGTCATTATCTCAAAAATCTCATCATCTATGAAGATTTTGTTATTACTGCAATCAAGTGTCCTATAGTAGAATTAGTAACACTTTACTACTCCCACTGTATAGCAGATATCTGGCTTCTGTACACATTTAACATATACTCAGCTTCTCGTAACTAATGCACAAGTGCAAGTAGTTCTAGCATTCACTTCCTCAACTCTTTGAGGTGCTATCCCTTTAGACAGGTCAAAACCATATCTTAAGGGATGGAAGCTTTTCTTGAAATTTTCCAAAATTGGACTATGTTCAAGGTGCACTACTATTGTGACAGTCCCAATACCCCCTTCTCTTTGCTTCTGAACACCTTCAGAACTAAGATACAAGAGGTATCCTTGAGATCATATCTCAACTTGTGGAACAACCAGATAATAAAACACTTATTATTATCCTTATATCATTTTTAAATGATTAGTATATTATCTTCATTTAGCATGATGAACACAAAGGAACTCCCACTAAGCTTCACATGGCTCATCAAGATTCCATCTGAAATCATAACATTTTATAATTTCATCAAATCTTATGGTCCAACATCAAGAAGCTTATTTGAGTCCATAGATGGATTCCTTAGCTTGCACACCTTGCTTCCCTCAATCATGAAGCCCTGGGGCTACTTCATGTGAACATCCTCGGAGAGGTATTCGTAGAGGAATGCAATATTGACTTACATCTTGAAGATGCAATAGTCAAGTTGTGTAGCTAAGGTTAGCAATATTCTGATGATTTTAAGCATGGTCACCGAAGAGCAAGTCTCATCGCAAGCAATGTCTTCTCTTCCGGTGTGTAGCTCATGGCTACGAACCGTTCTTTGAAGGTCTCTACATTCTCATCAGGTTCCCTTTCTCTTGAAGATCCATTTACACCTTTACAGGTCTTACCCATATAGGTGGATCCTCGAGGGTCCATATACAACACTTTTATATGAAGTCTACATTACACTTTTATTGCTAACATCCATCTATCCATGCTATGATCTTCAGAAGCTTCATCACATGAAGTTCGATCATTGTCAGATTTCTCTGACACATGGAATCCTTCCTCAAACTCATTTGAAAAAGTTAGTGTTTCATCTTTAATTGTCCTTTTAGTTTCCAATTTCAGGAGCCTCATTATCTTTTCAAGATTAAATGAGTTCCTACACTTCATTTTCATCTTGATTGTCAAGAGTCTCAACCTCTAAGAATCATATTCTCAGAGATGAGATATTTTAAGAATCTTAAGGTTATAAAGTAGGTATCCAATACCATCCTTTATTTTCCTAATGAAGCAGCACTCTCAAGTGCTAGATTCCAGCATGCATGGAACCTTATTAAAGACATATATTGTAGTCTCTACTACACATATATATACCTGGAAACTAAGGGATAATTATGCTAAAATTCATCATTGATAAGATCATGTGACACATGATCCAATTGTATCCCCCTATAACTCTATTAAGTTAAGGTGTGTTGGGAGGATTGAGATAGAAATGATATTCATATCTACATAAGGCATTCTTTGAATTCATCTAACAGGTACAAGCTACCTAGATTAGATCAAATTCATTTTATCTTCCTTCAAACTTTGGTTGTAGACCAAAATTATGTGAAATCTTTGAACACTTCAAAGGTTTCTAGGTGAAGAGAAGAAATCTCATATCATACATAATCACCAGTAGATATCATATATCCATAATGTTTACTATGATATTGATGATCCGCATACATCAATATGTATGAGATCCTGAATACCTTGACATCTTACACCATTCCCAAAGAAGGGTGTATTGGACATTTTTCCTTTTGAATACAATATTCATAAGTATGTAAGTTTTGAAATTTTAGACATTCTAAAGTTTCATCTCTTACTAGTCTATCGATCAAATCAATAGACAAGTGTCCAAGGCTTGATGCTCGATCATTGTAAAATGATCTTCATCCTCCTATTGATCTTGAGGTTTAATTTCAGTATTTAGAAATGTTATTGAACCATTCATTAATTTTCTAATTTATTGGAGTCCACTAGATTTTAGATTACTTTCTGAAATATCTTCATCATAACCCTTTATGATAGGTCCATTCCAGAATTCATGTTTATTTCCAATATTTAGAAACAAACAATGAGTGTATTCTAATGTCTAGGTCATAGAGACATTCTCTAAGACTAAGGGTTCTTCCACTGAAATTACAAAGTCTAGTGATCCAATGGAAATTGTTGCAACAATTGCATCAATGTCCATCTGGATAATTATAAACCTTAAGATCAAATTTTTTCCAGTCTTTTAAAACATATGCAACCCATTGCAAGTGTTGTAGAAGATTGAGATACAATTACAAGACTTTAAGCAAGTCAATTTCAATGATTTATATGTAGATTATTCTGATGCTCTATCTGAGTCCTTCTCTAAGGATTCTAGACAAACTTGATAGTCATACTATCAACACATCAACTTATTGTAGTATTAGCATTCATCCAACTCTTCGGATGACATATGGAAGTCATAGATGTACAGTCAACTCTTTGACCATACTTCTTACTCGGGTCTAACCCATGCTTCCACTGCGCTCCCTTTATCTATAAGCAACCATTGCTTAAGACTAAGGATCTCTTACGTTAAATTCAAAAAGAATTCAATGTAAGAGCATTTCAACATTTATACAAGCTTCATTAAATTCATATAATATGAATATTATGAAGCTTCATGAATGACTAGAGTATAGACAGTGGGATGATGACACTCATCATGTCTACATCCATCTAGACTCTTAAAACATTGGTTAAGGTAGGTATTCAAACAATTTGAATACATCATCTCTTATAGAGCCACCATTCTGCACGATGCAGAGAACCACGTCATTCATGATTAAATGTCAAGAGCACATATGTACGCCAGAACATCTTCTTAGATTTATAAGGATTAATTAACAATTGTGATCATCATCGACATGTCACTTCCAAAGTACATCCGATGAGATCAAGACTACAAAGACATACAAACCCTAGGGTTCTAGTCCTATTATCTATTTTAATTGTCATTCCTCATTAGTATGAGCAGACTTGCATGTTGCAACCACATACATTATGTGTCCAACTGCAAGCACAATATCTGGATCATGAGTCCAATCCATGATATCTTACTGGTTATTATTGAGTATAGAATTGAGTGGGTTTAATGAAGGATTATCTGAAATAAGAAATTTGCATAAATATATATATATATACATTTTACTTTGATTTAGGAATTTTTATATCAAAGTTGTCTTGCCTTGTCAACACTGAAAGTTCATTCCCTTAATCACTTTCAATGTAAGAGATATACTTACCAACATATCTCAGCAAGATCTGGGATCTCCTTCCTTATCTTTGTTACATCCCAATAATATGAGAATCTGCAACTCGGATAAAAAGAAGCGGGAACATATTCCGCCTTGCAAGTCCAACTTGCATTTCCCAATTCGGTCTCTAACACCCGAGCCCACCACCCCTAAGGCGATGTTGACCCGTCGTTAATTGAACCAACCGTCAACAGGAATAGTACTCGCTATGCACAATCCAATATCGCCCCAATAATATGAGGATCCGATATTGGGGTCACTACGCATACGGCCTTACTCTTTCGAGAAGCAAAGAGCCCGATCCAGATGCGCTTGCATACAGGAGCTGTCACTTCGGACAGGCGTCTCCCACATGCAATCCCTGGCGACGGAACTCTTCGCCTTGACGGGAGACCATGGATGTCACTTATGTGATCCTCCATCTCATATTCAAATTTTAATTAATTATCATGAATCACATTCATATAATCAATTCTTCCAAGGGAAATAATAACTCTATTCATAATAGAGTGTCTCAATTGGACATAATCAAATTTAATCATATTAAATTAATTATCAATCCAATTCAATCAATCAAACTTGATTATTTTACTTGAATATATATGGTAATATCTCAAAATACGTTTTAATTCGAATTTTAATAATTAGAAAATACACTTTGATTTTCTCCGGCATTATATAGTCCCTACCCGCTGTCATGGACAGTACCGACGAGAGTGGGACGGACCACATACGTTGCAACCCGCAACCCCAATGCTCTCCGACTAGACACCATATCCACCTCGAGAAAGCATAATGCCAGATATATCAATTTGTATTTGAGATGATCATCAGTTCTTCAACCGAAATTATACCATATAGTAATAACCAAAACATTTTTGATTATAAGGAAATTTGCTACACAAATTCCCAATCCTATTCAAGCATCAAGTTTGATGATTGTGTTTCCAATTATGATTTGGATCACATCCAATCAATTTATTGGTTGAGGCCATGTCAATTAGATAAATAATCATCTACCAATATTTCACAAATATTTTTCAAGATTATTTCATGAAATAACAATTAATTTCACTAATTGACAATCACTTGGTTCTAGATTAGGACTGCAATTTTAGTAGTGACCCCTACTCACTAAACTTAACATATCTCAATCAATTTAAATCCAAATTAGACAAAATCAATTTTCAAAGATTGCTAACTTGATTTAAGACAGAAGTCAAGTGATGTTTCACGTATTTCGAGGCAGATGATAACAGTAATTAACTCTTTATATATGTTAAAATCTATTGTTCCCGCAACAGTGCATACATGTTCATTAAAACAACCATATCTAGAGCATACGAAATCCGATTTACGTAAACTCAGATCCTATGGTTTCCTTATTTAATGAAGAACAAAATCCAAGTAAATAATTCGTGCTTAAACAATTTAAACATGGCCGAAATTATTTACTAAATAGATCTGCAAAATCAAATGTGATAAAAACTTTCGCGACCTTAACGAACCCAAGTCGTCCTCGGTTTTCGAATCATATTCGAAACCGTAAACCTGGCTCTGATACTACTTGAAGGATATGGTATATTCCTCAAGCGCATCATGGAAGCGTGATCGTCGTATTGGATACGACGAAGAACGACTAGTCGCACTAGTTGTTCTATGCAGAGGAAATAAAAATTTTTCATGCGACGAAACCACATGATCCAAGAACACTTCTCGGATCGTTTCATCTAAACCACAAACAAGTATTAGGGTTACCTCTTGAAGCGTGGTTGCGATCGAGTCTTTAAAGGAAGAGACCTCTTGTCTCAAGTCCGATCCGACGGAGGAGACGCTTGCGAGTGCGGGGATGAACCGTGTGCTTCTCGCAATCCATGTTGATGATCCAAGCGGTAGGATCTCCTGATCTCGACACACGAGATCCGACGTCTTCTTCACGAGCGAGGTGCGCCGAAGGAGACGGAGATCCACGAGCAAACAATTGGGCATTATAACGACGATGCCGCGGCTATGGAGAGCCTCTCTAGGGCATCCATGGTGGACGGCCATGAGAGGAAGAGAGAAGAGAGAGAGAGAGAGAGAGAGAGAGAGAGAGAGAGATATGCTACTCAAGCATTGTGTGTTAAAGAAGAGCAATGGGGTGCCTCTCCTTTTATAGGGTTTTGGGATCCATGGATCTCAATCCATGTGACAACACAAATCCAATGGTTCACATTGATTTATGTTTCTTTCAATGGTCATGATTTGTTGCTAAAAACACAACAATAATTAATTTAATAAAAATCAAATACATATATTAAATATAATTTGATTTATATCAAATCAATCTCCATTGGAGAAATAGGAAAGGAGACAAGCCTCCTTCCATAAGGAGGGTGGACGGCCACCACATTCCTTATGGAATTGTGGTCGTCCCCTCTCCTCATTAGGAAGGGAGCCTCCTTTTCCTATTACATGAGATTACATTATCTCATGATTCTCTCCAATATCTGCAACAACTTTTGTTGCAAATTATTTCACAAAAATAAATCCAATTTATTTGTGAACATTGCAATCATGCCATTGGAAATTTGTGAATCATATTCACAACCCAAAATAAAATGTAAATTACATTTTCAATTTAATGTCCAATGTGAATCCAATTCACATCAACATTTAATTACCAAATGTAAATTACAAACATCTCTCTCTTATATATTATAAATCACATTTATAATATATTTGATTAATATGGATATTGCTATCCACATTATTCATATCCATGGTAATTAAATCATATTTAATCACATTGGATCTTATTTCTCTTGTTCTTAAATAATATGAATCATATTCATATTACTTACATCTTTGATAACCAAATCACATTTAATTATCTAAGATGGCTCTCTTTATAATATGAATCAAATTCATATTAATCAGGATAAGGAAATCACATTTAATTATCCATTTTCTCAATGCTCGGATACATATATCAACAATAGAATTATCCCTGAACTCTTTCAAGGATAATACGCTTTCTCCGCAGATACTTGGAGATAAGGACAGGGCGATTGTATTGTTCCACGTATAGTGACTTGGATATTGAGATCGTATCTCAAATCCAGATCGTGGGCCTCCCATAGATGCTTGATTAAATCAAGACTGTAAATCTAATCTTCTCATTGAATTTAAATCACATTCAGATCAATGTCCAACATTTGGACTAAGATCAGATTACTTTTCTACTAAGAGGAGTCACTAAAATCCAGACCCGTTTAATCACTCCCTAGGAATGGAAGCGTCATGGTTATACAATCGTTTATGATCACATCACCCTCAAGTATTCCTAATACCTGTACATCCTGCATACTTGAAGACTCATATTAAACCCGAAGTATTTGATCTACTTTATATTGTCTACTTCATGGTTTTATCAGTAAGTTTCTCATTCGATCATTGGGAGTCGGTATTGATCATATACTTTCCAAAAGCATATATCATACCTAGGTCTTGACCATATACTTTCCAAAAGTATATATCAAACCTACAAATTCAGTCAAACTTCCAAAGCGAGACGACCGTGCGCACGGAATTTGATTCTTCCCAATATCTCATGAGTGAGATCATGTCTTCTGGTTCAGTAAATGAATCTGTATGATCCCTTTGAGAGATCTTTTTACTCATATGCCCTTACATGTACACCAGCGCGCCAGTGTATAGACCTTGGTTAGGTCATCAACCTATTGGTCTGCCAAATGTACATACTCAGACATATAGTAACACATCTGTCTCTGGTCAGAGGATGCGTGCCTATATCGTGACAGCATACGATATAGGACTTTGGTTATCTCGATCTCGTTAAGTCAGCACTTTGACCTAACTAATCTGACACCTCTGAATCTCTATTCCTATGCAGAGGACCTGCATCAAGAGGTCGGTCAGATATCATCCTTTAGAGATAAGGATTTCCATCTCCTACTCAGGCTGGAGATCATCTCTTAACAATCATTTGACGGTGCTCGATGAGTCCTCAATCTAACTCTTTAGATATTCATCCAAGCACCAGCTTCTATGATTCAACAGTTGAATCAACAGCTGTATGATCATCAAGATGGCCATGGTACATAAACCTAATTGTACTAAGGGACCTATTATGCAAATTATTCATTCTTCATTTCAGATCAGGGAATGACATTTGCAATAACATTTATTGCTTAATGGCTCACCGTGGGCTCGCATTTCCAACACGAGGCTCATGTCCTTCATCCACTCGATTGGTCTCTCCCATTTGAGATCATGACGGGTGCTTCTAATTTTGCCATAGGGGTTGTGCTAGAACAGAGGAGGGATGGATTACCATATGCCATACACTACGCTAGCCGGACTTTGGATGTGGCTCAGCAGAAGTACACTATGACTGAGAAGGAGATGCTAGTAGTAGTATTTGCTTTGGACAAGTTTAGATCATGTATTCTTGGATCCCGAGTGACTACTTTTATAGATCACACCACCATTAAATACCTAATGGCTAAGAAGGATGCCAAAGACAGATTGACCAGATGGATCCTTTTACTTTAGGAGTTTGATATTGAGATTAAGGACAAGCCTGGAGTCAAGAATGTGGTGGTTAATCACCTCTCCCGATTATAGAACCTTGAGGATTCAGATCAGATTGCACCTATTACAAAGACCTTCCCAGACTAGGCAATACTTGCTATCACCTCACTTTCTTGGTACGCTGACATTGTGAACTATCTTGTCATCAACAAAGTTCCACAAGATTAGCCCAGAAAGCGACTTGAGACTTTCCTTATCGTACCATTGGGAGGATCCCATCCTTTATCATGAAGAAGGGGATAGTGTCTCGCGTCGGTGCATTCCTCAAGAGGAGCACCATAGTGTCCTCACATACTTCCACAAGATTAAGGCAGGAGGACAACATTATGGGAGGAGGACAACACAGAAAGTGCTTCAATCTAGCCTATGGTGGCCTACTCTCTTCAAGGATTCTGATGAATTCGTGAAGAGGTGTACTGATTGTCAGAGGATGGGCACTTGTGGATAATGCGACATGATGCTGATGCAACTCACTCACTTTTGTGACATTTTTGATGCATGGGGCATCGATTGCATTTGTCCATTTCTTAAAAGTCTGGAATTTGAGTACATTCTGATAGCTGTAGATTATGTGAATAGTTGGGTCGAGGCCATCCCCACCCAAACCACAGATTCTAAAAATCATATATAGGTTTTTGAGGAAAAATATCATTTCACGGTTCGGGGTTCCTAGAGTTTTGTTATCATATAGGTGGACTCACTTTATCAATGACAAGGTAAGGGCCCTTGCTAACGAGTTCAGCATTGACCATCGAGTTGCCACTCCATATCACCCTCAGACCAATGGTCTTTCTGAAGTATCGAACATGGAGATCAAGACTATATTGCAGAAGGTCATCCGTCTAGACCAAAAGGATTGGCCACAGCTTTTCGACTCGGTCTTGTGGGCCTAACGGACCTCCCTCAAGACACCTTCGGGTACATCTCCCTTTCGTCTCGTTTATGACAATCCATGCCACTTACTTGTAGAGATCAAGCACAAGTCACTATGGGGAGTCACTGAGTTATTATTGGATCCCAAGAGTATAGGAGACCATAAGAAAGTAGAGTTGGCAGCCCTCGAGGAGTTGAGAGATACAACCTTTGCAAGTAGCCTACAGTATAAGGAAAGAGTAAAGATATTCATGATCCTCACATCATCCACAAACAGTTTGAGCCAAACTAGAGAGTATGGATATTTGATGTTAGGTTAAGATTATTTCGAGGAAAGTTACATAACAAATGTAAGGGACCATACTTGGTCTGAAAGGTGCACGACAACATAAGCATCGACATATCTTAGTTGTCATCTGATTCCACCTTTCGGGTTAACCTTTAGCACCTGAAGCCATATCTTGATCATGATATACTAATCGTTGTTTTTGCCCCTATTTATTTTGCATGAGATGTGGCCTTCGACTCACATCATTTGCATCTCATGTCTGATTATCGTTTCTCTTCCACGGCTATATAGATCCAGTTGTCCATATCATACATTCTTTTTGTCTAATACCCAATCTTCATCTTATGATTATGCTATACTTAGGGTGCACTTTACCTTAAGTATAGGGGGGTATCAGACTAGTGAGTATTCATTCGATTCTTTTTACCTCCGTTTTGCTACCTATATTTAGGGATATTTTACCCTAAGTATAGGGGATGTAAATCATATACATCCTATTCCTCGGTTTTCCCCTTGTGTACAAACTTTTATACTTATGATTGCTTGATCCTAAGTATAGAGGGATCACCAACCTTTATTCATTACATTATGTTACTCGTTGTTATAGTATAACATTCTTTTCACTTCCCAATACTAAGCACGAGTTATATCTCTCTTTAATCGCTCTTGATCACTCTGAGGACATCATTCGAGCTAAGTATAGGGGTGTTGTATATATTGTATATATAATTTAGTCATAACTCGTACTTTGTGTGAGTGCATTAATAGATAATATGGTTTAAAATCACAAACTAAAAATCACAAAAAGTTTAAAAAGTTTTTGCATATAAAAGTCTTTCTTGTACATAAATATTTGTAAAAACTTTTTGTAAAACTATTTTTGTACAAATATTTGTAAAATGTTTTGATTGTAAAGTTTTTATAAATATTTTTGTATCAAAATTACGTATATAGTATAAAATTTTCGAAAAATGATTTAAAAATAAAGGTTTGCAAAAATTGGCTTATAAATATTTGTAAATAGTTTGCAAAACTTTTTCTTCTTCCTTGTACTCAAAAAAATTCATAAAAATTTGCATATTTTGAAAAATTGCACAAAAAAGAGCTTTGTACATATGTACTTGATATTCTTGTGAATCATATTTGACATTTAAATAATCTGGAATTAAATTGAAGAATAAAGCTTGGTTAAGACCTTAATCCTCTTAAACTTCAGAGGAACCTTATAGGATTTGGGGTTAAGACTTTTAAGGTCCATTAGTGACTTAATTCTTTGAGTCCAATAGTCTATGTTCACATGTCATATTGATGATCCTGAGTAACACTTAACAACGCACGCATGACTCTTAGAGACAATGGCTTGACTTGGACATACACCTTACATGTAGCTCCACACGGATGAGGTGATGAGGCGGCAGAATCCTTTGACTTGGGGTAGCATACGAGGGTAGTACTTCTAAGTGGAACCTCTCTTCTTCCTTTAGGGAGGGGTGTGCACTTCAACTTGGTCTAGCGGTGTTGAGGTCTAAAGACATGAGTTGTTGGTTGCAATAATGCTTCAAAAGAGGGATAGTCTATTGGCTCAAGAAGAAAAACTCCTTATGTATATGTTGCACCATGTAGATATGTTGTACATATGCACATCAAAAAAATGTGCAAAATCAAGAAAACTCCAAAAAAGCGGATAGGCATGAGCGAAAATAAAATACCTGTCGAGTGTATATAGTCAATAAAGCAAATCTTCTGTATTACACATTTTCATCTCATGAAGCTTGCAGCGGGAGACTTAGCTACATTGGTTAAGCTCCCAGGATACGTAACTACACTGGTCATAGTACATTCTCTTCTTTCCCCTCTCTTGAGCCGGTTGAACTCGAACTCAAAAGGGAGTACCCCGCTCCTCGAGGAAAGAACTACTAGACTGGGGAATTAGAAGTACCTTATCGAGGGAGGCTATTTCTTTGTCATTTCTGAGGTAGGGAGCTACATATCACTTACACAGTACAAGGAAAGATGCATAGTCATTAGAGTTTGTGTATGTAGACTTGTTCTGACCTGATTTATTTAGGAGTCTTAAGCATAGAATTGTGGAACTTGAAGGTTGTTGAGTCTTATCCAATAAGGTTCCGATAAACTAATGATCCAAAGGTCTGACTGAGCTCCATACACTAATTTAATGAAGATAAGTTTAATTATCAACCTTGATTCTTTTTCTTTTCTTTTTCTTTTCTTTTTCTTTCTTGATTTCACTTCTTTCTCAATTAAGTGTTTGCTAATGGACTAGCAAAGGTAAAGTATAGGGGGGTGATGAATCCATGATTCTCACTCCTTTTTCTTTTATTTTAGCTCTTCTTTTTGTCAAAACACCTTGTAAATACCTGTAAATATTATAACTTAGCATTTTGCATGGCATTATTAATAATGCATTTTTAGCACATATTTGGCAAAATAAAAAGAATAAACGAAAAGAAAAAGAGTGATATATTTAGAATAAATACAGACAAATCCCAAGAGAAGGCCAAGACTTGACATGATTGCAAAGTAAAATAAGTAGAGAAAAATAGGGTCTACTATGTATGGTATACATCACATATACTTGTACATATCATTTATCTATTTATTTTTTATAAAATCAAGTTATTTTATTCTTTTACACCCTTGTCTATAGCTTGGATAATATTATAAAAATAAAAAAAAGAATCAAAATAAATAAAAGAAAAATAAAAACAAATCCTTAAACCTTTGTACAAAATACACATGTATATTCTACATTCACTGTTTACTACATACCATTAATAATTTGTAAAAATAAAATAAAAATTATTGTATACCCCTAAAACTATGTTGTAAAAAAATAAAATGTAAAATAGAAGTATTAATGTAAAAATAATAAAATAAAAATACTTATACATAATATATAGGTATAATATACATGTATATAATACTATATATTTTTTAATAAAAATAATCAAAAATCATAAAAACGTACTTTAGAAAATAACAAACATTTTAGAAAATAACAAACATGTCCATATGCCTACGCTTTAAGCTCAGGAACTCCTCTGACCCTTCAGGTATCTATATTTCCTTTTGTATTGGCTGGTTCGACCCCATCTTTCCCTCTTGCACTGCCACAACCATCTCTACTTCGACCAGCCAGTCGGAGCCCCAATACACTTATTCACCCACTCCGATCAAACCCCTTGCTCACCTTGCTCCTTCCCACGTATTTTGATCACCCTATATTTCTCTCACCTGAGAGATTAGGATCGAGACATCCTTCCTCCATCTACGCCGGAAGTCAAGTACCACCTCCATCGTTTCGCTTCTCTCCTTATGCAATAACTTGGACCGGAGCATCGCCATGAGTCCCTCTACCTTCTGCAGGTGTTGTTTCACTTGAAGGAACCCAATTGATTCACCAGCTGACCAGGCGGAGTAGCTCTAGGTGGTACGATGCCACCACGCACATCCAACCATCTGTCGTCCCATTAGAGCTCACCACTAAACGTGGAGGAGCTTTACGACTGTGTTGGGCCTTTCAGCATTGCCATTGGGTATGAGGATCTTCCTCCATGTCCGACTAAAGGTCTCCCGAGCTGAGTTCATCCAACACCTTCCGCCGCCGTTTGATCGTGACCCATCTTCCAGATTGCATCTCCACCGTTCATCCAACCCTTTTTCAGAGGTGTCAGATCCACGTTTAACGACCATCAGAGCTGACATTCTCCACGTCGTCTGATCTCATCAGAAGTCATCAGACCCGTACGCATGCTCCACTTGCCTGAGCCGTCAGATCCTTAGCAGAGTAGATCAGACCCGTCAGCACACACCTTTACGAGAGCCTTCCACACATCCCACATGCTCTACACATGCCTACAAGGGTATATTTCCCTTTTGTCCCGCATGTTTTTGCTTTCATACTTAGTCCGTTAAATAAAGGTTGCAGTTTGGCACTTTTACATTTTGGACCTTGGAGTCTATGTTATTTGCATTTTATTCCCTCTGAATTTGAAGCACGTGTAGTCCCACATGAGTTTTGGGTTATTTGCATGATCTATCCTAAATTCTTATGTTGTTAGTTGATGAATGTTATGTTATCAGAAATTGTATTTATACCCCTATGCGTTCAATATTGAGCATGTGTGTGATTTGTTTGGGAGTTTTGCAGATAAGGCCCTAGGATTTTAAAGTGTGTTATTGATTTGGTTTGTAAACTTAATATACTTACAAAGAGATCTCTTTGAACTGTGACTAATTACATGCCTTTTATTGGACTTAATAAATAGTAAATTAATTCGAAAAATTATGCAAAAATTTTTATTAGCTCTTGTTAGCGTGCAATATTTTCTGTAATTTTGTAGGATTAATTTAGTGGTGCTTTATATTTTTAAAAACTCAAAAACTCTAAAAAGCCTCCTTTTAAGTTAGAAAAAATATAAAAATTTGAAAAATTCTTTAAAAATTCCAAAAAATATTGTGAGTGCCTTTTATTGTTTTTTAATTTTTGTATTAATTTTTCTTGAAAATTCACTATAAAAACCATAGAAATTACAAATCAACCAAAATATTATAAAAATCTTATAAAATCCATGAGAAAATCCAAAAATTGTAATTTAAGTTTCTGTTTGTAACTTTTAACATCTATTTTATCATAAAATTATCGTCCAGAACCTTGGGCACTAACAGTATTTTTAAGTTGCAATTTGGTCTTGGTTGTACATTGTTTTGAGTTTTGAGCACTATTTGATTTTTATAAAATCACAAAAACAATTAAAAACCCATAAAATTACCTATAACACTTAAAAATTAGAAAACCCAAAAATATTTTTACCTTAGTTTTCCGAGTGTTTTTAGAATTATAGAAAAATCCAAAAATTTTGTTGAGCTTATTTTTTTCATTTTGTGCTTAATTGCCTCATTCAAAAATTAAAAATCTAAAAATTTAAAAAACATTAAAAATGTTTTATTTCTGAAATTTGACTACTTCGTATTCTTTCGTGCTCCTTGTGTTCGACTCTGGTGGTTATACCGGGTAAATAAAAATAGTGAACCGCTAACATACTCGATTGCTTGATTTTCTCTAAGTGGTTTTATTCTTCTCATCGACTATGCTTGGTGATTCGGGTCACAACGACCCTTGTTTATTTTCTTACTTAACCCGAGCGGTCGGGCATGCTCATCACCATGTTGGAGGTGGAGCTCTAGAATTTAGCTCTGCCCGAAGTCCAACCGTTAAGAGTTTGACCTATAGAATGGGTAGGGAGCAAATAGATGAAGCGTGTCAAGTGGTTGGCGGGCGGTGGAATGGAGAAGGTGGCGCCCGTGGTGTGATCTCCTCCACCTCCGGTGGACGAGATAGCCTGGAGTGGGGGGAGGTCGTGGAAGACTGAGAGGGTGATCTGAATGTGGTGCGAGGATAATTGATGTGCTGCGAATCTCGTGAGGTGGTCATTGCTCGATGAATGTATGTGTGTAAGCCTATTAGGAGAAACAAGATAGAAGAGAGGAGAGGACTTACCTGGAGATTAAAGATGTGTATGGTGAATGAAGCAGTCTAGGTTGAGCTCCAAGTTGAACTTCGGTCTTTGTTGGACTCTGGCGACCCTTCAGAGCAGTTCATCGGCCAGGATAGGGTCGTGTCATGGCCTACCATGGCCATGATTTGACACCAAGGTCGGAGGTTATCTTTGCATCCTCAATCTATCCCCTCTCTGTCACATAGGGGAGGAGAGGCACTGGGCCTCAGCCCGTGTAAAGGTGGATGAGGGTAAAAGTGGCGGAGCAGGCGTATTTGAAGGGGAAGAAGTTGAGGTACATGTTGTGGTCTCTATGCTTTTGTGGGCTCGTACTGATCGGAAGAAGAGGGAGGGAGCAAGGCCAGGTGACGTGTGTAGATGGTGGAAGTTAGGGTTTGGACCTGGCATGGCCAGGGGAACGAGGGTGGTGTCGAGAAGTTGTCCATGAATCAAATAAATAGTCATGTATTGAGAAGTTGTCCATGAAGACCTCCAGGAAATCCCCAACCATTTCAGCAAACATGGCAATCATGCACTGCTGAAAAGTATATGGGGCATTCCACAACCCAAAAGGCATGTGCTTTAAAGCATATATGTCGAAAGGACATGTAAAGGTGGTCTTTTCTTGGTCCTCAAGGGTGATAGCTACTTGATTGTAGCCTGAGTACCCATCAAGAAAACGAAAGAAATCTTTCCCTGCTAATCTCTCCAAGACCTGATCAATAAAGGTAGGGGAAAGTGATCTTTCTTTGTCGCAGCATTCAGGCATCTCTAGTCAACACAAACGCACCACGACGTGGGTACTCATGTTGCAATCTCAACTCCCGCCTCATTAGTGACCATCTGAATTCTTGACTTCTTCAGGACAACATGTAAAGGGGCCACCCATTTGGAGTCAGAGATTGGGCAAATAAAACATGCTCCACACCATTTTTCTATTTATTTCTTAACTTCTTCTCATAGATTTGGATTAAGTCTCCTCTGAAACTCACGTGAAGGTCTATCATCATCCTTAACAAAAATTTAGTGTGAACAGAGTGCATGTTTATACCAACGAGATCTGACACCATCCATCCAATGGCCTTACGGTTCTTTTCTAACACTTCTAAAAACCTAGTCTTTATATCTACACTCAACGTAGAACTAATGATGACAGGAAACTTATTTGGTCTCGTAAGGAAAGAATAATTGAGTGTAGGAGGTAGCGGCTTCAACTCCGACAAAGAAGAATCGCCAGGAACATCAGGCTGAACTACCTCTAAATCTATATCTATGCTGCATAGTGGAGATGAATCATCCGTAATAATGTCCACCAACTGAATTAAAGAATAAAGATTCAGGTATCCAAAGAAACACGGTAATTCATCCAAAGTTGTGTCCAACTCATCATCTAATTCCCTTTATTGTTCCAAATGAGGAGGAACTGACAAGTCCAAAGGGACCTTTAAGTCATCAAGAGAATAGGGATAAGAAGATCTAAAGAACTCTGGCAACATCTCAACAACTGATCGGTGTACATTGTCCTCTCCATATGAGAGGGTCTTGCTCTGTACAATCGGGTTCTAAGCCCAAATCCCAACTGTGCTAACCACATCACATTTTGCCCCTGAAAAAGAAGAGAAATTTGTGCAAGACTCTGAATCAGGTCGTTGCCATTTGTTTGCTTCATCTGTAGTTCTACTTCTCTGCCTGGAGAACGGAACTTCATCATCCATGTTTGATAATCGAATGATGCTCCAAAGGTCCACAAGAAGGGCCACCCAAGGAGAATCCATGACTTTCTCCAATGATTAGGCATGTCCATGTCAAGGTAAGGGTCCCAACTGCAGTTTCTCAAATAAGTTAAAGGGTAACAAGTTGATTGAGGAGCCATTTTCTAGGAGAGTGCATACAAATTTTATGTCATCAATATGACTCACCACATAATGTGCACCTAAATCTCTCTTGTTCTATGGTAACTTTTGGTTCTTGAGACAAAAGGTAGTGGCAACCAAGAGAACATGTGTCTTGTCATAGCTATTCGAATTCTTCTTGTTGACTCTGCTAAGTGTGCATCCCATGTTCAAGTATTTCTGAAATGCAAGATGACTGACCACAAATAAGGCACATTCACCATAATATTATCTCTCAAAATCGTGTCATTTCATGATCATCTTTTTGAATCTTATTTATGATACACTTTCCTGACGTAAGAGTACATGGGAAAGGGATAGGTAAAGAGGGATGTGAAGACTCAGAACCATAAATATAAACATGCACTTTATTATCCATAGAAACTGAGTTTTTCACACATGAATCTTTTACATTTTAGAATAGCAACTGAATCATCTACTATAGGTTGGGGAATGCATGCTAAATGTGCATTCTCCTCAACCGAAGGTGCAAGGTCCTCCATAGACTTTGAATCTGATGTATGTTGTGTTGCTCTCGTAATCCTCCTCAATCTCCTCCTGTAAGTCTCTACTCATTGGTGATCCTCTCTAAGAAGGTGCCTGGCATCATCATCCTCTAAAGTCTCCTTAGGATGAGCCTCAGAGTCGTTCCTCTCCATATCGCTTGACCGATCAAGTACTACCACGGTATGTTCGCTCCTGAGAGACATATGATTAACACAATCAAACGTAGAAATCTTGTTCATAGATTGGTGAGAATCTGGGTAGTATACATGATCTAACTGTTGTTGATGAGGTATGTTCATGCTATTGGGGTTAGCCTGAACCTGAGCGAGAATGGGTGTAATAGGTGCAATATGCTCATCATGTAGACGGTAAAGACGGTTGAGATAAACCCTTAAATCATGTACCTCGTTCTTGTAGGAACGCAAGTCCTCCAAAATCTGTCTCTAGAAATCAATGGGACATAAGAATGAATGTTTTTGTTGTAAAGAGGAGGAAGGCAAATAAGAACGTGAAGATTGGCTCTGATGGCCATAGGACTACTGCTGTTGTTGGGGTGATGCGGAACATGCATGCCCTGCTGACTCGACTGGTACATCTGCAGACGTATGCACTGTTTTTTATGATGCCTCGATGCCTGATAAGGAACGGATCTAGTGCTCTGTGGTGCTGGAAGATGTATAGGAGTAAATGAAGTGTTGTAGACGGTCTTGGGACGCTGGTAGGAGAAACAATCCCTTCCCCTGCCTGACAGGATCTTTAGTGTATCACACACCATTTACCTCACACACCCAGGAAGGATCCTCATTAACTGTATCTACAGACGGTGGATGTTGATGACAAGAATGGGATATAGGCTAGTCCTCCACCCACAGCTAGGGTGGACCTGGTATCTGTTGCTTCTGAATACGGTGAACATAATAAAAAATAGCAGCAAATGCAGTCATGGCAGGTACCCTAATCTTGGATACTTTTTAGAAAGGTCCACCATCTACTTATGCATCTTGGATAATTTGATGTCCAACTCATCCATTCACCTATCGATCCTTGTGACCACTGTGAGTTCATCTGCTATAAGGCCCATGTCAAAAGGATCCATTGTAGCCTTCACTCCCTCGCTGGATAGGAATGAAATGGGGGGCTCTAACTCAGCTCTACTTGTGGTCTTTGCTTCACTCTTCTTGGTCATTTACTCAAACACCTTCCAGACGGTGCCCACTCCTCATGAAGTGTAGTTTCCTCCACAAGAAGCACTAACCAAACCATGCACCCCAGGGTGTAGATCGCAAATACACAGACTGAACCAAGATGGTAGGTTCTAAGACGTGACAAGGACACTTCTATAAAATATCCTTGAATCTCTCCCATATTACAGAAGGCTTCATTAGTAAGTTGGGAGAAACTCTCTATGAGTGAACGCATTACGCATTAATCTACTCAAAGGGTAGAACTTCTTCAGGAAGAGACCCTCGGACTGCACGAAGGTAGTTACAACAGCCCCTAAGTTCTTAATCCAGTAATAAGCCTTATCCTTTTAAGGCAAAAGGAAGGTCTTTGTGCCAAATGTAGCCTTGTCTAACCCTAGGATGCCTAAGGTTAGTATAGACCAACTCAAAGTCCCCAAGGAATGTGTATGGCTCCGCGTGTGCATTCCAATGAAAATGAGGCAACAAGATGAGAAACTGCGGCTTCAAGTAATATTCAACTTCAGGTTCAACTGGGCTCGACTAATTAGCCATCTGATACTGCCCAGGGTTGTATGTGATGAACGCGAAATTCTCTTCTTTAGTAGTCGTAAAATTGTCTTAGTATAGGAGGCAAATTCAGTTTAGCAAAAACCACAATTCTTTTAATGTTGTGGAGTATTTATACTTGGCAAGTCTATCAAGGTCGAACACAGGGACACGAGCTACTCTATCTATTTATCGAGTCCCTATCAATTAAGAGCAAGTGTGAATAATTCTTAATTCTAAGGTCTTCATGCAGATGCAAGATGCATTATGCAGATTACAAAGCAACAAAGAGATGCAAGCATTTTTTAGTTAATTTTTATGCAATTATGATATAATGCATGAAAATAATGCAAGGGGAATTACATGCTAAAAAAAGGACTACAAATATGCCCTAAAAGATTACATAATTTGAGAAAGAGAAAGTAAATTGAAATCAGGGTCATTTTGACCATAACATTAAGAGAAAACATCTATTTTATGAAAGGCAATGGAACAAAAGTCATCATCTAACATTGAAAATTCACTTCATTTAAAATGGTGTCAGATAAGAAAATTAAACATGTTATAATATAGAGGATGAAACCAGGAACAAAATGACATTAAAATCATGCAATTTGGATCTATGGAGCTCAAGTTATGAAGAAAACAATGCATGGGCATAATTGTAAATAAAATGAAAGAAATAAAAGAGATAAATATTACAAATAGCTCCCTAGAGGGACCTAAATGTAATTTCCAAAAACTTCATGGGACCTTATGCAATTTTTCCATATGCGGAGGGCATTTCTGCAAATTCTAGAAGTTGTGAGGGCATCCCTGTAAAATACCCAAGTGCGTACATATTGGGCACGCCCTAGGGACCATAGTGGAAATATCAAAACTTCCTGGGTCTTTCATGCAAATTACCCTGGCCCTCACGCGAGGTGCACGTGAGGGGACTAGACTCAGGAGGCGCACAGGATCAAGCTGATGTGGCACGAGATGGTGGCTCGGATCTTGGCTCGGTGAACCCGAGGCTGCTGGATCGCATTGATGCTCGGGGTGTCCACATGTCTTCATCATGGCCATCTGATCCAGATGATCGGACAACATCAGCTCTTCGTTCTCCACCGCAAACCGCTGGAGGAAGCGGGGCTCCAACGATCCACCTGTGCTCCTCCCGCCCCGAGGCTGCGCCGGAAGGTCGAGGAAGAGAGCTAAAGTCCTTGCAAGCAACCTGGAGGTGCTACGAAGCTCTGGAGCTAGTCGGAGGTGAAGGTCGGTGAAGCTTTGCCGAAGGAGAAACGCTTGAAGGAGCTCTGATGCAAACTCCGGTTGTTGAGGGTCATGCATGCATTAGATAATAGCCAAAGCGAAGTGCAAGTGATTGGTGAGTGAGTGGGGGTCGTGGGGCGTTGAGAGGTGGTAGCCCGAGTGCTTCTTCTCTGACGAAGTGGAGCAGAAGGGGGTCGGAGAGGGGGAGGTTTTAGAGAAGAAAAGGGTGGTCGACGAAGGTGCTCGATGAGTTGTGAAGGTCGTGAGGTGGTCATGTGAGGGTGGCGGTGAGTGAGGGAGTCGGGAAAATTAAGGTAAATTAAGAAGAAACAAATTAAAAATTACCTGGTCGGAGCCAGGCGATCGATGGAGGAAGTATCCTATTGTCGAGCTCCATTTTAGCTCGGGGTCGTCGCCCAGCACGTCCGGCTGATGCACGGAACTCAACGGCGCACAATGGCAGCAATGACGTGTCCAGATGCCACGGATCTCACACGAGGGTGGCGACCATCGTCGCCTCGACAAGGCCACCCTCTGCTGTCACCGGAGGGCGGAGGAGGCTAGGACGACCCTCGTAGATGGTGGATGAGGGTGGTATGGTGGTCGGAGAGGGCTATTTATAGGTGGAGTCGACGATCGGTTTTCAAGTGATGACGACGATTTTAAACGGACGAATTGAAGGATAGGGGTAATGGGTGGTGTAGTGATGATGTGTACTAGGATTGCAAAAGAGTGGGTGTTGTGTAGGTGGCATTACGATGAGGAGGGAAGGTCAGAGGTGATGGCTATAATTGGAAGGGGTGGTGTGTGCGCAAGGTGTATCGGACGGAGCTAGAGGTGGACGATGAGAAGTATCCATGGATCTAGCAATCCAATGGCTTGGATGAAGGTGTTATGTGTGGGTGAGATTCGATCAGGGATTTTGATCAACGACGGTGATTGAAATGTTGATGGGTGACTAGGATGAGATCTGGGATCTCATCCTACGGTGGGGTTGTAAGGATGACGTGGAGTGCGGGGAACCGTAGGATACAATTGGGATCGGCAGCTGAGGTAAAGGGGCGACGTGGCACGCGGAGAGCCGTAGGATAGGAGGTGGAATCTAACGGTTGTGGATTAGGTGGATGTGGGTGGTTCAGATCTGATCACGATTAGATCCAACGGTGATTTTTGAAGGCGGAGATGAGTGGCCAAGATGGAGGAAATTGGGAAAGATCTAGCGACAAGGAGAGAGATAGGTGGCGAAAGGAAGAGCGGTCGCGTGGCGGCTCCAGGGACCGCCACGTGGCTGCTCCAGAAAATTCAAAATATAAAATCAAAGAAAAATAAAAAATAATTAGTTAGAGGTAAAATTAGGAAAAAAGTCAAACATGAAAGTTGTTCGTCTCGATGAGACTATAAGTTTCATGTTGGATGAAAAGCCAAAAGAGGTCATTTACACAAAAGTAATTTTGAGGGTATTTTTAAAGGGTTAAAAACACTATTTTTTGGATTTTGAGTTGTTTTTTTGTATTTTTAGTCTTTTTAAGGGTTAGTGATATTATAGACAATTAATTCACCTATTTTTTAGGGGCTTTTGATGTGAAAATAATTACAAGATAAATATTAGTTCTTATAAACAATTATTTTTAGATTAATTATGCAAAATAAATATAATATAATAATAAGTAATTATTGGTGAATTTTATTGGATTGATTAAGTCAGGGGTTTAATTATTGACTTTTAGCATGATGAATTCGAGAATCATCTTGCCGCATCCATTGGTCCATCTCTACCCAACTATAGCTGGCCAAGTCATGCTCTCATAAATGATTGGCTCTGATTCTGCAAACCTAACCAACACTACATGCATTGGGTCCTCTCATTCTTCCTCCTCTTTGTTATGCTTTTTGGGAGGCATCTTATATGTATCTTCATCACCTTTATCAAAGAAAGGATTGGAATGATATATAGATGAAGATAACGAAATCAAATCGATCTCACCAAGGCAACGATCTTCCTCAGTGAGTAGCAAAGAAAGAAAAGGGTTGGTCGAGATGTAACCACCCCCAAGGAGGGAATCATGCTACACCGGTTCGAGACAAAGTTCATCCCTAAATCGGGATGGTCCAGTTAAAGAAGAAGAAGGGGGATGGTCCAGTTAAAGATGTGATATTTGGGCGGTACAACGACGAGCTCGCAAAGTCCAAGCAAATATCTGACCAATTATACATCTTTGAGTTTCAAAAGATATGAGAATGGAGCACGGTTTATTTCAAAGATTCTAGTACTAATGGGCACATAAATGTACGGAGTGACTCACACAAAGCAATCAATATAAATCCCTTTGAATTGATTCACGTACTCAACACTGAAGGCCGAGATGATGGCCTTATTATCTTATCAATTTTAATTTAGTGATTCAAAACAATCTTATGCCATCTCACAGGTGTAGTCCCATAAGGTAGTTCATGTTCAAGCTAGTAGAACACACCAACAGGAGCAAGACTACTTTTTCTAATGGTTGGAGGCAAGTGCTTGCAGTGATAACAAGACCCTAAAAGTGCAAGCACTTAGGGCACAAGTCCGAGTATTTTTGGCTCTATTCCTTAGGAGTTACGTCCTTACCCACTATGTCCGGAGGTAAGTACCTGCAATCAATGAGGGTTTTACTGTCTATAATATAAGAATGCTTTTATTCCAAATTAATTAGGTCAACTTGCAATAATTCAGTCCCAATTTTAAGAGTTAGGTTATCACTTTGAATAATGTGACCACAAGCATCGCCTAATGTACAGTCCTTTTTTTCTTTTGTTAAGTTGGTAAAAACTGATGGAGAAAGAGAAAAACGATTGTGATAGAAAACCAATGATGCATGCAGTCATTTAGAAATATTACGGCACTTCCCTGCACTCTCCATGTGGATGCATAGACTAAATTTTAAAATATATCTATATGATACAAGGTAAAAACTGCACCTAAGCAATAAGTTCTATTAGCGGTGAAGAAGTCGATTTAATTTGGCTAAGTAAAACGTGTGCTATGTACGTCTATGAATCTCCTAGTATTTTTGCAATTGTGGATATTATGAGATTGTATGGTGTTCCCTAAATTACGAGATAGATTAAGAACAAACGACCTATGATATGTCTAATTTGACATAGTACTTTGATCTAAAATGACACTCAATTCGAGGATACTCTCGACACAACCACGCAAAGAAGAATAAAGTTAACAGACCTTCGTTACACACGCGAGATCTCAAACGCGAACTGTTGTAAATAGGAAAGTAAGTTACAAATTAATTACAACACAACAAAAAAATGACTCAATTAACTAAATAATATCTCTAATTATTGTGATTCATGGTCTCTCTAGCAAGAAACTCCTAGCTACTCTCCTTGGCGGTCCTCTGAAAGTCATTGGCTCCATGGACCTACCACAAAACAATAAATTATTAGGAAATTATAGAGATATCCACAATAATTAATTAAATAAAAATGACAAATCAACAAGATCGACAATCCAACAATACAAGCTCAAAATAATTATCCTAAAATATCACTTAATAAATATCTAGAATCAAAAAATAGTCACAAAATGTGTCACGTCATCGAGAACAATGCTATTTGATGAATAGCTAAATGCATATATTAAATAGTATCCGTTGTAGTACGGGCACATAGTGTATCATGCATAATCGAATGAAAGACCCCTGCAAGGAGGATTCAGCTTAAATTTATACCTTGTGAAGTCCAGGGTCAAACACAAGGACACGAGCAATTTAGTGAATAATTTTTAAGTTTCAAACATTTAAGGTAGAAATTATAGGATTATTATATTGAGATGATGCACAAATCGCAACAAGACATATTTTTTACACTTTTTTATAAAATTAATTTACATGAAGACAATAATGCACAAATTGAACCATCATGACAACCATAATAGAAGTAGACACATAACAAAAAGACTTGTACTAACTACCAAACTTCATTGAATTTATTTAATATTAATTAAGGCAAGAAACAGTCCAAATGGTGATTTAAAGTTTCAAAATCAACTCAACAAGATCTGTTATTTAATTTCACTATGAATGCTTAACTATTTAGCAATCAATTAAATCACTTATTATCCTAATGACAACGATTAAAATAACTAACAATGAGCTATTAAGATTCAATATGCAAGTTAGATTTAATTTCTCACAAAAGGTCTTCTTTTCGTTTTATTTAAAGATCCAATAAAGCACTTAGAAGAAGAAATAATTCACACGTGATTTTAAAATCAAAATTAGCAACAAGTCATGCTAATAGAAAGATCATTAAAAGAGATTTCAAACGAGACCAAAATCACATCATTTGGATTTGTAGGTAGAAAGATATTAAAAGTTTAATACATGAGTATTTTTGCAAGAAAAACTACAAGTTTTTATTACAAAACAGGACAAAAAGGATTGAAATGCAAATAAAATAACCAGCATCGATTGAAATGTAAATTTCACAAAAAAACAAAAGGTTTATCTGTAGTTATAGGAAAATAGAGGGTCGTCGCTACAAAAGCCCTACATCACGTGCGTAATTCCATGCCTCTGCTAGGCTCGGATGAGCATGCTCGTGCGACATGGCCTACGCTGCTGCTTCAGGTCTAGTTCGAGATCCGAACCTCAGAGTCGAAATGGTGGCTCGGAAGGGAACTACTTGGAGTCAATAGAACCATTAGATCTTGCCAAATCGGGTGCATCCAAAGGTAACTGTAACTCACACTCTTCTTCTCCATCGTACAAGATGGCGATGATTTTTGGGCTTCAGCGAGAGCCCCGATCTTTTGTCGCTTTGCTACTCTGATACTAGTGCTCGATGAGGATGGCTGATGAATCTGTCAAGACCATGTGCTATAGAGGAGGTGTGAGGTATTGCATAATTGGCATTTCGAAGTAAACTAATCGGATAAGAAATGCATGACCAGAGAAAGCTCTGAATTTCTGACCATTGAATGTTTCATGCACCTACAAGTGTTAGAAGGAAATAGATGAAACAAAAACACAATTGTTGTGTGCAAAGGTGAGTGGAATGGAGTGATGTATCGGAATAGAGGAGTGAGCCCTAATGGGTTCCCCAGGCTTAGTGATCTTGGAAAAAGATCGAGGTGAAACGACTATGGAGAAGTGGATTAATGATAGGGAAAAGGACACGTGGATCAGTGATGGTATTGATGATATCAAATAAGGATTTGATCAAGGCATGTAGACTAGAAAATGAAATGAAAATGGAAAAAAAAACAAGATCAAGGAAACTTACCTGAAATGTGAAGATATGAAAATGGATGATTGAAGATGAATCGCAGCCTGGGAGTTGGGGCGGAAGAAGCTCCGATTATCGCTTCACATTCTTGGCTAAAGAATGAAGCTCAAGTAGCTCTCTAATGGATGTAGTACGTTGGAGATTACGTGGATCTCGTCGAACTTAGATCAAACATATTGTAGTCAATCGTTACCTCATATTGTCACTAGAGATTGGAAAAGCTAGGGGACAAGTCTCGGAGTGGCGGATATGGTTGTTGATGGTCAGAGGCGAGGTTTTGAGAAGGTGGTAGTTTAGAATTTGTCGATCGAGGAAGGTAGTTTCAACCCTCCCATGGGGAGATGAGAGAGAAAAATGTGGAGTTTGGAATTTGGCTTGAATAGGGAAGGAACGACGAAGAGAGTGGGGCGACAGTTGGATCGTAGGTTGCTGGAGTTGGTTGCGAAAATATGGAGAAGTTGAGGGGTGGCGAAGGGGTGTGTTCCTTGGAGGAGGAAGTACTGGATATTGACGATGCTTGCAGGTCGTTGGATCAAGATCCAACGATCCTGATGCTGGGTGGATTAAGCAACGGGGCTCCGCCACGTAATTGGTCGTGAAGGCACCACGTGGCCCAACGAGAATGGAGAAAAATTAATAAATATATAATAAATAAAAATAAATAAAAGGAAAATGAATTAAGAAAAACTCAAAACATGAAAGTTGTATATCCCGATGAGAACTACAACTTTCATATAGAAGTCAAAGAGATCAGAGGTCATATGTACATAGATAAAAATTAAGTACATAATAAAACAATATAAAATAATTTTCTTTTATTTTTCTTTTGTTATTTTTATGGGTTTTTATTTCATTTTATGTTAATTTATTTATCTAAAAAATTATTCTAAATTTTATTTGGATGTTAATACATAAAATATAGCACAATAATAGGGTTATATAATATATCTTGATTAGTGTCAATAAAACACAAATTAGTAATTAATGTTAATTGTCAGTGAATCTTCTTGATTTACTTAAGTAAGAGAGATAATATTGATGATTAATGACTATAAATATAGAATTTATCAATTTTACCTTCTATTTTTATATTAAATTGGATGTCCATGGATAATAATTCATGTGCACAAATAATCAATGGTGTAGATTAATTTGTGCCTTCGAACCGATGTCCATTATTTTATTACATAAATTTGTAAAAAATAATTAATAAAAGAAATATATTGAATATTCATCAATATAATTAAATTTTATTAAATCAATAAATGTGGAAATAACTGGAAAGAGAACAAGCATCCTTCCTAACATATAGTGGATGGTTACATTGAAATAGGACTCAATGGTGGTCATCCACCCACTATATATGGAAGGTGGCTCTCTCATGCAAAACTTGTGAGATATCATATCTCAACAAATATTCCACATGTGCAACAACTTTTGTTGATTAATTATTCATCAAAATAATTCCAAATTATTTTGTGATAATTTCAATCATGGCATTGGCAATTATGAATCAAATTCAACCGTCCAATATAAAATGTAAATTGTATATGTAATTAATTGTTCAATGTGAATCCAATTCACATCAACATTTAACTCGTAAAAATTATTTACAATTAAATCTATCCGACATATTATAAACCACTTTTATAATATTTATGATTATTATGGATAGTGATATCCACATTAATCAAATACTTGACCATTAAATCATATTTAATTATCTTAGATGATTATTCTCATGTGACCAAATAATATGAATCACGTTCATATTATTCATGATAATTAAATCACATTTAATCATCAATTTTCCAAGGCTCCGATACATTATCAACAATGGAATTATTCTTGAACTCTTTCAAGAATAATGTACTTTCTCAATGGATACTGGGAGATAAGGATATGGATATGGTACATTCAATGTAGAATGACTTGCATATTGAGATCATATCACATATTCATATCTTGGGGACCTCTCAAAGACGTTTGATTAAATCAAAATGTAAGTCCAATATTTTCATTGCATCTGAATCATATTCAGATTAATGTCCAACATTTGGACTTAGATCGGACTACTAATCTACTGAGAGGAGTCACTAAAGTCCAAATATTTTTCACCACACCCTCAAAATGGAAGCATCGTGCTTCTAATATCGTTTATGATCTCATCACCCTCGAGTATTCCTAATACTCGTACATTCTTGCATATTGGAAGACCTAGAATAAACCTGAAATTTTTGATCATATTCATGGTTTTATTATTAAGTTTCTCATTCGGTCATTGGGAGTTGGTATCGATCATACGCCTTTCAAATGTATATATCATACCTATAAATTATTGTCATGCTTCCAAAGAAAGATTATCATGCATGGAAATTGATCAGTCCTAGTGCCTCCTGAGTGATCTCATATCTTCTAATTTGGTAGTGAATCTGTATGATCCCTTTGAGAGAACATATTACTCATATGCCCTTGTATGCACATCATCTTGTCGGTATATAGACCTTGATTAGGTTATCAACCTAATGATCTGCTTAATGCACATATTTAGACATATAATAATAATACATATGTCTATGGTCAGAGGATGGGTGTCTATATCATGATAGAATACGACATATTCTTGGTTATCTCGATCTCATTGTGTCAACTCTTTGACCTAACTTATCCGACACCTCTTAATCTCTATTCTTATACAGATAATCTACATCAAGAGGTCAGTTAAATATCAGCCTTTATAGAGGGATTTCCATCTCCTTCTCAGGCTAGAGATCCATTATTAACAATCATTTGATGGTACTTGATGAGTCCCCAATCTAACTCTTTAGATATCATCCAGCACAATCTTTTATGATTTAACCATTGAATCAACAGTTGTATGATTATTAAGATGCCCAAGGTACATAACCTAATTGTACTAAGGGACCTTATGAGTGTATTCATTCATTTAATCTCAGATAAGGAGTGAAATAAATCAACAAACATTATTTATATATCAAAATATTTAAAATATTTATTATAGAAATGCTACGCCTTGGGCTCACATGGCCAACACCAGATCCACATGCATATCTCTGATTCCAGTATGTCCTTCTCCAGAACCCCTTCCATGTTGATCCTTTTTCACCTCGCTCCAGTGAAGAACCCAACTAGGGCTCTCACTCCTTTGCATCCTACGACCCTCCAATTGTCTCCATTTCTCCCTAAATAGGTTCCATTTTGCTTCGGCTAAGATACCAACACTTGCAGGTGTTGCGATTCACCAACGATCGGAGTTTCCAACACTGCACCGATGAACTCTTTCTTCTCTGATGAAGCTACTCCGACTCGGTTATTTAGCGGTCGTCGAGACTCCTTAGACTCTCCATCATCTTCGTCAGAGCTTCAGTGAAATTCTCCAACCCATAACAATCTCTAGGAGAAGAGGGGGAGCCTTTTGATGTATGAAGGAGCTCCGCTTGAGCATCTCCTTCTATAGAGGAGAATATCCTACACTGAGTGCAGTTATCATTGGATTGAAACCCATCTGGGTTAATCCTACGGTCCATATTTCACATGTATCTCACTCTAAAACTTTCAACCTTGGTGGATTGAACAACGCGACAAAGCGGTAGGAGCATCCACATGGCCCGAGCCTGAGTCGTGCTCCGAGTTGCACGTCCCTCTCACGTGCCACCTAGAGAATTTGCATCAGAGCCCCATGGGTCTTCAGAATTCCTGTTCAACCCCTACGAGCATGGGTTTTTACAGATAAAACCTTATAGCTCTTTGTATTTCTATTTTGGTATATTTTGAACCTATTTGAGATGTTTTAAATATTCCTAATAATGTTTTCTTTATGGAAAAGCCACTGGATTTATCTGTTAATAACTTGGGCATATTTAGACCATATGACTTGATTTTGATCTTTTTTTAAAGTTCTATTAATTATCTTTATAATGGTATGCTTTATTTCACGGTATGAATCATAAACATTAAGTTTAAAATCAAAGAAGTTTGTTAATTACTACACCTTTATACTAATGTCATTAATTCAATTTCAGTTCATTTCATGCAATAATTGAGCCCTAATTTGTTTATTGAATTTAGAGTTTGATTAGGAGACTAAATAATTGATTCAACTTAATTAAGATCCTGATTAAATGCTGAGTGTATATTGAGTAATGTAATTACTTTTATGAAATAGATGAATTTCCTTATAAAGTAGAAATTAGAGCCTCTCATTACTTAGTATCTACGATCAAATTCTCGTTGATTGGATATAATGCTTGTGAATTAATTCAGGATCTAATTCGTGTGATAATAATACTTGTGTGTGTTGCATTGCATTAGCTTTCATACATTTTGTAGCATTATTATAACTTAAACTATAACAAGACAAAAACAATATGCGTGCATTTTCATTAACTTCAGTATCCTTTGATCACTTAAGTATTTGAACCATAGTTAAATAACTCAATAAGCTTGTGTCCTTGCGTTCCCCTAGACTTATCTAAGTATAGATTTATGCCTCATTCTCCTCACAGAGATACTTTTACCGAGATGTTGTTGATCCATTGATTACTCTTACCATAATTTAACATAGTAAGAGTAGCGTTTTTGGGAATCATCGACGATTCAATGTGTATATAACCTAGGTAAGCCATGTGGTTGACACAAGGAAGAAAATAATCAATCTAGGTTCAATTTAGGTCCCTTAATATTCGGTTTTCAAGAGAAGGATTTTTTGCTAATTTTTATGCAAATAAAATGCAAGTACAAAGTGTGAATGAGATTGTTTCTTAAGGAAAACAAGTAAACTTGACCAATTTTATTTTATTGTGAAATTTATCCAAATTAACTAGTTATATTTTTCTTGGAAATGATGAACATAAAATACTTTTTTGTATTTTTAGGGGTTAAAATGGAAGATAGAAATATCAATATTTTTTAAGCATTTTATGCAATTTTTCATACAATCAATGTGCAAAAATGATGAAATTTGGTCATAAATTAAAAAAATGATGAAATTCAAGTAATGTAAATTTTTTACTTTTGAAGGCTATTTGATTGTTTTGTAATTATTTTACCAAAATAGAGGGAATTTTCATGATTATTTTATAATAAACCCAAAACATTAAAAAATTAAAAAAATTATCTCAGATGTATATTATAGTGATGAATCCAGAGGACTTGAAAATATGGAAAATGATATTTGTGGATCAAGTCAAAAATATAATACACAATTCAATAAATGATTTATTTTTAAGAGTAGGGAGCATCCATTGTTAATGAAATTTAGGCACCAATTAACAACTAAACACAAATTGTCAAAATTATGAAAATTTTCTAATGAAGTTATGATTTACTTGTTGATCAATTTTGATTTACTGTCAAAAGGGCAAAATAACAATGATTTTCACTCTTTGAATTTTAGTAAATCAACTGTATATGGTAAACTTGTTGCATCACCTTAGGATCCAGATACTCAGCAATAGTCACATTCATTACATTCTGATTAACATTCAAAATGTAAAGCAGAAAATAAATTGAATAAAAATGCATTTCCAACAACATATATATTTATCATGGTTCCTAATAGTTTTTACAATAAACAATTCATAACAGAGTTCTCAACTTTAATGAAATTTAAATGACCGAAAACTTAAGAAATGTAGATGTTATACAAAGTGATCTACAAGTACAAACTGTACACCACTACCAGAAGTGCACACCATGAACATTGCAACAATCACAAGTCCAAGTCTAATCCCAAAGCTGCTCCCTAGCGTGGCATCACCAACAACACATGTTGGATCCAGACAAAATATGTACATTATGACTAAAGTTGCACAATATGGAGCTAATCAACTATACAGTGTAAAGTAAAGGTTGTAAAGTGTACAAAGAAGTAACAAGGGTGAGCCACCTATGATAGTGAAGCACTCTCACCAAATGCAACTTGAGCTCACACTAAACCACAACTCTTGCGGATGGAGAAAACAAGATGTACTACTCAACTGTATAAGAGTCACTATCAAAACAACCCAAGATCAAAAGACCATTGGTAAGAGTTCACAATGGTATAGAATCCTAGAAGATTTGGCTATCTATCCTTTCATAACTCATTTCTCATTGATTCAACTCAAGGAATTTACAAGGGAGATGTTCTCATTCTCATTTTACTTCCTCATAAATATTATTTTCCAGTCCATCATTCTTTTATGAGTATTCACTAGTATAACCTATATAGAAGGGTTCGTTATTTTACGCTTTACACAAACCATTACTTATATTGTATAAGTTCGTAATCATCACTAATCATCATATCAATAGTTCATTATGCTTGTCTGTGTATTACATTAGGGGTTTAATAATATAATATATATATATATATGTCTACATGAGAGTACAATACAAAGCATCTACCAACCTGATTTGCTAAGTTTTACATGCACATACAAAATCCTTCAACAGTCACATATAGTGCACTAGAGAACTGATTCAAGCAATCAAAACACCAATTTCCAACTTCAACCCATCAAACCCAGCTTACATGCCACAAGGGAATATCTAAGAATGAGTACACCGTGGATCAGACAAGACCGCACTAGGTACCTCCTTATGACAAAGTACGGATCTTTGACTGAGCACACCGCCTCTGTAGATCAGAAAAACTGTATGTACAGACCGGGTCGGATAGGCCATCTCACCGTGCGGGCAACGTGAAAAACCACAGGAGCCATCAGACCAAGACAACACTCATATAGGATCCACAAGGATCATGAGAGTTGTGACCTAGACTCAGGTATGCTACCTCCTCTAAACATAACACAAGCAAACATATATTCATAACCTTAATTTCATTTAATGGTTATTATCATCTCACTCGGAGTAATTATATAGGTGGAATATTTCTATGAGTCTTGCATTATCTGATATTTTCACAACCTCTCACTGGGTTAATATCAATCAGTCAAGCAAAGCAACAACACATGCGATCACCATCACAGAACCACCCAAACTCCACTAGCCATCAGTAAAAACCATGATGGTATAGGGAAACAATAGCCATAAAATCATGCTCATTGCTTGATCCTTAATTCAATACCAAGTGTTCCATCAATCTTATGATTACCACCATCTTCTTGAAACAATGGAACTTGATCATTATATGATCACCATACATCCCATGTTATATTATTGTACATCTCACACTATATCATCATACATCTCATATAATTGTACCATTCACTTCATATGATTCATACTTAGATCTTTAAGTCAAATCATCCCTGATAAAGGTTCTACGAAATGCACTCGCTTGGTCATTTAGGAGATTAATACTTATCCTCTAGTGGTAGGTTCATTTAATTATCATACTTTAATCTCATGGATAGTCTGCAGTCTTGACCCTTGTTTGGGTCTCACACTATGACTCTAAGTTACTCAATACCTTAGGGTTGGAGGACCTTTGTAGGCATGCGTTGAAGTACATACATCCTAACTAGGTTCCCAACACTCCATGTGTTTCATTAGTCATTCAGTATTGTGGTAAATCTGCAGTCTTGACCCATTACAATCCCAAACTATGACTCTGAAGTACTTAGTACTTCAGGGTTGGGGTGCCTCTATAGGCATGCATTTGGAGTACGTACATCCTAACTAAGTACCCAACACTCCCACCTGAATCAACAAACTGTATGCATACTTATACATATATACATAATTTAGTACTTATGCTTCTAGGATCCTTAGTACTTAATGTGTATATTCGCATTTCCGCTCCATGCCTCCTAAACTCATGAAATCACCACACTCAACGAGGTTATTCTCTTATTGGTTATATTAACTATCCACTCTCAACACTGGGTACTAGGCTAACTCATGAAGTCATCATGATGTACATTGCAAATTGATATCTTGATGTATAAGTGTCTCCCAACAATTCATATGATATGTAAGGAAGATATTAGGTTGATCTGAACCAATGTATGATTTCTAACCCACTAATCCTAGGAGTTATGATAATGACCAATCTAAGGCAAATCTGCTCTAACTATCCACACAACACGGAAAAGCTATATGGAGATACATATTTATTGTAGAATCTACATCCACGACCTAACATCAAGTTATGGTTTAGATTCATCTATGTACTCAGATCTAGATATTGAAAAATCATAAGTGTTGTTCATTCTGCTCAACACGTATTGGTTCCCACATGATATTCTTTAATAATTTCCAATTAAACCCAAATTCATCATCTAATAGCTTACTAACATTATTTCATTAATTAATCATGTATCATGATATCCTACGTATTTTTTATAGTTTCATATCATGTTCTACTTTTAAAATATTATTGGATCCAATCAGATCGGTATTGATCAATCAGTCTCACTGGGTTGAGTGAGTTGGTGCTCCGATTTGGTGTCAAAATTATCATCTTATATTAGAAAAAAAACTATATGTGTGGACAGAGCATGGAACATGGATAAATCTGACTTAAGTTTCATATTTTTTGTTCATCGGATCTCTCAAAAAATGCAATTGAATGTGGCGGGTGGTCTGATTTCTCATCTGATATTTCATCTTTGATTTCGAAATAAATTGTGTACTAGATAAATCATGGAACAAGTATAAATATAACCTAATTTTCATATTTTTTGAATCACCAGATCAATCACAAAACACTACGGAAGATGATAATATGGTATGAAAATCAGTGTTTGCATGCACTACAGCGAGCAATCTAGAAAGTCGATCGACATTAAAATGATGCACATGCGATCTAGAAGGATGTGAGACCTAACAACACGAAGAAAATCAAAGTCCGTACCTTCAGGGGCCGTTCCCCAGATATCTCCTCCACCCCAAAATTAGCAATTTCGGGGTGCTTCACATGAAATGCACGCGAGTACAGCATGGACCTCAACAAGCTCTTCGAAATGGTACCTTCGGATCCTTGATTAGATGTAAGAAAAGTTGGCAGTGGTAGAGCTCTAACGATCCTACTTGTGGTCAAGTGAGATAGGTGGTCTAGTTGCTTGGTTTATATATGGTTTGGATTTACGACTCAAATGCCATAAACGATCTTATTTCGTATGTAAACTTTTGTATAAGTGTTCGTTTCAATGTTTTTGGATTGGTTGGAAAGACCTCGAATAGTACAACATGTATAGTATTTATTTGTCTAATTTGGATCTTGGATCAGATAAGAATTGAGTTTTAGTATTTTTGATAACTCATGATTTCATAAAAATACAAACCAAATCTCAAATAATAGATAATTTAAACTTACAAGGATTCCATTTTTATTCTACAAAAAGATAAAAAATGACTTTCCAAACATATGTTAAAAGTTAAGGCGCAGTTTGCAATTTTGAAATGAGAATGAACATTATAAATAACACAAAGGTGTCCTTCTGTAATTACCTATTGAAGAAGAGGTGTGTGCAAAATTTCCCCAGAGGTGTGAATAGCACGTGAGTTTGCAGGAATCATGTTGAAGCCTTGAGATCCAACTACTATTGTTGGATCATCTTTATCCAATCTAATAAATGAGAAAAATACACTCCTGGATGGTTTAGATTGAGAAGTGTCAGATCTGAACACCTGAGTTATGCCTTAAGAGGCTAAAAGTACGCAAAGAAGGAAATCATAGTTGATGTTCCTCTAATGATGGATGCAATATGGTGGAGGGTCGGTGGAGAGACTTCGAGGGCTAAAGGTAGCGAAGCCCATGGGGATGAGATTTGTGCACTCGTTTTCTTGGAGGGGTAAAAGGTGAAACTATTGATGAAGTATGAATCTCAACTGTGATCTCCAGCTGATTTCGAGCAAGAGGTTCATGATAGAGCTCAGAATGGTCATCTTCCAAGTCAACTCCTTGGAGTGAACGGATAATGTGTAGCAGCAGCTAAGCTGGGTGTGATCACCCTTTAGCTTCGGATCCGCATGTTGCTGAGTGATAGTTTGTAGGAGAAGTAACATAGGAGACCTCACTGTCAAGCTAAGTTCCTCCATAGAATGCGATTTGTGCATTTAACTACAACCCCAGACCTTGATGTACTTGTGGATAGGAAGAACAAAGGCGAAGCATGCGCCCTAAACTCAATCTTTATATAGTTCAATTGAAAATGGTCGCTGCTAATCGTTCTTGGAAAGAAGGGCTCTGACGATGTGAGTGTAGCTCTTTCCAAGGAATAAAGGCTGACGGTGCTCAGGTTGCTTTGCTCGACTGCAAGAATTATATATTAGCCTTTTTCCATGTCGTCTGAATCTGCAACTAGGATATACTCAAACCCAAGTTCAGACTGGAAAGAGGTACTTCAAGAGGAGAAAAGGAATAGGGGTCCCGACGAACACATGGGATAAGACCCTCATCTCCGGTGGGGATCTCACTAGAGGGGGTAGATATGGGAGGTATAGTGAGAAGGAGGAGTGATTGAGGAGGTGAATATGGGTCAGAAGTGGTTTGGGGATTCGAAATTATGAAGGAGAAAGTGAGGAAAACAGATGTTTGCATGCAGAGAAATATATCTTGGAGGAAGAAGAAAAGTGAAGAAGAAGAACAACATACATGAACTTTACCTGAAGTTGGATGGAGTAAATGCCTAGGAAGATGATGGGGCTCGTGCTCTCGTTAGAGTCTTCGCTCGATGAAATCGGCAAGCCTTCAGAGATCGAGCAGCTTGCTTGGGGAAAGCAGCTACATCAAAGGGGTATGTGACCCTTTGGATCTCTAGAGAGAAGTCGGTCATCGCTCGACGATGTCTAACTCCCTATCACCGAATTAACTCAAAGAGCTCGAGCTCCCTCTCGTGTATGTGGATGATACTTGGAATGATTGGGGTTTCAGGATTTTTGTTGGGAAGAGGGAGATTAGAGATCAGGGAATGGTTGCCCATTGTTGATGAACTACTAAGTAGCATTATTAATAATATTGAACTGTAGTATGGCCACTTAACGATTTATCAAATCGAGCATGAATTATTTCTATGAGGGCTCGATTTTATTAAAATATTTTTTCATGGGAAGTCCAGGGTCGAACTCAGAGAGATGAACTACTTTAATGACTAAGCAGATATTAAGACCTAAGTTAAGTGATGAATTTGTCTACCTAGGTCAACAATGCATAAACAATATACTGCAAAATATGATGCATGCAACAAATGCATTTTTACGATCTCATGCAAATTAATTAAGGATGAAATGAGACAAGATGGCATGACATGTAACGCAAATGCTGACACAAGAATATACTCCTAAATATTTTCATTAATTGAGCAATAAAGATATAGTTAATTTCATGACTATTCAATGCATTGAATGTAATTAAATGACAATTAAATGCATGACAATATGACACAATAGAAATCAAATTAAATATCTTATTTGTGTCAAATAAATAATGGTTCATGCCATTATATAAAGCTTTAAATAAGCACTAATATGCATTTAAAATTACTGAAAAGTGAGTCATATGCTCAAGTTATAAGCAAAATAGTCCAGGGGCATAACTGAAAGAAAAATCATAAAATATATATAAAACATATCAAATAAGTCCCTAAAGGGGCATGTATGCAATTATCAATAGTCGCAAGGCCTTCCCTGTAATATTCTCCTGTGTACGAGGGTCATTATGTAAATACAAAGAGACGATATGGTGGTTGTGCAAAAAACCCTAGCAGTGCATGCCTTGTACGCATCTGATTGGACTTGTTCGCAAATTGAAGAAGTTTCACGGGTTTTGACTAAATTGTTCCAATCCCTCAGGAGCTAGAGTTGGTCGGATGCATGTGGCCTGGGCCACGTAGATGTCTTAGGTGCTTCAGAGCATGCTCGGTTCCATCGAGCCGGGTGGATAGAGTCGGAGGCTGAGGCATCATATGGATCGTCCAATCCCGCGGATCAGGTGGTGCCTATAGCATAGGTACTCCTACTTTACCTCATGAGGCGGGGATGGTTGTGCTCCAATGATGCCTCCTTCGCTCCTCTAGGGCCCAATTGTTTCGCTATTCATCAGATGACCTCTATAAGGTGGAAGTGAAGATCGTCGTCCCTTGGGAAAGCGATGAGAAGATCTGAATCAAGGAGTCGATGAAGGTTCTCCAGTGGTTCTGCGCTAGAATGGAGAAAGTTGTGGAGCTCCAACCATTGAAGATAGAGGGACCTGCAAAATGATTAGGCATAGCTGAAGCACAGGCATGTAGAACAGGGGTGAGATGAGGGCTTGGGAAGCAAAGAAAGGGGAGGCATGATGGGTTCCTCTGCCATGGTGATGGAGGAAAGGGGTTGACGTGGTCTGATGACTGGTGAGAGGGACGAGGTAAACGGATAGGTGTGCATGGATGGGGTAGGTCCGGTGAAGGTGAAGGTGAAATAATTTGGGGTGAAGAGGGCGGTGCACGCCTAATTAAATGAAAGAAATCAACAAAAAGGGAAAAATAAGATTACCTGGAACATTGAAGAAGAATGCATGCATAATGGAAGACTTGGGTTGAGCTCCAAATGATGCTCCGGTCTTCATTAGACCTAGACAGTTGATCTAGGTAGATCAAGCGATGGTGGAATTGTTGTGGCATGGTCGATTGACCATGGTTCAACACCTAAAGGAGACCACCATGGTCACCTCTCAATTCCATCATCCTTTCTCAAGAGGGGAAGAGAAGCTAGGGGTGCCTTTGTGAAATGGTGGGTAGAGTGGAATGAAGTTAGTGGAAGGGGGTTTTGTGGAGGACTCGGTAGTTACAAGAGATGGTTCGTCAAGATTTGTAATCGTCGTTTCCATGTGTATGCAAGGAGGAATCGTGGCAAGGAAACGGTAACGTGAAAGAGGGTGATTAGGGTCATACCAGGAAGGTGGAGTGATGTGGAGAGGTGGTCAAAGGGGGTGAAATAAAATGGGAGAAATCGAGTTGTTGGTGAACTGACGTGGGGGAGAGGGGTGTTATGGGTGACGAAGATGAAACGTAGATATCTGATGGATCTCATCAGATGGGCGAGTATTAGGGGCAAATGAATGATTCTGATTAGATCTGGTGATCATATCATGGTTTCGAGAAGCAAGTGTGAAGGAGTAGTTCTAATGCAATCCATCAGAGTCGATCTTACGACTAGGAGTGGAGGTTGGTGGTATTGAAGGGTCAGACCACGACTCAACTAGAGGCCACGTGGCCCAATAGAAAAATAAAAATTAGAAAAATAAATAAAAATTAAAATAAAATAGTTATAATCTTTAAATCAAAAGGTGTTGAACATGAAAGTTCGAGATCTTTTTGAATCTACAAGTTTCATGTTTAACAGAAACTCAAAATAGGTCGCATATACATAGTTATTTTGTAAGTATTTTAAGGATTAAAAATACTTGTTTTTAATTTATTTTTTGCATTTTTATTTTTTGATTAATGTCAAAACAAATATTTACAATTACTAAATTTTTATGGGATTTTTGATATTTAAGAAAATAAAGAAACAAAGATACGTTAGTAGGGTTAATTATATACAATAATTAGGGTTAGTTATAAACAAAGAGTTAATTGTTAAATTTAGTTAATTAGCATTGAATATTATTGAATATTTTAAGTAGGAGAGTTAATAAATAAGAAAGATGATGATAAATCATGGATTTATCACCCCTATACTAAAACTATGCTCGTCCTCGAGCAAATAAATAATGAATAAGTTGGATTAATCCCTGACTGTACATGTGAATGTTCAAGTCCTTATTCATTAAGACCCCTTGATTTTAGTGATCCTAAAATACTATGTTGAACCAAGCTCTACTCAAAAGGAATCCAACTTCCCTAAATATTGAACTCTCTTTATATACATATAACATAAGGATATGACTTAAGTGTGAATCGCATTTACAAGAGTTCAGTCGAAACATCACTCAAATTTCTAGTCTAAGAGACTCTCCTAAAGACTAAATCCTCAACGCTAGGGAATAAATCATTTATTGCATTCAATCCACCGTCTCTTTAGTTTTCAGACTTAAAAGTGAAGGTGAAAGGCTAGTTGATGGAGGGCATAGGTTATGTCTTTTCTTCTCTCACTGGAATAAGGATCCTCTCGAGTACCTTATTACTCAACACTTGTATATTTTTGATGTTGATCAGTGTGTCGATTAAGAGAATGTTGAGTTGTATGCACTTGTTTTCCTAGGAATGCAACAGGGTAAGTCTCTTTTCAGTATCTAATATACCTTTGACACCCATACTTATATTACTATGCGATGTAGAGCCCTTTTTTGGGTGTTAGCCCACCTCATAAAAGCCTAATATTGTGGTCCAAGTGGAACTTTGAAATGTTGGGAGCTCTCATCTTCGGTGAAAGCTCTTTATATTTGTATTAGTAGTGTGAGAGCTTTTCTTTTTATTCTTTTTTTCTTTTCTTCTACCTCCATTATTTTTACCAAAAGTTGGCGCACACTGATAAAAAAATTTATTTAGTTTCATCACACCATGACACTAGGTAAATGTTAAAAGATTAGTATAAAAACCATATTCTCATATTGGTTAAGGTGTTGATATTCATGTTTCAAGAAGCTTTCATCGATTTTATCCCATCCTCGAGCATCATTAAATCGGGATTAAACTCAATTCTCAAATCCTAGTTTTTCAAGTGAAACCTCAACAAATCTCATCATGAATGTAATTGTGCATCTGAAGTGCATGTCATACTCTTTTAAGGTAGAGGTTAAGTGTGAAAATAAAGCACCATATCTTTCAAATTAGGGAAGTATGAATAATTAAGTCTCAAACCCTAATGACTAAGGTTGCTTAAATTTGAATCCTAAGACTTCATAAATCAAACTTTCGTTATTCCTCAAGTTTTGAGTGATAGCGAAAGTGTCAGGGATGAGAAAACTCATTATTTAGTATTTTGTTATTTTTATTTTTTAAAATTTTTATGATTTTGAATAAAGTTAGAATTATTTACAAAGCATATGTTAGTCTCATTTTCACCTTCTTTTTTGAAAAGATTTTACAAACCATGCCCCATAATATAGATTTTCAAAATATTTTACAAATGATTTTCAAAACACATTGAATCTCCATTTTTCAAAACATCGTAAAAATATTTTTCAAAGATAATGTTACATAGTTAGAAAAAATTTTCAAATCATTGACAAACATTTTTACACAAATTAGTTCAAAAGATATGTTACCCTAGCCCCAAAAAGATTGAAATTTTGAAAATATGAGCTATGGATAAAGTATATATAATATATATACGGTACACCCTTTTATACTTAGCTTGTGTTATATACTCATAACACTAAGTGATATAAAGCCATAGCTCATGCTAAAATATAAAGAGATATACGGCAATTAACTCGGGCGTCCCCCTATACTTCGGTTAAAAATAACCTACGTATAAGAGGATCAAGAAGAGGGGTCAAATGAGTTATGAATAGAAAATGGACGGGTACTCGGGTCCCCCCTATACTCAGGCCAAGAAGATCCTAAGTATAAAAATATGAAATGAATATGGAGGGACCCAAGGTGAACAATCAGAGAGACTTGGTTCCCCCATACTTCAGCTGAAGAGTAGACTAAGTATGTAGATTTGGATCTAAGGATGGGGAACTAAGATACCATTTAGGGTTAGATGAATCTTCTCAAATGAAAATGAATCTATTGATATGCAAAGTGGAATATAGGGTTGATGGGAGTGGTTTTTGAATAAATCACAATCAAGGCTCAAACCAATCAAGCAATCGCCCACAGGTTCACCAACTCATACATGAAGACCAAAAATGTTGGTCATTTTAATCTTGTCTATTTTTATTAATGATCATCCAAGATAAAAGTCCATTTATGCAAGGTTTAGTGTTGAGTTTTGTAAACTATCCTAGGGATGCGTCCTTACATCTCAACAAGCAAAATACAATGATGTATAATGAGGGTATTTATCTCCCATAATACAAGTGGATTTTTAATCCATTTTATTTTAATCAACTTGCATTACTCAGTCCCAATTTTATGCTTAGGTCATCACTAAGATTAGTGTGTAGACAGTCAAGCCATCACGTATAATGACTAATCCCAATTCCATTAAAATACTAAGTTGTAATCAAGATCGGGATATCGAGAAAAGCCGACACAACGAAATGCATGCTCAAGAGAAATACTCACAGTGCCTCCATTATTCTCCATGCCAGTGCAAGACTGGAATTAAATTTATCACTAAATGCATGCAAGTTGAGAAAAGCTGCACCTAAACATGTTCCTAATAATGGAATAATTGAGTTAATTTTTATTAAGTAGAGCTATGTTTAATGTATGTCTCGTGAATCTAATTAGATGCTAAGTCCGTTCTAACCTACAGTCAAACACATAATAATAAGAAGTAAATCAAGCTTAGAGACCCAAGTGCCTAACCCTAGAATCGAATACTCTAGTGTAGCCCCACCTGGATTAGGGGTGAAACAAGCTCCATACACCACAAATGAAATGTCCAAGTCCATGAGTACAAGCATAAGTTCTCAACCGAGAACCACTGGAAATGCAATTATTACACAATAAATTAATGATATATTATGTTAAATAAATCTCTTGGTTGCTTCAGGGTTGCTTGTACGGCTCCTCACAACAAGAGTTCTCGACTCCTTGCCTTCGTGTTATTTGAGCGTCCTTGATCCAAGCAGGCCCTGACTCAAAATTTGAGAATTAGATATTTAATCAAGACAAATAATTAACATATAAATAAAATAAGACAACACAAAGACATCACAAAATGAACATTGACCAAAATGTCAAAAATAACCAGCTTAATTAAATAATAAAATCTAATAAATAAAAAGATACGACGCGTCCCGGGCAACAACACCATATGATGAGCTGCTAAGTGGCATTATTAATAATATCAAATTGTAGAATGGACACTTAGCAATCTATCACAAACCAATCCCGAATTATCTCCGCGAGGAGGGCTGTTAAATTAAAATATTTTTTTCCTGGGAAGTCCAAGGTCGAACTCAGGGACACTGATAAATCCCGGATTTATCAGCATATTATTGATTTATTATCCCTCTAGATTAAGTAATTCATCAACAATAAATAACAATAAATATAATTAATAATTAACATCCTATAAATATATAACATTAATTATTGTATATAATTAAATACAATATTGAGACCAATATTTTGTATCTTTATTTATTATAATAAATAAAATTACTTTAATATTGTATATATTCAATTTAACATTAAACATAACTCAAAAATACCAAAAATATTAAAATAAAAAAATAAATATTTTTAATACTATAAAAATAATTTAAAAAATATTATTTTGTATATATAATGTATTCTCACTTTAAATTCTGCATGAAATTTGTAGATCTCAAACAGATGTACAACTTTCATGTTGAATACTTTTTCATTTGAAGCCTCTGACTATTTTAATTTTACTTATCTTTGTTTTATTTCTTTTTATGTAATCTGATTGGGATACGTGGCTCTCTCTCTGATTAAGCCATGTGACATGGCTCTTCATAATGAGTTGCATCATTTCTGAGCTATAGATTCCTCTTCATCAGACGGCCACTATTCTTGCTCATAACTGACCATCTAATATTCGATCAGATTCCATTGTGATCATCCACGAGCACCTAATACACACTCGTTTGATTATCTGTGATCAAGTCATCAGAATCGCTCCCGTGCACCTCTTTTGGGATCGTTGGAACAGATGATCCAACAGTTATAGAGTGTCGAAAACCTCCTGTCCTTCATCCTCTAGGCTTTGTGAGTAGCAACCATCCTAACTTCTATCCTTTATCCTAACTTCTCCATCTAACTGACAAAACCCCGATGAAGCCTTAACCTCCCTTGTTCTCGCCAACCTCCAAACTACTTAAATCCCTAACTCCCTTAACCTCTGGTGGTGGTTGAAACCACCATCTGGGTTTTTAACCTCCACTACCTTCTTATTCAAATACGCCACCTTCGACCAATTTCGGCGTATCGACCATTACACTGGCATTATGTCAGCATTTCTTCATCACCTTGTAATAGAAGAGGGGTGAATGGACGATGCCATGATTCTCACCCATGTGTTAACCCATGGTCGAAGTGGCCATGTTACAGCCTCAACACAATAGTCCATATTGATCACCTTCTCCTTCACCTAGTCCATATTGACCTCACTCCTTCACATACTTACATGGATGCTTTTAACATCTATAGTTACCAGTGCCTTCAATAGTCAGAGCTTTGAGGGAAGCTCCATTCTAGAGCTTCACCTTTAGAAATCTGCCATCGACTCAGCAATATGCACATCCTCGACCCATCTCATAGCTTCAATGATTGTTGTCAGCTTCTCAGGGAGGTGTACCGACCTTCAAATATGCGAGAGGAGTGCGGAGAAGGAAGATGAGGGTTGCCACAGATCCATTGATGGCCTACCACATGCAAAGGAGATGGATGATCTTAGAAGAGCAGATACTATCATATCTACTAGATCTGCTGGTCCAGATACGCACCATCCTCTTTCACAAACCAGGAGTCTCGGTGGGACCGAGATGATCCTCAAAGCCCTCGAACCACCATGTGGCCCGAGCCACCTACGCCCAACCCGAGTCTTATTCCAAGCCTCGTGTGCATTCCTCGTGCGTGAGGAAATTGGACATTTGTAACCAAGCACCCAAACTTCTCCATACTTGCAATCTTGTCCTCCCGAGTGAGTGAATCACATGTGCACCTGTGGAGTTTTGCACTTCAATCATGTTGGGTTTTCCTTAATACATTTATGCCCATGTGCATAGATCTATTTACAGATAAGACCCTGCATCTTTTGTTATTTACATTCCAATCCCTCCAGAGACCTATGATGTATATTGTGTTTTCATTATGTTTTATCTACAGTTATGCTACTGGATTGATTATGGCATATTTTGAACAATATGAATCCAAATGATGCGATTCCAAATTTATTACAAAGCTTATTTAATTATCTTTAATATGAAATTTCTAAATCCCTACATATAAATGTAATAATTAATTGGATATAGAAATTGATGCATTCATTTTAATAGACTTGCCATTAGTCTATGATGGGTTCATTTCATGAATTAATTTGACTTTGAGGTAGATTATTCATAGTGCTTGAGTTATACATTTGATTAAGGAGTATAGTTTAAGTATGTATGTAGATTTTTATATTTAATTGTATTTTGTTCATTTTGTTGATTATTTAACCTGCATGAAATCAAAACAAATGTATTATGTTTCATATGTGATTTGTATTGTATTATTATTTTTTGATCTATATAATGTGTTAATCACCTAACATTGATAATTAGCATCTAGTTAATTGTATTAATAGCCCATGCCCTTTGGTTTGATCCTAGACTTATCCAGGATAAATTAAATCGAGTCCTCTTCATGGAGATATGCTGACTTGATTGTGATAAGTTGCTAAATGATCGTATTACAATGAGATCTAATTAATATAGTTGATTAATGTTTAATCAGATGTTGTTGTTGTTGAAGACACGACTTGATTAATATAATTAAATAGTTTCATTATTTGTTAAGTCGATTAATATATTGTTTAGGTCAAATTGTTTATGTTACATTTGATGCATTGTTTCTAGGTTGTGTTATGTTTTCTTTATGTTCATTATTTTTTTATTTATGTTTTAATAATTTATGCTTTTTGCGATAGGATCTGAATGAACTGAGGATGCTTGGGAAGTGTGGGTGAGGAGTTGAGAGCTCCAACTGCGAGGAGCTACAAAAGAAACTACATGAGAATTGAAGAAATAATGTCCCAAATACATGTTGTTTGTTTATGTTCTTTACAATGGTTCTCGATCGAGAACTCATGCACGTAATGCGGACTTTGAACTTTATTCATGTGTGTTGAGTCTATTTCACCCCTAACTCGGGTGGGACTCAACTTGAGTGTCCAAAATTAGGATTAAACACACGACTCTTAGAACAACTTTAGGTTATATTTTATGTGCTTGGATCGTAATTGGGACACGATAACTAATCTTAAGAGATTCACTCATCTCTAAAGATTCATTAGACACGCTTAAATACATTTCATTTAGCTCAAATTAATCAAATTATATCCCTACTAATAGAATCATGTTTAGGTGCAGTTTTTTCAACTTGCATTGATATAGTTATATTTTAATATTCACCCTAGTATCCACATGAAGAGAGTTGGGCTGCACTATAAGTATTTCTCAAAATGACAATACAACATGATTTGTTGTCTGCATTTTCTTTTTTCTAATCTTTCCTTGATTTATGACATAAGAATTTGAAAGGAAATGAACTGGTCGGTAGATGATGTATTATGTTCTCACACATTGATTTCAAGTGACAACCATGGGACTGTTAAATGCAAGTTGAATTAATTAAAAATGGAGTTAAAATCAACCTTATATTGGGAGAGCAAACCCCTTATTATTTATAGGTACGTTATTCATATTGAGAGGTGATGATGCTTCCATAAGATAGTGACCAAATCCTACAGTAAACATGTGTATAGATTTGGATTATCACCAATAAAATGGACAAGATAAATTGACCAATATTTTATTGGTCTTCATATGTGAGTTGGTGAATTTATTGGGTTTGCTTGTGCTCGATTGTTTGGATCCTTTACCCCTCCCTTTACTCTAGAACTCCATTTCCCATCTCCTTAGATTCAACATTTAAATAGATTATTTAATGTAATTGTGTCTAGGTCCTCTTTACCTTATATCATATTCTTTTACTTAGGATAATTTTCAGCTTAAGTATAGGAGGAACCCAGTTTTCTCTTAGGCCTCTCATTCTCATTTCATAACTTTTTACTTAGGCCATGTCACAGCCTATGTATACGGAGGACCCGAGTCCATGTATTCTTCTAATTCAATCTTTTTACTCAATTTACAACCCTCTTTCTTGTATTTTTTATTTAGTTATGTACATCTCTATGTATTTAGCATGATTTATGGCTTCATATCACTTAATATTATGAGGACATAACATAAGCTAAGTATAGAGGGATATATCGTATATGTTTCATATATACTTTAGACATAGTTCATATTTTAAAAATTTTTCAAAACTTTTTCGGGCTAAAGATAACGTATTTTTTTAATTGATTTCTGAAAAATAATTGTAAAATGATTTGAAAACTATTAAATGTCTATGAGACATGATTTTGAAAATGTTTTACATTTGTTTGTAAAAATGCAGTTTTACTTTTTTTGAAACTCTGTGTAAAATGTTTGAAAAGCCTATATTTATGAGACATGTCTTTAAAAAATGTTTTATATTGGTTTTTAAAAATGAGGTTTTACTTTTTTGAAAAATCTTTGTAAAATTTTTGGAAAATGTATATCTTTGTGCTATAGTTTGTAAAATATTTCAAAATATTTTCAAAAATGAGGTTGTAATTGATTTTAACAAATATTTTCTAAATAAACCTAGCTTTATTTAAAAATAAAAATAAAATAAATGAAAAAATAAGAAAAATAACAAAAATATTAACTAATAAGTTGGATTATTCCCTGACACTTTCGTATTCACACAAGCCTTGTTTAGATTCATAACACCTGGTTTATGAGGTCCCGAAAATTCAGAGTTAATATGTCTTAATCATTAGGGTCTTAGACTTAATAATTCACACTTCCCTAGTTTGAAAGATTTGGGTGCTATATTGCATGTTTAATCTCCACCTTAAAGAATATGACTTGCACCTCACATGCACGACTACATATATGATGAGATGAGTTAAGGTACCACTTGAGGAAATAGGGCTTGGGATTTGAGTTTGATCCCGATCCTATGATGCTCAAGGAGGGGATAAAATTAGTGAAGGCTTCATAAAACCTGAGTGTCAGGAACTTAGCAAGTATGAGAACATGGTTCTTATACTAATCTCTTGGCATTTACCAAAGTGGTAGGGCGTTATGAAACTAATAAACTTGTTGATCGGTGTGCACCAACTCTTGGTAAAAACTGTGGAACTAGACAAAAAGAAAAGAAAAGGAAAAAATGAAAAAAAAATCTTACATTCCAAAGTCAAAATCAAAAAGAGGTTACACCAATGGTGAGTGCTCCCAGCCTTTTCAGTGTCCACTTGGACCAAAATCTTAGGAATTTATGATTCGGGATAGTACCTCAAAAAGGTTATGCATCGTATAATCATACAAGTATGGGTATATAAGGTATGATAGATACTCACAAGATACACACTCTAGTGCATTCCCAAGAAAACAAGTACAAACGACTCAACTCTTTTGACAGACACGTTGTTCAACAATCAAAAAAATATATTTTTGAGTTAAATAGGGCACTCAAGAGCACCTTTGTTCCAATGAGACAGAGAGAGAAGAAAAGACATAATCATATCCACTCCATCAAATGGCATTCCATCTACCCATTTAAATATGACAACTAAAGAGATGGTGGATTGAATTTAAGAATAGATTTATTCCCTAGTGTTGAGAATTGTGCTCTTAGGAGAGTCTCTTGTATTGGTGCCTTAGGTGAGGTTTCAATTCTACTCTTATGAATGTCGTCAACACTAAATTGCCATACCTCTTATTATTTATGTACATAGAGAGTACGATGATTAGAGAAGTTGAGTTCCTTCTGATTAAGACATGGTTCGTCTTAGAGTTTTAGGACCACTAAAACCAAGAATTATAAATTGATTGATTCTTGTATATACGCATGCATAATCAAGGATTCAACTAACTCAGTCGTTCTTTATTTTCTTGAGGATGAGCAAAGATTAAGTATAGGGGATGATAAATCCTAAATTTATCATCATATTATTGATTTATTATCCCTCTATCTTAAGTAATTCATCAACAATAAATAATAATTAATCTAATTTAACAATTAATCTAATTTAACAATTAGCATCCTATAAATAATTATCATTATTTATTGTATATAAATAAATACAATATTGTGCCTAATATTTTACGTATTTCTTTATTATTAAAAATTAATTTAGTATTATATATTTAATTTGTATTGAACATAAATCAAAATAAAAAATAATAAAAGAAAACAAAAGAAGTAATTTTAATAATATAAAATTACTTACAAAAATATTACTATATATATGATGTATTCTCGCTTTGATTCTACATGTTTGTTGGTCTCAATAAGGCCTACAACTTTTATGTTGAATACTTTTTCATTTGAAACCTCTAACTATTTTAATTTTATTTATCTTTATTTTATTTAACTCAGCCATGGCATGTCCAAAGCCCGGAAAAATTGAGGAGGGTTGCGTTAGGTAGCCAACAACCAACGTAAAAACAATCGGAGACAACTTTCTAAATAAGATTTTTTTAAACTACTATTTAGGAAGTTAACTCAAGGCAGTCGGATCTTTTCAACATCAATTTAAGCAAACATTTAGATTTTATTGGGGCATTTTCTACTTGCAACATGTTGCGTCACTCAAATTCAATAAAAAATTGGCAAGGGCTACTACATCGCTGCTCAGATGTAGTTCAAAATTTGTAAAGGTTCTCGTGTGAGGAACGTATGTGAGTAAATAAGTTATTTTCGTTGCATCACAACCCAGATGCAATCCAAAATTTGCAGAGTTTCTCGCATGATGAATGAACGCGAGTAAAGAAATTAGTCCGAAAAAAGGTTGCAAAGGAAGTTGCAGAATATTAGCACTTTGACTAGCAAATCGATGAAGATAGTAGATACAATGGAAAGAAGGAAGATTTAGATACTATGTCTCCAAGAGACAAAATGGGTTGGAGAGAAAGCAATGGAGATAGACAAGACATGCTTTAAATTTTAGTATTCAGGTAAAGACAAGGGTAGAAATAGTGTTGGAGTAGTTATTCATAAGGATTTGAAGGATTGTATAGCTGAGGTGCAAAGATTCGGGGATCGGATTATTTTGTTAAATTTAATTTTTTAAGAAGAAATTCTGAATATCATCTCAGTTTATGCATCGCAAATTGGTTTAGATGAAAGGATTAAAAAGGAATTTTGGGAGGATCTGGAAAAGATTTTGCAAGGAATCCCACAAAGAGAGATGATTTAACTGGGATGGAGATCTTAATGGACATGTGGGAAAGGATGCTTCAAGGTATGCTAGTGTTCATGGAGGCCATGGCTTCGGAGATAGAAATGAAGAGGGAAAATCACTCTAGATTTCATAACGGCTTATGATCTTTTCATAGCAAACACTCTCTTCAAGAAGAGGGGAGGAGGACTAATTACTTATAAAGAGTGACCCGACTACTACACAGATAGATTACTATGTGTAACGCCCCGCCCCGTAGGGAGGACGTCGAACCTATCTCCCTAGGATCCAGATACTCAGCAATAGCCACATTCATACATTATGATTAACATTCAGAATGTAAGACAGGAAAAGTACATAATAAAATGCTTAAATGACATTTATATATTCATGGTTCCCAAAACATCGCAAATTTGCAATAGAATCCGTAATATTTTATCACATGACTAACAACTTAAACTACAGGAGCTACAAAAGTATACAACAATTATTAAGACTATACAAGTGGAACTGTACCCTGAGTCTGATACAAACTGCGGAAGTTCAAGTCACTATTGCTGCTTAACAACCTGTAAACCTAGATGGGTTTCCAAAGAAGTACGTATAAGCAAAAAGCTCAATACAGCTAAAACAGGCTAACACTACACTACGTAGAAAGTGCAAAAGAGGAAAGAGATAGTTGTTCGTGTTCCACTATTATTTTTGTAATTGTTGTTTACCATCCCAATCATTATTAGATGGTTATTATAAGTTGCGTGCAATTTATTATTTGTACTCTATCGGTAACGTTATTATTTCATATACAAGCTCGCTAATTATACATTTATCTACATTGATCAATAAGATTAATAATATACGTATATGCATATAATCATGCTATTCAAGGTATCTAATTTCCAACATTTAGTTGTCAAGTTCAAGCAATAACAATATACTCTTAGTAGTCACAACTTGTGCATTGGAACAACCAACTCAAGACAACAATCCCAACTCCGACTTCAACTCATTTCCCCAGCTTACCTGCCACGAGGGGAATACCCGGGAACGAGTACACCGCGACCAAACAGGACCGCACCGGATACACCCTTGTGACAAAGTACGAGTCTTCGACGAGTGCCGTACTAGGGACGCGGACTCACCGACTGTACCCGTAGCACTAAGCTCAACCGACAGAGTCGCGGAACACACCGACAGACCCGCGGAACTAAAACTAACACTCCATGTAGGACTCATCGGGACAACGAGAGTTGCGCCCCCACTCTCGGGCATACTAACTTCTATAGGTATAACGAATGCAAAAGACAATGATAATGTAATAAATCAATCTTAATTTCATTTATTAATTAAGTATTTACGTAAGAACAATATCACACTGATCTTGGGATTCCTCCCGTGGGTTATAGTCATTACAATGTCTAACTACAAATATTCACACCCGATCATTGATTATTTCTCACAAATAATCATGCTAACCATGCCACATGTGCATTCCATCGAGCGACTCCGAATCTATTAGTAATGCTAGGTGCAACGTACCACCCAACTCATCTGTAGGGGTTACGACCTTAAAGGTATCTACGCATGACCTAATGATGGTGTACGTCCCAATCCTTGTGACACCTAACTTCATGTACCCAAACAATGTTAAATACTCGTTCATTTGATTTCTTATTGAAAATTGGAAGTTAGCTAAATATTTTTCCATGGGTACATCATACGACTATCATGTTTGACTAAGTTATGAAGAGGTTAAGCATACTTTATCATTTAGCTTATACTTCTTTTGTCTGTAGCTACAACAAATGATTTACTTGTTGTTTCTAGTGTGACACCATGTGAGATTGTAGAAAATGTAACCGTAACTTTTTATTAAAATAACAACACTAAAATTATAAACACACAATGATTAGGAGCATATGTATGGAGACGTTATATCATTATAGAGAATAAGTTATTATGACCATCATTATAACTGGGATGTTATAAAGAGGAAACATGCACATATTAACGCAATCTAGTACAGACTATAATCCAATTCTCTTTATACGTTATTACTTTATTTTGGTAGAATTAGATCGTGTTGGCGATTTGGACAATTATTTTTACATATTGATTCAATCTCTTTTATTACTACTAAACGTGTTCACTTAATCATGACCTTGAGGAAGAATGATCCTTTGTAGCTCTTATCAAGGAAACAACGATCAATAAAATAAAGATGGAACACATAGGATTTACATTAATAAATCGTACTTGCATGGTTAACCAATCAAGAAACGTTTATATATTTATCTACATGATAACCATCTCAAGATTTATAAGAATGTATGATTCATTATAACCTCTATAGATTTATGTGACCTTAAATGTCCGTGCTATAATCTTTTTATCTACATCTAATTCTGATTGTTACGTCGAGATATGTCGAACATGATATAGTACATGTATTAATAGGTTGACCATCATGTATGATATATTTTTCTTAAATTTCACCTTTCAAATCAAAAGAATCGTTGAATCCTATTCGAAGATATTGATCGGGCATCAAAGGTGACGAATGACTCGTTCGTAGAATTAAAAAAACCAATCCAATGTCGTAGAAAATTTAATCATTCACTCTTACTTATCAAGTAATTATCTAAGCTAACAACTAGTGAAACTATACATATACTTATCAAGAAGGTAACGGCTGGAGCATTTGCAATATTTAAGAGATATATTGCAATTTAGAATAACGTATATAACTCTAATTTAATGCAATCATGCACGTTGATTGTGATTGATGCTCCAAAATCCTAACAGCGCACATCTGTTCCATGTACTATCATCATACATGCATTGTGGCAATAATAAAGTATATGTTTATTGTATTAATATGAGCAACGCATGGCATGTTGAATGAAACGTAGAAAATTGTATAACGTCTTATGATTAGGAAGAATTCCTTGACTTCTTAAGGCACACAAATATAGATGGAATTTTTGGGTAACAGACTAATATCGAATGTCGAAGTAAAAGTTTGCGATTGCAATCCATTCAATGTTAAAAATAATATCAGTAGAGTAGTGTCAAAAATCATCTAAAGTTCATGTACAAGAATTCATATAATGCTACGAGGTTTAAACATATGGTGCGATAAAAATCTGTGAAATCAATATCAAGATGGAAGGGAACATCGTTACAAGTTTAAAATTATTGTGCAGTCATTGATAAGTACCTTAATCTCTAACCCTGACCCAATCCATCCTTGTGTCAACATATATACAACACATCTTTTATATTAATCATATTAAAATTATTTTTGCATATGGATTTAACAAACATATTATTTAGCCCTTTTTTTAAATATCTTTAAGAATATAAACAACCATCAATCTCCACACCAAGGGGGAAACTCAATCCAGCAAGAGTGACATGAAGGTCCATGGGATACATGTGCGACGATAAAGTCACAAAGAAAATGGGAGGGGACCGTACCTATATGAGCGTTCTCGCATGTAATACCATGTCTTCGTTTTAAGTTGTCTCCCATGTAATTTCCCAACCACAGATACCTCTAAGTCACAAAAATATTTTTTTAGATCTAACACAACTAAAATCACAAAAACATGAAGAGGGAGAGGTGATCTTACTTTTTCTAATGGTAGATATGTGTAAAAGGTGATGAGGGAAAAACTCCTCTACAAAATGGTAGTGATCCGCCCCCTCCGACGATGCTTCGATGGAGTTCCGACGATCTTGAGAGATGGGAGATGGTGTGTGGTGGATAGGGTTTGCAAATGAGAGGAGAGAGCAATCTAATGGGTCTTTTATATCTTTAAGAATCGGGCTTGGGCAGATCCTTGGGTGGATCTCGCTCAAATCTCGTATGATCATTCCAGACACATGACCCATTAACACTAAAATGATCATATCTCAGTCATCCGACATCCGATTTACAAAATTTCAGACGCGTTGGATTCCTAACGACGATACGCATCCAACAAGTCATAATATGCTATAATCAGATCAAAATTGAATTTTTCATAAATTTCTTATTGGACCACAACTATTTGATTATCATCAACTTGACCAAGATGCGAGACTGAAAGCAGGGGTTTCACACTATGTGTTGAGGAGAAGAGATTAGTTGTGTTACAAATACTACAAAGTAATCCCAGAAGAGAGTTTGACAACCCAACATAGCTTGTTGGTCATGGATGTGCAAATAAAAGTATTGGTAAAGAAAAGGAGGGTTTCCTAGATCACTAGAACTAGATGGCGAAATCTTCAACTGAAATAATGAAGCTTTAGGGAGAAGGTTTTAGAAGACTTATCTTGGGATTGTAGCAGAAGTGCAAACAAGATGTGAGAGATAATAGCATCTTGTATCCAAAGGGTATCCAAAGAGATGCTAGGCGAGTCAAAGGGAGGATCTCTAGGCCAAAAGGAGGCTTGGTGGTGGAGTGGAGGGGTGCAAGAGAAGCTCAAAATTAAAAGATCATGCTTTAAAGCTATGTCTAAGCATAGAATAGAGGAAATTGTCACAAACTACATAGCGAAGAAAGAAGCGAAGAAGGTCGTAAGTGAAGCTAAGTCAAAAGATTATGAAATTTATACAAAATCTCGACTCTAATGAGGGCCAGAAGGATATATTCAGGTTGGCCAAAGAAAGAGAAAGAAAGATCAAAGACTTTTCTCAAATGAGATGCATTAAAGATGAGGAAGGTCACATGCTTTTTACTCAGAAGGATATAGAGACTAGATGGAAGCAGTATTTCCATAAGCTTTTCACTGGAAAAGGAAATTGAGAGATCACTTTAGATGATATATGTAGTAGTGAAAGTTACTTGAATCATGCATGCTATAGAAAAATACAAAGAAATGAAATAGAGGAGGTTTTGAAGGTTATGAGACCTAGGAAAGGTGTAGGACCGGATGACATTCCTATAAAAGTATGAAGAGTTTTAGGTGATTGTGGTTTTACTTGGTTTACAAATTTATTCAATATTATTTTACGATACAAGAAAATGCCTGAAGATTTAAGGAGAAGTATCGTGGTGCCTCTTTATAAGTACAAAGGGGGCATTCAAAATTGTTCAAATTACAGAGGTATCAAGCCGATAAGTCACACTATGAAAATTTAGGAACGTGCGATTGAAAGAAGGTTGAGGCAAGTTTCCAAAGTAAAAGAAAATCAATTCGGATTCATTCCAGGTCACTCAACTATTGAAGCGATCCATTTGCTGAGGAGAACCATGGACATGTATAGAGCTAAAAGGAAAAATCTCCATATGATTTCTATTGATTTGGAGAAGGCTTATGATTCTGTCCCACGTGAGATATTGTGGAGATTTTTGGAGAAAAGATAAGTACATGTCCTATGCATTAACCTCATAAAGGATATATATGATATGGATTTATCTTGTGTAAGGATCTGGTCTGTGAAGACTGACTAGTTTGACATCAACATTGGTTTACATCAAGGTTTAACTTTGAGACCATTTCTTTTTACTTTGATTATGGATGAGTTGACAAGACACACTCAGGATGAGAAACCTTGGTGTATTATTTGCTGATGATATTGTGTTAATTAGTGAGACTAGAAATGGAGTAAATGAGAAGCTTGAGGTCTGGAGACATGCATGGGAGACCAAAGAATTTCATATTAGTAGGGATAAGGCTGAATATATGGAGTGCACTTTTGATGGAAGCAATGATGAAGGAAGTTTAGAAGAGAGTTTCTTTTAGACACCTGGGATCTATTTTGCAACATGATGGGGAAATTTATGGAAATGTTACTAATAGAATATATGCAGGCTGGCTAAAGTAGAGAGGAGACTCTGATGTTCTTTATGATAAGAAAATTTCTTTGAAAATCAAAGGAAAGTTCTCCAAAGCAACCTTGAAACTAGCTATGCTCTATGGATTTAAATGTTGGCATGTGAACCATATACATGTGTAGAGAATGCAGTAGCAGAAATGAAAATGCTAAGGTGGATGTATGGACACACACGTAAAGATCAGATTTGGAATGATGTAATAAGATTGAAAGTTAGTGTAGCTCTGATCGAGAATAAGATGCGAGAAAAGTGCTTAAGGTGGTTTGGCCATTTTCAAAGAAAGTCAGTTGATGCACCAGTTAGGAGATGTGAGTTTTGGGACATTGAGTTGTGTAAGAGAGGGCAAGGAATGCCCAAGAAGTATTGATATGAGACTATACGAAGGGATCTTAGCTTTTTGGATCTAAGCCCAAGAATGACCCAAGACAGATCTGAATGGAGGCAAAGAATACATGTAGCCGACCCTACTTAATGTGGGAAAAGGCATTGTTATCGTTTTGTTTTTTTTATTTTTCTCTAATTTGATTAGGCCACGTGGCTCTCTCTAATTGCACACGTGATGTGACTCTTTATATTGACCCTCATCAGTTCTGAGCTATAGATTCCTCTTCATTAGACGACCAGTAAATTAATCTTATTCATATTTTACTTCCTCTTCATATTATCTTTGTTTTACTTCCTCTTCATATTATCCCTCAATCTTTAGTAATTCATCAACAATAAAAAACAATTAATCAGATTTAATAATTAATCTGATTTAACAATTAACATCCTGTAAATACTTAAATAATTATTGTATATAAATAAATACAATATTGTGCCCAATATGTTATGTATTCCTTTATTAAAAATCAAATAAAAATTACTTTAATATTGCGTCATTCAATTTAACAATGAACCGAAATCAAAAATAAAAAAAAATAAAAAAACATAAAATAAGTATTTTTAATAGTATAAAAATACTTACAAAAATATTATTATATATATTATGTATTCTTGATTTGAGTTCTACATGAAAGTTGTAGGTCTTAATAAGATATACAACTTTCATGTTGAATACTTTTTCATTTGAAGCTTCTAACTATTTTAATTTAATTTATCTTTGTTTTATTTCTTTTTCTGCAATCTGATTGGGCCATGCAGCTCTCTCTGATTATGCCACGTGACTCAACTCTTCATATTGACCCGCAACAGTTCTGAGCAATAGATTCCTTTTCATCAGAAGACCACCATTCCTGATGATACTTGTCCATCTGATCTTCAATCAGATTCCATAACGACGCTTGCAAGCACCTAGTCTGAACTATTTGATCATATGCGATCAAATCGCCAGAACTATTCTCTTGTGCCTCTTCTAGGACTGTTGAATCAGATGATCCAACAATTTTAGAGCATCATCAACCTCCCATCCTTCAACCTCCAGGAGTCGTGAGTAGAAACCACCTTAACTTCTATCCCTTTTCCTAACTTCTCCATCTAACCTCACATCCAACTGACAACACCCTGACGAAGCTCTATACTCCCTTGTTCTCGCCAACCTCCTGACTACTCAAATCCCTAACTCCCTAACCATTGAAGGTGGTCGAAACCACCATCTGGGTTTATAACTTGTGCCGCCTTCTTCTTAAAATACACTGCCTCCGGCCAAATTTGGCATGTCCACCATTACATGAGCATTAAACTTTCTTTATACACTTCGGGCAGAAGAGGGGCAAATTGACGATGCCATGATGAATTCTCGTTCAGGTATTGAGCCATGGTCAGAGTGGCCATGTTAGGCTGCAATACGATCGTTCGAGCTTTCTCCATCGACTGGGGAGATTAAGTGAAGACCCTGAGGCAATCTGAGCCTCGAGCACAAGCCATTTGTCTGCCCGTGACTTAGTTTCAAAGTCAAGATAATTAGGTTTTGATTGTTGATTAGTTTCTTGATTCATCATGCCTTATACGTAGGTCCTTCTTTGAGGAAAGCATCTCCCAACCTCCATCGTGCATTGGAGATGCACGTGGGAGGGTCAACTCACCGTCTCCTTTCGTTCAGCCATCTAGCCACCTCACTCTTTCTTCTTTGTCCACGGTAAAGAAGAACCCATTCGGACCGCACATTCTCCATCACCTAGTACCCATTCCACTGACTCCTTCACACACACACACACTCTTGTTTGGATGCTTCTAACATATGCAGGTACCAGTGACTTCAATGACTAGAGCTTTGAGGGGAGCTTCGTTCTAGAGCTCTGTTCGTACATCCTCGGCCCATCTCAGGGCTTAAGTGATCATCACCAGCTTCTCTGGGAGGTGTACTAACCTTCAACTATGTGAGAGGAGTGCGAAGGAGGAAGATGAGGGTCACCAGAGATCCATTGATGGCCACCGTGCGTGGAGAGATGTATGATCTTCGAAGAATAGATATTGTCAGATATATCCGTTCTGATGGTCCATATGCACAGCCATTCTTTGCCACAAACTAGAAGCCTCAGTGGGAGCAAGCTGCTCCCTGAAGCCCTCGAGGCACCACGTGGCCTGAGCCACCTTTGCTTGACCTGAGCCTCGTTCCAAGAAAATTGGACATTTGAAACCAAATGCCCAGATTTCTCCCTATTTGTAGACAAGTCCTCTAGGTGTGTACCTCACGTGTACGCCTGTAGAGTTTTACACTTCAGTTTGTCAAGTTTTCCTTAATACATATATACCCTCGTGCATAAAAATTTATTTATAGATAAGGCCATGTGTCTTTTTTATTTACATTCCAATACCTTCAAGGACCTCTATATGATGTGTCTTGTGTTTTTATTATGATTGATCTAGAATTATGCCCCTGGATTGATTATGTCATATCTTAAACAATATGAATATGAATGGTGTGATTCCATATTCATTACAAAGCTTATTTAATTCTCTTTAATATGGCATATATGTATCTCGGATTCGCTACATAGAGTGTTAATTAATTAGAGATTGAAATTGATGCATTTGTTTTAATAAACTTGTCATTAGTTGAAAATGGCTTCATTAAGCTACCTTAATGACTAATCATATATTAATACCTAATTTATGTGATGAATTTATCTACCTAAGTCAACAATGCATAAACAATATAATGCAAAACATGATGCATGCCACATAATGTATTTTTTACGGTTTCAAGCAAATTAACCAAGGAAAAAATGAGGCAAGATGACATGACATGTAATGTGAATGCTAACAAGAATTTACTCATAAATCAATTCATTAATTGAGCAATAAAGATATAGTTAAGTTCATGATTCATTCAAAGCATCGAATTAAGTTAACTGACAACTAAATGCACGATAATATGACAAAATAGAAATCAAATTAAATGTCATGTTTAATGTATCGAATCAGCAAATGATTCATGCCATTATATAGAGTTTTAAACAAGCATTAATATGAAATTGAAAGCATTGAAAATGAGTCAATATGCTCAAGTTATATGCAAAATAGTCCAGGGCATATACAAAACGTATCAAAATAAGTCCCTCATGGGGCATGGATGCAATTACCAACAATTCTAAGGCCTTCCATGTAATATTCTCATGCATAGGGGTCATTTTACAAATACAAAGAGGCGATAGGGTGGCTATGCAAATTATCCCAAGCATGCATGCCTTATACGCACCTTATTGAACATGTACGCAAATTAAAGAAGTTTCGCAAACTTTGGCTAACTTGTTCCAAACCCTCACGCGTAATGCAAGCGTCGTGAGGCGTAGATCTAGGGTTGGTCAGCTGGAGGTGGCCTAGGACACATGGAAATCGCATGCGATTTGGAGTATGCTTGATTCCACCGAGCTAAGTGGATTGGGTCAGAGGCTGAGGCAACATTTGGGTTGTCCCATCTCGAGGATCGGACGGTGCCTAGCATGGGCTCCTCCGCCTTCGTGAGACAACGATGGTTGTACTCTGGAGATGCCTCCTTCGTTCCTCTAGGCCCAACTGCTCCACTATTCATTCGATGACCTCTACATGATGGAAGCGAAGATCATCATCACTCAAGAAAGCTGCGAGAAGATTTGGATCAAGGAGTCGACGAAGGTCCATCAGTGGATATTCTCTAGAATGGAGAGTGTTGCGGAGCTCTGGCCATTTAATATAGAGGGGCCTGCAAAATGATTAGGCATAGTAGAAGCACAAGCATGTAGAGTGAGGGTGAGATGAGGGCCAAGGAAGAGAAGAAGGGGGGCAGATGGGTTCCTCCACCATAATGGCGGAGGAAAGGGGTCGACGTGGCTGAGGGATAGCGAGAGGGAGAAGGTAAACGAAGAGGTGCATGTGGATGGGGGAGGTCTGGTGAAGGTTAAGATGAAATCAATTTGGGGAGTGGAGGGAAGTGCATGCCTAATTAAATGGAAGAAACCAATGAAAGGGAAAATTAAGCTTACCTAGAACCTTGAAGAAGAACGCATGCATAGTGGAAGGCTTTGGTGAGCTTCAAATTAAGCTCTGGTCTTCACTAGACTTGGACAGCTGCTCTCGGTCGCTCGAACGGTCGTGGAATGGTCGTGGCATGGCAGATTTTCCATCTTCAATAAACTAATAATTAAATAAAGCATCACCTCACAAACTCTTTATCAAGATCCATAACCTAATCTCAATGGTAAGTAAACAACGTATACTAACTGGCCCCAATAACTATGAGAAAATGTTATAAATAAGAAATATAGGAAGTAATGGGAAATACTTGGAATATTTCCGCAAAGTAGCTTGAAAAATCTTTTCATAACAAGTAGTTGAAAAATTTTCCCTGTATTTCATAATTAATGTGATGTTAGTGAATATTGGATTACGAATGCAGTATATGAAGGATATGGCGAGATCCTTAAGCGCATCACGGAAGCATGAGGATCGCATCGTATGCGATCGTGAGAGACTAGTCGTATTAGTCTCTCGATACAGCGGAAATTAAAAAATTTTCATGTGACGAAACCACATGATCCAAGAACGCTTCTCGGATCGTTTCATCTAAACACAAACAAGTAATAGGATTACCTCTTGAAGCGTGGTTGCGATCGAGTCTCTAAACAAAGAGACCTCTTATCTCAAGTCCGATCCGACGGAGGAGACACTTACGGGCGTATGGATGAGACGCATGCTTCTCGCAATCCATGTTGATAATCCAAGCCATGGATCTCCTGATCTCGACAAATAAAATACGATGTCTTCTTCACGAACAAGGCACACCGAAGTAGACGGAGATCCACGAGCAAACCATCGGGAAACATAACGACAATGCAGCGGCGATGGAGAATCTCTCTAGGGCATCCATGGTGGACGACCGCATGAGAGAGAGTGTGTGTGGGCTTGTAGAGAGAGAGAGAGACTTATGTTCTCATTGTGTTGTTGTGACCAAGAAGAGCAAGGGGTGCTCTTCTATTAATAATATTTTGGGATCTATGGATCTCAATCCGTGGGCAACACAAATCCAATGGTTTACAGTGATTTGTGTTTCTTTCAATGATCATGATTTGTTGCTAAAAACACAGCAACAATTAATTAAATTAAATTAAATATATATTGAATAAATCATCAATATATAATTAATTTAAATCAAATCAATATAGCAGATTTAGGAAGGAGGCATGCCTCCCTTCCATAAAGGGGGTGGCGGCACACCTTGAATCCAAATCAAGGTGGTCGTCCATCCTCTTTAATAGGAACGAGGTACTCATCTTCCTTATTCATGAGATCTCATATCTTATGAAAATCTCCATTATTTACAAAAACTATTGTTGTAAATTATTCACACAAATAATCCATAATTATTTTATGAACATTGCAATCATGCCATTGGAAATTTGTGAATCACATTCACAACCCAAAATAAAATGTGAATTACATTTTCAATTTAATGTCCAATGTGAATCCAATTCACATTAACATTTAATTAACAAATGTAAATTATAAATATCTCTCTCTTATATATTATAAATCACATTTATAATATATATGATTAATATGGATAGTCCTATCCACATTATTCATATCCATGATAATTAAATCATATTTAATCATCTTAGATCTCCAGTCTCTTATTCTCAAATAATATGAATCACATTCACATTATTCATATCTTTGATAATCAAATCATATTTAATTATCTTAGAAAACTCTTCATATAATATGAATCAAATTCATATTATTCATGATAATTAAATCACGTTTAATTATCCACTTTCTCAATGCTCAGATACATATATCAACAATGAAATTATCCTGAACTCTTTCAAGGATAATGTGCTTTCTCCGCAGATACTTGGAGATAAGGACAGGGTGATTATATTATTCCACATATAGTGACTTGGATATTGAGATCATATCTCAAATACAGATCTCGAGCCTCCCATAGATGCTTGATTAAATCAGGACCGCAAATCTAATCTTCTCAATGCATTTGAATCACATTCAGATCAATGTCCAACATTTGGACCAAGATCAGATTACTAATCTATTGAGAGGAGTCACTAAAATCCAGACCCGTTTCATCACTCCCTAGGAATGGAAGCGTCATGGTTATACAATCATTTATGATCACATCACCCTCAAGTATTCCCAACACATGCACATCTTGTATATTGGAAGACTCGGAATAAACCCGAAGTATTAGATCAATTTTACACTGTCTACTTCAGGGTTTTATCAGTAAGTTTCTCATTTGATCATTGGGAGTCGGTATCGATCATATACTTTCCAAAAGCATATATCATACCTAGGTCTTGATCATATACTTTCCAAAAATATATATCAAACCTACAAATTCAGTCAAGCTTCCAAAGCGAGACGACCGTGTACGGAATTTGATTCTTCCCAATATCTCATGAGTGAGCTCATGTCTTCCGGTTCAGTAACTAAACATGTATGATCCCTTTGAAAGATTGTATTACTTATATGCCCTTGTATGTACATCAGTGCGCCGGTGTATAGACCTTGATTAGGTCATCAACCTGTTGGTCTGCCAAATGTACATATTTAGACATATAGTAATACATCGGTCTCCGGTAAGAGGATGTGTGCATGTATCGTGACAGCATACGATATAGGACTTTGGTTATCTCGATCTCGTTAAGTTAACTCTTTGACCTAATTAATATGACACCTCCCACTCTCTATTCCTATGCAGAGGACCTGCATCAAGAGGTCGGTCAGATATCGGCCTAACTGAGAAAGGATTTCCATCTCCTACTCAGGCTGGAGATCATCTCTTAACAATCATTTGACGGTGCTTGATGAGTCCTCAATCTAACCCTTTAGATATTCATCCAAGCACCAACCTCTATGATTCAATAGTTGAATCAACGGCCATATGATTATTAAGATGGCCATGGTACATAACCCTAATTGTACTAAGGGACCTGTTATACAAATTATTTATTCTTCATTTCAAACCAGGGAATGATATTCGCAATAACATTTATTGCATAATGGCTCGTCGTGGGCTCGCATGTCCAACAATCTCCCACTAGCCCAAAGAGCCATTAATGGGCTAATTATTTTAATCCGCACTCATGTAGCAATCATAGGCTATTTAGAAAATAACTAAGTAAGATGATCAGTCACTTTGTTCCCAAAAGACTATGCCAAGTCCTTTCACGACACTTACATATCTCCTAGTAACAGTGCTCGCATCCAACGCGAATGTTGCATCTTATGCAACCAATACTCGATCTTGATAAAGCAACTATAGTGTCCTTGACATTATTGCTCAATAATTAGTATAACCAGTATTTCCATAATCCTTATCAGAATACCCTTATTCCTGTAGATCTCTATCTCCTAAGGTATCTACAGTTAAGACCCTTATATATCACTATCTACAAGGTCTTTAACTTTTGAAGATAAGACTTTGAGATCACTATATCTAAGTTTTTTCATGTTTGAAGATATTTTCATTACTGCAACCAAGTATTTTATCTCTATAGTTGGATTAGTAACAGTTTACTACTCCCACTGCATGGCAGACATCTGGCTTTTGTACACATCTGGCATACACTCAGCTTCTCGTAACTGATGAACAAGTGCAAGCAATTCTAGCATTCACTTCCTCAACTCTTTGAGGTGTTATCCCTTTAGATAGGTCAATACTATATCTTGAGGGAAGGAAGCCTTTCTTGGAATTTTCCAAAAATTGGAACATGTATAAGGTGTACTCAAATGTGACGGTCCCATTACCCTCTTCCCTTTGCTTCTGAACACCTTCAGAACTAAGATCCAAGAGGTATCCTTGAGATCATATCTCAAGTTATGGAATAACCAGATTATAAACCACTTATTATTATCCTTATATCATTTCAAATGATTAAGATATCATCTACATTTAGCATGATAAACACAATGGCACTCCCACTAAGCTTCGCATGGTTCATCAAGATTCTATATGAAATTATAACATTTATAATTTCATCAAATCTTATGCTCCAACTACAAGAAGCCTATTTGAGTCCACAGATGGAGTTCTCTAGCTTGCACACCTTGCTTTCCTCAACCATGAAGCCTAGGGATACTTCATGTGAATATCCTCAGAGAGGCATTCACAGAGGAATGCAATCTTGACTTACATCGTGTACATGTCAAAGTCAAGTTGTGTTGATATAGTCAGCAATATTCTGATGGGTTTAAGCATGGTCTCTGAAGAGCAAGTCTCATCGCAAGCAATGTCTTCTCTTCTGATGTGTAGCTCATGGCTACGAACCGTGCTTTGAAGGTCTCTACCTTCTCATCAGGTTCCCTCTTTCTCTTGAAGATTCATTTACACCTAACAGGTTTTACCATTATAGATGGATCCTCGAGGGTCCATATACAACACTTGTATATGCAGTCTACTTTAGACATTATTGCTAACATCCATCTTTCCATGTCATGATCCTCAGGAGCTTCATCACATGAAGTCCGATCATTGTCAGACTTAACTGACACGTGGAATACATCCTCAAACTTATTTGAAAAAGTATTAGTGTTTCATCTTTAATTTTCCTTTTAGTTTCCAATTTCAGGAGCCTCATTATCATCTCAAGATTAAATGAGTTCCTTTACTTAATTTTCATATTGAATCTCAAGAGAGTCATCTTCTCAGAATCACATTCTCAGGAATGAGATCTTTTAAGTATCTCAAGGTCATAAAGTAGGAATCCAATACCATCTTTTACTTTCCTAATGAAGTAGCACTCTCTGGTGCTTGATTCCAGCTTACTTGCATGGAATAGTCTCTAATACATATATACCTAGAAACTAAGAGGTAATTATGCTAAAATTCATCATTGATCAAATCATGTCACACATGATCCAATTGTATCTCCCTACAACTCTATTGAGTTTAGGTTTATCAGGAGGAATGAGATAGGAATGATATTCATTTCTCCATAAGGTATTCCATGAAGTCATCTAATAGGTACAAGCTGCCTAGATTAGATCAAATTCATTTTATCTTCCTTGAAACTTTGGTTTTAAACCAAAATTATGAAATCTTTGAACATTTCAAAGGTTTCTTAGGTGAAGATAAGAAATATAATATCATACATAATCATCAATAGATATCACATATCCATAATGATTATTATGATACAGATGATCCACATACATCAATATGTATAAGATCATGAATACCTTGACATCTTACACCATTCCCAAAGAAGGGTGCATTGGACAATTTCCACTTTTGAATACAATACTCATAAGTATGTAAGTTTTGAAATTTTAGACATTCTGAAATTTCATCTCTTACTGGTCTACTAATCAAATCAACAGATAAATGTCCAAGGTTTGATGCCAGATCATTGTTAAATGATCTTCATCCTCATATTGATCTTTTAAAGGTTTAATTTCAATATTAGAAATTTTAATGAACCATTCATTAATTTTCTAATTTAGTAGAGTCCACTAGATGCCAGACTACTATCTGAAATATATCCATCATAACTCTTTATGATAGGTTTATTCCAGAATTCATGTTTATTTCCGACACTTGGAAATAAACTATGAGTGTATTCTAATATCCAGGTCATAGAGACATTCTCCAAGACTAAGGGCTCCCACTGAAATAATGAAGTTTGTATATCCAATAGAGATTGTTGCAACAATTGCATCAATATCCAAGTAAATGACTATTAAACCCGAAGATCAAATTCCTAATCTTCTAATACATATGCAACCAATTGCATGTGTCATTAGAAGATTGCGATATAATTATTAGACTTTATCTTATCAAATAAGAAAGTCAATTTCAATGATCAAATGCATATATAGATTATTATGATGCATTATCAAAGTCCTTTTCTAAGGATTATAGATCGACATGATAGTCACACTATCAATTCATCAGCTTATTGCAGTATTGGCATTCATCCAACTCTTTGGATGTCATATGGAAGTCATAGAAGTAAAGTCAACTCTTTTTACTTTCCTTCCTACATGGGTCAGACCCATGCTTCCACTGCGCTCTCTTCATCTATAAACAACCATTGTTCAAGACAAAGAATCTCTTATGTTTAATTCAAAAGATTTTCAATATAAGAGTACTTCAACATTTATACATGCTTCATTCAATGCATACAATATGAATATTGTGAAGCTACATGAATGACTAGAGTATAGATAGTAGAATGATGACACTCATCGTATCTACATCCATCTAGACTCTTAAGGCATTGGCTCAGGTAGGTATTCAAAAATTATGAATACATCATCTCTTATAGAGCCACCATTGTGCATGATGTAGTGAACCATGTCATTCATAATAAATGTCAAGAGCACATATGTATGCCAGAATATCTTCTGTGATTTTATAAGGATTATTTGACAATTGCGATCATCATCGACATGTCACTTCCAAAGTACATCCGATGAGAGATCAAGACTATAGAGACATACAAACCCTAGGGTTGTAGTCCTATTATCTATTTAATTGTCATTCCTCATTCATATGAGGAAACTTGCACATTGCAACCACATACATTATGTGTCCAACTGCAAATAGAATATCTGGATCATGGGTCCAATCCATGATATTATACTGGTTAATATAGAGTATAGTATTGAGTGGGTTTAATGAAGGATTATCTGAAATAAGAAATTTGCATAAGTGTATATATCTTATATATATTGTTCTACCTTGTCAACACTGAAAGTTCATTCCCTTAATCACTTTCAATGTAAGAGATATACTTACCATTATATCTCAAGCAAGATCTGGGATCTCCTTCCTTATCTTTGTTACATCCCAATAAAATGAGAACATGTAACTCCGATAAAAAGAAGCGGGAACTCATTCCGCCTTGAAAGTCCAACTTGCATTTCCCAATTCGGTCTTTAACACCCGGGCCCACCACCCCTAAGGTGATGTTGACCCGTCATTAATTCAACCAACCATCAACATGAATACAACTCACTATGCGCAATCCAATATTGCCCCCAATAATATGAGGACCTGATATTGGGGTCACTATGCATTCATCCTTACTCTTTTGAGAAGCGAAGAGCCCGATCCAAATGGATTGTATGCAGTAGCTGTCACTTCGGACATACGTCTCCTACATACAATATCTGACGATGGAATCTTTCGCCTTGACGAAAGACCATGGATGTTAGTTATGTGATCCTCCATATCATATTCAAATTCTAATTATCATTATAAATCACATTCATTATGATAAATTCTTCCAAGAGAAATAACAACTCTATTCATAATAGAGTGTTTTAATTTTAATTGGATTCCAATTAATCTAATCATATTAAATTAATGATCCAATTAATATCCAACAAACAATCTATATTGTTACTTGAATTATGGTATTATCTTAAATATGTATTATTTTGAATTTTAATAATTAGAAATACATCATGATTTCTTAAGCATTATACCAACCCTACCCGCTGTCATGGCCAGTACCAACGGGAGTAGGACAGACCACATACGGTGCAACCTGCTACCTCAACGCTCCCCGACTAGACACCATGCCTCGGGAAAGGATAATGCAAAATAGATCACTTTTGTACTTGAGATGATCATAGGTTTTTCAACAAAGTTATACCATATAATAATAATCAAAACAATTTTGATTAACATTATAATGAGATTTTCTAAACAAATCCCAAATCCTATTCAAGTAACATGTTTGTTGGAATGTAGATCATGTAGATCATGAAAGCAATTTGTGATCTAAATCACATATAATAAAATATTGGTTAAGGCAATGTCATTTAAGGTTATTACAGGAAATTAAACCATTTAATTTCACTGATTAATTAAATGACAATCACTAGTTTCTTGATTAGGAAAGTATTTCCAGCAGTGACCCTCACTTACTAAAAATACCATATCTTAATAAATTTAAATCCAAATTAAGCAAAATAAGTTTCTAATGTTTGTTAATTTAATTTACAATAGAACCTAAGTGATACAACATTTCAAGGCATTTCAAATCCGTAATTAACATCTTAATTACGTCATGATCCGCAGTCCCTGAAACAATGGATACATTTTCACTAAAATGACCATAACTTGAGCAAACGGAATCGAAATCACGCAAACTCAGATTCTTAGTTTCCTTATTTAATGAGGAACATAATCTATTTATTATTTTCGTGTTTAAATAATTTAAACAGGGCCAAAAATAATCATAAAAAAAGATGCAAAAATGAAATGCAAGAAAACTTTCGCAAATCCTAACGAACCCAAGTCATCCTAGGTTTATGGATTGTATCCGAAAATTCGACCTGAGGCTCTGATACCACTTGAAGGCTATGGCGAGATCCTCAAGCGCATCACGAAAGCGTGAGAATTGCATCGTATGTGATCGTGAGCGACTAGTCGCACTAGTGCTCGATGCAACGAAAATTAAAAATTTTTCATGTGACGAAACCACATTATCTAAGAATGATCGTTTCATCTAAACCACAAACAAGTAATATGATTACCTCTTGAAGCGTGGCTGCGATTAAGTCTTTAAATAAAGATACCTCCTGTCTCAAGTCCGATCCGACGGAGGAGACGCTTGCGAGCGCATGGATGAGACGCGTGCTTCTCGCAATCCATGTTGATAATCTAAGCCATGGATTTCTTGATCTTGACAAATGAGATACGACGTCTTCTTCACGAGCAAGGCACTCCGAAGTAGACGGAGATCCACGAGCAAACCATTGGGCAGCATAACGACGATGCAACAACGATGGAGAATCTCTCTAGGGCATCCATGGTGGATGGCCACATGAGAAAGAGAGAGAGTGGACATGTAGAGAGAAAGACTTATGTTCTCATTGTATTGTTTTGACCAAGAATAGCAAGGGGTACCCTTCTATTTATAATATTTTGGGATCCATGGATCTCAATCCATGGGCAACACAAATCCAATGGTTCACATTGATTTATGTTTCTTTCAATGGTCATGATTTGTTGCTAAAAACACAACAACAATTAATTTAATTTAATTAAATATATATTGAATAAATCAACAATATATAAATTAATTTAAATCAAATCAATATAGGATATTTAGGAAGAAGGCATGCCTCCCTTTCAAAAAAGGGGTGGCGGCACACCTTGAATTCAATTCAAGGTGGTCGTCCATCCTCTTTAATAGGAAGGAGGCGCTCCTCTTCCTTATTCATGAGATCTCATATCTTATGAAAATCTCCATTATTTACAACAACTATTGTTGTAAATTATTCACACAAATAATCGATAATTATTTTGTGAACATTGCAATCATGCCATTGGAAATTTGTGAATCACATTCACAACCCAAAATAAAATGTGAATTACATTTTCAATTTAATGTCTAATGTGAATCCAATTCACATTAACATTTAATTAACAAATGTAAATTACAAATAGCTCTCTCTTATATATTAGAAATCACATTTATAATATATATGATTAATATGGATAGTCCTATCCACATTATTCATATTCATGATAATTAAATCATATTTAATCATCTTAGATCTCCAGTCTCTTATTCTAAAATATGAATCACATTCACATTATCATATCTTTGATAATCAAATCATATTTAATTATCTTAGATAACTCTCCATATAATATGAATCAAATTCATATTATTCATGATAATTAAATAACATTTAATTATCCACTTTCTCAGTGCTCGGATACATATATCAATAAGAAATTATCCAGAACTCTTTCAAGGATAATGCGCTTTCTCTGCAGATACTTGGAGATAAGGACAGGGCGATTGTATTGTTCCACGTAGAGTGACTTGGATATTGAGATCATATCTCAAATCCAGATCTCGAGCCTCCCATAGAGGCTTGATTAAATCATGATAGCAAATCTAATCTTCTCTTGGACCTCGTGGGTGGAGTACGTAGCGTAGTGAGGCTGTATGAATATACCCGCGTTAGCAGCATGTAGTAGACGCTCTAAGCCAGCAAGCCTCAGTCAATCCGCATCCGGCCATCCATATATTCATAAGCAAGCAAGCGCATCACAGATTGCATCTGAATCACATTCAGATCAATGTCCAACATTTGGACCAGGATCAGATTACTTCTCTATTGAGAGGAGTCACTAAAATCTAGACCCATTTCATCATTCCCTAGAAATGAAAGCGTCATGGTTATACAATCGTTTATGATCACATCACCCTCAGGTATTCCCAACACCTGCAAATCGTGCATACTGGAAGACTCCGAATAAACCTGAAGTATTAGATCAATTTCACACTGTCATCTTCAGGATTTTATCAGTGAATTTCTCATTTGATCATTGGGAGTCAGTATCGATCATATACTTTCCAAAATCATATATCATACCTAGGTCTTGATCATATACTTTCCAAAAGTATATATCAAACCTACAAATCCAGTCAAGCTTCCAAAGAGAGACGACCGTGCACGGAATTTGATTCTTCCCAACATCTCATGAGTAAGATCATGTCTTCTGGTTCAGTAACTGAACATGTATGTGAAGGATATTGTGAATCCTTAAGCGCATCACGGAAGCGTGTTGATCGCATCGTATGCGATCGGAGCAACTAGTCGTACTAGATGCTAGATGCAACGGAAATTAAAATTTTTTAACTTAAAGATGAAACCACATGATCACGAGAACACTTCTCGGATCGTTTCATCAAACCACAAAGTACAAGGAATACCTCTTGAAGCGTGGTTGTGATCGCGAGATCCCAAAGTAGAGATCCTCCTATCTTAAGTCCGACCCACGGAGAATGCGCTTGCAGGCACGATGATGAGTCGCGTCCTTCCCGCAATCCTTTGACGAAGATCCAAGCGAAGCCGAAATGCTCTCCTTCTTAATACACAAAGTGGACGGCCACTTGAATATTAAGGAGAGCCCACACGAGAATGAGAGAGAGAGAGAGAGTAGAGTTCTTCAACTCAAGAATGTTGTAACTTGGAAAGGCTACCCTAGCCCTCCTTTTATACTAGTTTAGGATCCAATGGATCTCAATCCATGGGACACATGGATCCAAGGGCTATGCTTGGTCCATGATAAATCAATGGCTATGATTTGTTGTTGGTTAAAACCAACAACATCAATTTAAATATTAATTAACTAAGAGATAATATGATAAATGAAATGGAGCTAACCAACCTCCTAAAAAAGGGGGGGCGTCACCCATGAACCATTCATGGGTGACACCACCTATGAGGGTGGTTATTTGCTCCATTTTATTTATCTTATTATTCCTTAATTAATCACAATAAATATTCACCAAAATAATTCCAAATTAATTTGTGAATATTTCAATCATGCCATTGAATATTGTGTGAATCATATTCACAACCCAAACTAGTTAGTAAATTGCATTTCCAATTAATTAACAAATGTGAATCCAATCCACATTATTAATTAACAAATGCTATTTACATAAATTCTCTCTCTTATATATGTATATTATAAATCATATTTATAACACACATATATCATGGATAGTGTTATCCACATTCTCTTAATCCTTGATAATTAAATCTCATTTAATTATCTTAGATAATCATTTTCACAATATGAATCATATTCATATTTAAGCTTGATAATTAAATCACATTTAATCATCAAGTCCTTGCTTGGATATTTCATCAAAAGAATTATTCTTGAACCCTTTCAAGAATAATGTGCTTTCTCCGCAGATACTTGGAGATAAGGACAGGGCGATTGTATTATTCCATGTATAGTGACTTGGATGTTGAGATATTATCTCAAATCCAGATCGAACGAACCTCCCACAGATGCTTGATTAAATCAAGACCGCAAATCCAATCTTCTCATTGAATCTGAATCCCATTCAGACCAATGTCCAACACTTGGACTAAGATCGGATTGCTTCTCTACTGAAAGGAGTCACTAAAATCCAGACCTGTTTCATCACTCCTTCGGAATGGAAGCGTCATGGATATACAATCGTTTATGATCACATCACCCTTCATGTATTCCCAATACATGTACATCCTACATACTGGAAGACCCATGATCAACCCGAAGATCAAGATCATTTTTACACTGTCTTCTTCAGGGTTTAATCATTAAGTTTCTCAATCTTGGTCATTGGGATATGGTATCGATCATATGCTTTCCCAAAGCATATATCATACCTTCAAATTCATGTCATGCTTCCAAAGCATGACGACCATGCATGGAATTTGATCGGTCCCAATACCTCATGAGTGAGCTCATGTCTTCCGGTTCACAAGTGAACCTGTATGATCCCTTTGAGAGATCATATTGCTCATATACCCTTATATGCACACCAGCTCGCCGGTGTATAGACCTTGGTTAGGTCATCAACCTATTGGTCTGCCAAATGTACATACTCAGATATATAGCAATATATCTGTCTCCGGTCAGAGGATGCGTGCCTATGCTGTGACAGCATTCAACATAGGACTTAAGTTATCTCGATCTCGTTAGGTCAACCCATTGACCTAACTAATCTGACACCTCCGAATCACTATTCCCATGCAGAGGACCTGCATCAAGAGGTCGGTCAGATATCAGCCTATGTGAGAAAGGATTGCCATCTCCTACTCAGGCTGGAGATCTCCACTTGACAATCATTTGACGGTGTTTGATGAGTCCTCCATCTAACTCCTTAGATATTCATCCAAACACCAGCCTCTATGATTCATTTAATGAAACAACAGCTATATGATCATCAAGCTGGCCATGGTACATAACCCTAATTGTACAGAGGGACCTTATAGTGCATTCATTCATATAATTTCAGAAAGGGAGTGAAACATCAATAACTTTTATTGATAAACTTAAATATTACAATAACATTTATTGTAAGAATGGTTCGCCCAGGGCTCACAAGTCTAACAATCTCCCACTAGCCCTCAGAACCATTCAGGTACAATCCGTAAACCCATACTCATTACATGCTGGTCAAAAACCTTCTGTGTCAGAGGTTTGGTAAGAGGATCAGCAATGTTGTCGGCAGAGGCCACCTTGGTGATGATGATATCACCACGCTTTTGAATCTCCCGAATGATGTGGTATTTCCTTTCCACGTGCTTGCTCTTCTAATGGCACCTGGGTTCCTTTGCTTGGGCAATGGCTCCAGTGTTATCGCAGAGTAACGGGATGGGAGTATCAGAGGAAACTACGCCAAGCTCCAAGATGAACTTGCGCAACCACACCGCCTCCTTTGCTGCATCCGATGCGACAATGTATTCGGCTTCTGTTGTTGAATCCGCCGTAGTGTCATGCTTCTTGCTTCTCCAGCTCACAGCACCACCGTTCAACAGGAATACAAACCCTGATGTCGACTTTCGATCATCAATATCTGACTGGAAGTCTGAATCTGTATATCCCAAGACTTGGAGATCACCATCCCCATAGACCAAGATGTAATCTTGCGTCCGTCTTAGATATTTGAATATGTTCTTTACTGCATTCCAGTGTTTTTCTCCATAGCAGGATTGGTAACGACTTACCACTCCCACTGCATGGCAGATGTCTGGCCTAGTACACATCATGGCATACATCAAGCTTCCTACGGCTGATGCATAAGGGCATCCAGCCATGGCCTTCTTTTCCTCAACACTTTGAGGAGCCATCCCTTTGGACAGATGGATACCATGTCCTAAGGGGAGGAATCCTTTCTTCGAACTATCCATACGGAATCGTTCAAGAATCTTCTTGATGTATCCATGTTGTGATAATCCCAATATTCTCTAATCTCGGTTTCTGAACAACTTCAGGCCTAAGATGTAAGAGGCTTCTCCAAGATCTTTCATCTCGAAGGTATGGGATAGCCAAATCTTCACACTGGTCATCATTCCTGTATCATTCCCAATGATAAGGATATCATCTACATAAAGCACGATGAACACAATGGTGCTCCCACTAAGCTTCTTGTACACACAAGGTTCATCAGGGTTTTGCACAAAATCATAACTCTTTATGGTTTCGTCAAATCTGATGTTCCAACTACGAGAAGCTTGTTTGAGCCCATAGATGGATTTCTTCAGCTTGCATACTTTACCGTCCTCAGCTATGAAGCCCTGGGGCTGCTCCATATAGATATCCTCCTCGAGGTATCCATTGAGGAAAGCCGTCTTGACGTCCATCTGCCAGATGTCGTAGTCAAGATATGCAGCTATAGCTAGCAGTGTCCTGATGGACTTAAGCATGGCCACAGGAGAGAATGTCTCATCGTAGTCGATGCCTTCTCTCTGTGTGTAGCCCTTGGCCACGAGCCGTGCCTTGAAAGTCTCTACTTTCCCATCAGGTCCCCTCTTTCTCTTGAAGATCCATTTACACCCAATGGGTTTTACCCCTTTAGGTGGATCCTCTAGGGTCCATACACCATTCTTATGCATGGAGTCAATCTCTGACTTCATTGCTAGCATCCATCTATCCATGTCATGATCCGCAAGTGCTTCATCATATGAAGAAGGATCATTGTCAGTCTCACCTGACACATGGAATCCATACCTTTCAGGTGGTGCAACCACCCTCGAACTCCTTCGAAGAGGTATGGGTGTTTCATCTTCATTTATCTCTTCAGTTTCTGGTTCAGGAATCTCAGAATCCTCAGGGGATTCAATGAGCTCCTCTACTTCATTCTTGTCTTGACCTTTAAGGAAATCATCCTCCAGGAATTTCACATCCCTAGAGACAAAAACCTTTTTGGGTCTCAGGGTCATAAAGATGGTATCCAATGCCATCTTTAACATACCCAATGAAGTAGCATTCACGAGTGCGAGATTCTAGCTTACTTGCGTCCACGTTCTTTGCATGGACCAAGCATCCCCAAACCCTCAAGTGTTTAACACTAGGTTTGGTTCCATACCATAGCTCATGAGGAGTCTTGGGTACAGATTTGCTAGGAATCTTGTTTAGGATATATATTGCAGTCTCTACTGCATATCCCCAGAAACTAAGAGGCAAATGTGCTTTGCTCATCATTGAACGGACCATGTCCATGATGGTCCTGTTGCGTCTTTCAGCAACACCATTAAGTTGGGGAGTTCCAGGAGGAGTGAGATTGGAGACAATTCCATTCTCTTTAAGGTATTCCTTGAATTCATCTGAGAGGTACTCACCACCTCGGTCAGACCGAATTCGTTTGATCTTCCTATCGGTTTGGTTCTCAACCAAAGCCTTAAACTCTTTGAACTTTTCAAAGGTTTCAGATTTATGACGTAGTAGGAAGATAAACCCGTATCGCGAATGGTCATCAATAAACGTCAAATAATATCGATATCCATTTCTAGTCGCGATATTGAAGGGACCACATACATCAGTATGTATTAGGTCAATAATACCTTCACATCTCGTAACCTTGTTACGAAAAGGTGTTCTGATCATTTTACCTCGAATGCAGTGTTCGCAGGTAGGTAAAGATTGAACCTGTAGAAAATCTAAAGGTCCATCCTTTATCAATCTATTGATCCTATCAACAGATAAATGACCAAGCCTGTGATGCCAAATCATGTTTGAATGATTTCCATCCTCCTTGGATCTCTTGGGGTTTCCATTATTAGTGGTAGTAACATTCATGACACATTCATCAATGCACAATTCATAGAGTCCACCAGAAGTCAAAATACCATCCGCAATATATTTATCATAACAGTTTATGATTAATTTATTACAGAAAATGAAGGAATATCCATTTCTATCTAACTTAGATACATATATTAAATTCATTCTGACTTCAGGTACATAAAGACACTCTTTAAGTACTAGGACTCGACCACTAGATAATGATAGTCTGCACGTCCCGATGGCGACTGCTGCAACACTTGCATCAGATCCCATCTGGATAACTATCTCCCCATGCTCCAGATTCCTAGTTTCCTGAAACAAATGCAACGAATTGCATACATGAACAGAAGCACCAGAATCTACAACCCAACTTCCTTCTCGTCCAACGAGAAAGCTAGTTTCAATGATGAAAGTAGATTTCATACCTGCTGGGGCTTTACCTTTGTCGGTGGACTTCAGGTAATCTGGGCAGTTACGCCGCCAGTGCCCCGGCTTCTTGCAGTGGTGACAGACATCGGTCTTTTTCGATGTCATCAGTGTGGAAGCACTAGAAGATGAACCAACTCCTTGATTCTTCTTCTTTCTCTTCGAGGCTGGGCCCTTCTGAGAACCTTGCTTCCGCCCGCGCTTTCCTCTCACCTGTGCAACCATTGCACTAGCAGAGGGGTCGTCCTTCTTCATGACGTCTTCTGCAGACTTCAATGCAGCTAACAGCCCAGCGTTTGTGAAGTCTCCTTTGTTCATGTGGTAAGACACAACAAAGTTGTTGAAAGACTTAGGGAGCAACAGGAGAATGAAATCTGCTTGCATTTCAGAATCCAAGTAGGCTCCCAGGGTTTCCAGCTCAGAGAGGTACCCAAACATTTTGAGTACATGTTCTCTGACAGAGGTCCCTTCCTGCATCTTGCAGCGAATAAGCTCTTTCATCACATTGTAACGATGTGTGCGGTTTATGTCACCGAACATCTCCTTCAGATTCAGCATAATCTCTTGGCAATGGTTCATTTCCACATGTTGCTTCTGAAGCACATTGGACAATGACCCAAGGATGTAACACCTTGCCAGATTATGGTCTTCATCATATTTATCATTATATGATTTATCTTCATCAGTCACAGGGTTTGTTATCTTGTCCTTGCTAAGCACGTAGGAGATGCGCTCTGCAGAGAGAACAAGATCCAAATTTCGGATCCAATCTGAATAATTTGGTCCGGTCAACTGGTTGACCTCTAGAAGCCTGCTAAGTGGGTTCATGGACTTCATTTTCTGAAATTAAGAATGCACTATATTAGAATAATTATATATTCATTTTAAGAATAATTTGATTAAGGCATTTTAAATCAAATTTGTCTTGCTAGGTCAACTTTGAAAGATTATTCCCTAATTGTCTTTCAAAATAAGAGATATACTTACCGCTATATCTCAAGCAAGATCTGGGATCTCCTTTCCTATCTTTATCACATCCTAATAATATGAGAACTTGCTACTCCGATAAAAAGAAGCGGGAACTCATTCCGCCTTTGCAAGTCCAACTTGCATTCCCAATTCTGTCTTTAACACCCGGGCCCACCACCCCTAAGATGATGTTGACCCGTTGTTAATTGAACCAACCATCAACAGGATTAGAACTCGCTATGCGCAATCCAATATCGCCCCAATAATATGAGGACTCGATATTGGGGTCACTACGCATACGGCCTTACTCTTTCGAGAAGCAAAGAGCCCGATCCAGATGCGCTTGCATACAGGAGCTGTCACTTCGGACAGGCGTCTCCTACATACAATCCCTGGCGACGGAAACCCTTCGCCTTGACGGGAGACCATGGATGTCACTTATGTGATTCTCCACCTCGTATTCAAATTTTATAATTAATTATCGTGAATCATATTCACATAATTAATTCTTTCAAGGGAAATACACATCTATTCAAAATAGAGTGTTTATTGGATATGATTAATTTAATCATATTAAATTAATCATTAATCCAAACATCAACAAACATGTCTTTTACTTGAATAGTAGGTATAATCTTAAAATACGTATTATTCGAATTTTAATAATTAGAAAAAATACATATTGTCTGTCTCCGGTATTATACAATCCCTACCCGCTGTCATGGCCAGTACCGACGAGAGTGGGACGGACCACATATGTTGCAACCCGCGAGCCCAATGCTCTCCGACTAGGCACCACATCCGCCTCGGGAAAGGATAATACCAGATAGACCATCATGTACTTTGAGATGTTCATCGGTTTTTCAACCGAAAATTATACCAATAATATAAATCAAAATATTTTTGATTATAAGGAGATTTGCTAGACAAATCCCCAATCCTATTCAAGCAAAAGGGTTTTTCATGTAAAAGTTGTCCTACAACTATTGTAGGATAAACTATAGTTTTCATGAAAGCAATGTTTGTTGATGAAACAATGATCAAGATCTAATATCTCATCATTGTAGTTTAGGCAAGTGTCATTCAATGAAATAATTATTTCTTTAAATATTTCACAAATATTTATCACTAATTATTCCAGAAAATTAACAATTAATTTTCATCATGATAATTGAATGACATATCACAAGGTTCAAGATCAAAATTGTTAATTTCCAGCAGTGACCCCCAATCACTAAAATTAACTTATCTTGATCAATTTAAATCCAAAAAAATGCAAACTCAGTTTCCAAAGATTGCCTATTTGATTTATTAAAGAACCCAAGTCATAATTCACGCATTTCAAGGCGGATTAAAACCGTAATCATCTCATTAATTACGTTCAAATCCGCAGTTCCCGCAACAGTGAATATAGTCATATTCAAAAAGCCATATCTTGAGCAAATAAAGTCCAAATTTAGTAAACTCAAGTCCTATGGTTTCCTTGTTTAATGGGGAACATAATCCAATTGAAATTTCGTGTTTAAACATTTTAAACAGTACAGAAAAATTCAATTAGACAGAGGTGCGAAAATTGAAATGCAGTAAAAATTTCGCAACCCTTTCAAGAACCAAATCGTCTAAGGTGTATGGATCATATCCAAAACCTTATTCGACCTATGGCTCTGATACCACTTGAAGGATATTGTGAATCCTTAAGCGCATCACGGAAGCGTGTTGATCGCATCGTATGCGATCGAAGCAACTAGTCGTACTAGATGCTAGATGCAGCGGAAATTAAAATTTTTTAACTTAAAGATGAAACCACATGATCACGAGAACACTTCTCGGATCGTTTCATCAAACCACAAAGTACAAGGAATACCTCTTGAAGCGTGGTTGCGATCGCGAGATCCCAAAGTAGAGATCCTCCTATCTTAAGTCCGACCCACGGAGAATGCGCTTGCGGGCACGATGATGAGTCGCGTCCTTCCCGCAATCCTTTGACGAAGATCCAAGCGAAGCCGAAATGCTCTCCTTCTTAATACACAAAGTGGACGGCCACTTGAATATTAAGGAGAGCCCACACGAGAATGAGAGAGAGAGAGAGTAGAGTTCTTCAACTCAAGAATGTTGTAACTTGGAAAGGCTACCCTAGCCCTCCTTTTATACTAGTTTAGGATCCAATGGATCTCAATCCATGGGACACATGGATCCAAGGGCTATGCTTGGTCCATGATAAATCAATGGCTATGATTTGTTGTTGGTTAAAACCAACAACATCAATTTAAATATTAATTAACTAAGAGATAATATGATAAATGAAATGGAGCTAACCAACCTCCTAAAAAAGGGGGGGCGTCACCCATGAACCATTCATGGGTGACGCCACCTATGAGGGTGGTTATTTGCTCCATTTTATTTATCTTATTATTCCTTAATTAATCACAATAAATATTCACCAAAATAATTCCAAATTAATTTGTGAATATTTCAATCATGCCATTGAATATTGTGTGAATCATATTCACAACCCAAACTAGTTAGTAAATTGCATTTCCAATTAATTAACAAATGTGAATCCAATCCACATTATTAATTAACAAATGCTATTTACATAAATTCTCTCTCTTATATATGTATATTATAAATCATATTTATAACACACATATATCATGGATAGTGTTATCCACATTCTCTTAATCCTTGATAATTAAATCTCATTTAATTATCTTAGATAATCATTTTCACAATATGAATCATATTCATATTTAAGCTTGATAATTAAATCACATTTAATCATCAAGTCCTTGCTTGGATATTTCATCAAAAGAATTATTCTTGAACCCTTTCAAGAATAATGTGCTTTCTCCGCAGATACTTGGAGATAAGGACAGGGCGATTGTATTATTCCATGTATAGTTACTTGAATGTTGAGATATTATCTCAAATCCAGATCGAACGAACCTCCCACAGATGCTTGATTAAATCAAGACCGCAAATCCAATCTTCTCATTGACTCTGAATCCCATTCATACCAATGTCCAACACTTGGACTAAGATCGGATTGCTTCTCTACTGAAAGGAGTCACTAAAATCCAGACCTGTTTCATCACTCCCTCGGAATGGAAGCGTCATGGATATACAATCGTTTATGATCACATCACCCTTCAGGTATTCCCAATACCTGTACATCCTACATACTGGAAGACCCATGATCAACCCGAAGATCAAGATCATTTTTACACTGTCTTCTTCAGGGTTTAATCATTAAGTTTCTCAATCTTGGTCATTGGGATTTGGTATCGATCATATGCTTTCCCAAAGCATATATCATACCTTCAAATTCATGTCATGCTTCCAAAGCATGACGACCATGCATGGAATTTGATTGGTCCCAATACCTCATGAGTGAGCTCATGTCTTCCGGTTCACAAGTGAACTTGTATGATCCCTTTAAGAGATCATATTGCTCATATACCCTTATATGCACACCAGCTCGCCGGTGTATAGACCTTGGTTAGGTCATCAACCTATTGGTCTGCCAAATGTACATACTCAGATATATAACAATATATCTGTCTCCGGTCAGAGGATGCGTGCCTATGCTGTGACAGCATTCAACATAGGACTTAAGTTATCTCGATCTCGTTAGGTCAACCCATTGACCTAACTAATCTGACACCTCCGAATCACTATTCCCATGCAGAGGACCTGCATCAAGAGGTCGGTCAGATATCAGCCTATGTGAGAAAGGATTGCCATCTCCTACTCAGGCTGGAGATCTCCACTTGACAATCATTTGACGGTGTTTGATGAGTCCTCCATCTAACTCCTTAGATATTCATCCAAACACCAGCCTCTATGATTCATTTAATGAAACAACAGCTATATGATCATCAAGCTGGCCATGGTACATAACCCTAATTGTACAGAGGGACCTTATAGTGCATTCATTCATATAATTTCAGAAAGGGAGTGAAACATCAATAACTTTTATTGATAAACTTAAATATTACAATAACATTTATTGTAAGAATGGTTCGCCCAGGGCTCACAAGTCTAACAGTATGATCCCTTTGAGAGATTGTATTACTCATATGCCCTTGTATGCACATCAACGTGCTGGTGTATAGACCTTGATTAGGTCATCATCCTATTGGTATGCCAAATGTACATATTCAGACATATAGTAACACATCTGTCTCCGGTCAGAGGATGTGTGCATGTATCGTGACAACATACGATATAGGACTTTAGTTATCTCTATCTCGTTAAGTCAACTCTTTGATCTAACTAATCTGACACCTCCGAATCTCTATACCTATGCAGAGGACCTACATCAAGAGGTCGGTCAGATATCAGCCTAACTGAGAAAGGATTGCCATCTCCTACTCAGGCTGGAGATCATCTCTTAACTATCATTTGACGGTGCTTGATGAGTCCTCAATCTAACCCTTTAGATATTCATCCAAGCACCAGCCTTTATGATTCAATAGTTGAATCAATAACTGTATGATTATTAAGATGCCATGGTACATAGCCCTAATTGTACTAAGGGACCTATTACGCAAATTATTTATTCTTCATTTCAGATCAGGGAATGATATTCACAATAACATTTATTGCATAATGGCTCGTCGTGGGGCTCGCATGTCCAACAGTGTAAACGGGTACCCGGATCCAAGGACGTGACAGTTGCTTTCAATTATAAATGTAAGCCATCCATTTTTGAGGTTGGATTTTTTTAAAAGGAATTTTGGAGGCTCAGTTACTTGTATTAGATTCTTTATTTATGAATTACTTTATCCTTCTCAGGTTTCGATAAGAAAATGCATCTTTAGGCATACCTATTTTAGTTTATTTGTGTTATTGACAATTGAATCATGCGCATACCTTTTAATAAAAAGACATTTTCATTTTTTTTATTTTTGTGTTTGTGTGCTTAGTATTGTTATCAAAGTTAAACTAAGATTTACCCCCCCTAATTTTTCTCCAGGAAGTTAGTGTATAATTATTGGACTTTTTTTAGCACAAAAATGTATGTCATTTTCCCCCAAATTTTCGATTTTCCGTGCTAAAAATTGTGGCTAATTAATGGTCTGAACTTAGGTTAATTTGCATGCTAAACCCAAATTTTTATCCTCAAAAATTTAAGAAATCTATATATAATGGTTGTCAGGTTTTGATGAATTCTATGCAAAATTTTACATTCTCATCTAATTTCAGAGGCAATTTAAGGGATTTAATCATGCATGGAAGGCAGTAAGAGGAGGGGGAAAGATTATACTTTTGTTCCTCTAAGTTTGGATGGTATTTGTGGCTTCATCTAATATGCAAGACAATAACTAAAATACATGTTGGACAACATCATAAAAAGAAAAAAAACTGAATTAGAGACTCCAACATTGACTTTAATGAGAGTAAAGAGAAGAGGGATTTGTACCTTTGAATATCTCCACTTTGGAGATCCAAACTTGCATGCACAACCTCTTCTTGATAGGAGCTTCAGTTCATTCTGATCCAGATGTTATAGGTCAACACTTGAAGGAGACCACCATAGTCACCTCTCGATTCTACCATCCTCTATCATAAGAGGGGAAGAGAATCTAGGGGTGCCTTCGTGAAATGATGGACAGAATGGTATGAAGCCGGTGGAGGGGTTATTGTGGAGGACTCGGATAGTTACAGAAGATGGTTCATCAGAATTTGTAACACCACTTCGAGGTGTATGAGAGGGTGAATCATGGAGAGGAAAGGATCGTGTGAAAGAGGGGGATTAGGGCTACACCAAGGAGGTGGAGTGACGTGGAGATGTGGTCTTAGGTGGTTAGAGAAAATGTGAGGAGTCGGGCTATTGGTGAAGAGAATTAGGGAAGAGGGGCGTTACAGGTGAGGAAGACGAAGTGTAGACCATCTTATGGAGCCAATCAAACGGTTGAGGATTAGACACGAAAGTAGGCTCCTGAATAGATCAGGTGATCAGATCAGGGGGCAGAGAAGTGGTCGTAAAGGAGCATTTCTGATGCAATCCTTTAAAGTCGATCCTAAAATTAGGAGTGAGGGTAGGTGGCATTAAAGGGTCGGGCCACGTAGCTCAACCAGCGGGAGCTACATGACCCAATAGGGAAATAGAAAAATAAGTAAACAATGAAAAATCAAATTAAAATAGTTAGAGGTTCAAATCAGAAAGTATTGAACATGAAAGTTGTAGATATTTTTGAGATCTACAAGTTTCATGTTTAACAAAAAGCCAATATAGGTCATATATACATACATATATTTTTGTAAGTATTTTCAAGGATTAAAAATATTTTTTTAATTTCTCTTTTTTTATTTTTTTGTATTTTTAATTTATGATCAATGTCAAAAAAAATATTTACAACATTACTGTAATGTTTATTGGATTTTTAATATTTAAGAAAATAGAAAAATAAAGTCACATTAATAAGGTTAATTATGAACACTAATCAAGGTTAGTTATAAACAAAGGGTTAATTGTTAAAGTTAGTTAATTAGCTTTCTATTGAATAGTTTAAACATGAGGGTTAATAAATAAGAAATATGATGATAAATCATGGATTTAAGTTGTTGAGGGTAGTTGTCATCGATGTGTATGAGATGGAGTGTTAGTTCTTGGGTCGTTGTTGGGTTCCAGTTGAAGCTGTGGGGAAAGTGGGTTGTGGGTTAGTTGACTAGATGGTCAACAAACCTAGGTTTCTTATTAGCTGAGAGAGAGAGCTCTTGGGCGTTGACGTGGACAGAGAGAGGGAGGGAAATCAATGGGAAAATACCAAATAGGCGTCGACTGGAGAGTGGATTGATCAAGCTAAAGAGAAATACAATAAATTTAAATAAAAATAGAATAAATGTCAAATCAAAAAGTGACCAACTAGAAAATTGTAGATATAAATAAGATCTACATATTCAATTAGATCCCAAAACAAAAAAAAAACACAAATGTACATGATACAAATTTGTGTAGGTATTTTGAGGGATTGAAACAAAAAAATTGAGAGTTTTATATTTCTTCTTGGATTTTCGATAAAAAATTATTTACAAAAGAGAATATAATACAATACTAGACATATATTTACACACAAAGCATTTTTTGGATTTTTAATAATAAGGAAAAAGTAAAATAAAATTAAGAAAGGGAAAATATGTACAATATATACATGATTACATCCCATCATTTTATTTAGTTTTTATATTTTTTTTACATTTTAATTTTATGTATTTTACTAAAACATAAAAAATAAATAAATAAATTAAAGGATCATTTGTGTACATGAAATAATAGTGTAAAGTTATTGAACATTTACAATGTATAATGAGATCCCAAAATCGATAGTTTGCAAACAAGCTCTGATTTTAATGAAACTATTTTCATTATATATGTATATATATATATATATAATTTTATAACTTCACTTTGAAACCGAGTTTGGTTAAACTGTAGTTCATGTGTATCTGAAAATCAATTGGGAAGTTGAAATTTATGATTTTTCGATTCATGATTTCTTGGCATTTATTCAAGATGGAATTTATCTCATATTTTTTTTGATCTTTTATGCAATTTATATACAAATTAGGATAAAAAATAGGTTAGCAGAGTTAGTATGAATTTATTTAAAATTAGTGAAGTTTGACTATTTACAGGTGAATTTGACATACATTTTTAACTATTTGTTAATGAAAATATGCATACTATTTTACATTAATTATTTACATATGCATAAGTACTAATTATGCAGTTAAACTCCTAAATGCACCTAATCACTCGAGAACATATATATGTTTTCTGTTATTAGAGCAACGAACTGCAGATTCATCAATCTTCTGATGTGTTGAGGAAACCAGACTCTGTTCATTCCGACTATTTTTGGAAGGGTGCCTTTGATGTCATTGGTCTTACCTTGTTTCTTGGAACACCACTTACCTTAACTTTGTTGGAGTCTAAGGTATACCTAACGTATGAGAGTTCAATTTAACATCTCCTGCTAAGAACCTATGGAAGGTTTATTCCAAGGAGGATGGAGGCCCTCTTTGGGCAGTTATTGTCTAACCTAGACAAGATGTAAAAGGTTTTGGATGTAATTTTAGGGCTCCATCACCTTTTATTAGAGCATCCTTGAAAGTGGTATATATTCTTGATAGGGCTCAATTATGATATTGGCGATGGTTGAGATATACCTTTTTGGTATGCGAAAATGCGATACATGTCGAACTTGACAGCTTCTTACACCAAGGCATATAAGCTCTTATCCAACAAAAGTTCATCTATGCATGTAGCTCTATCGACAAGGACAACTTTATTCAACTAGGACAAGGCTATGAAGATTAAGGTCAACAAGATTGAGCTCAAGGGAGGTGACTATTTCCTAGATTCATTTAATCGTTTTGCAAACATCAGATAATGCCTTCTTCATAAATATCCCCAAGGGAAGAAATATCGCTCCAACATGGCTTGCTACAACTTTTTGATTGATGGCGGTATTAAAGATCCCTCTAATAAAAGATTGTATTCGGTTTTTTTCTTGACTCATCTACCACAATAAACTTACCACTCGAGTACATAAAGAAAAGGGGAATCCAATTGGCTTCAAAATGCTACTTATATCGTAAAAGGGAGGAATGATAATTCCATTGAACACTTTCTTTGCAATTGCATGGTTTTTATTTTTGTTGGCCTGTATTAACCTTGTGTATGTATTTGGTCTCGTAATACATATTCAGTGGCAAAAGGAGAGAAATGGAGTGGTTGGAATGAATGACGTTGAATACATTGGGATGCCTTAGATATGGATCTATCTCTCTTTGATTATAACAAATCTTGATGCCTTTTCTAACCACCTTGCCAATTCTGATTTGTGCTCTACCTAAGATTCGCGTCAAAGTTAAACTCAATGAATCTTGGTCCAAAACGTGGAAAGTGGAGCATCTGTCGTCGGATTGAGCTTAACGAGAGTTTTTTTTCGAGATGTTTAATGTTAGGACTGCTACTCAGATCCTGCCTTCCCTTCAGTTTGTTTTGACATGTGGTCTCTTTGTTGCATGAACTTTGGTTTCTGTTACCCATCAAAAAAAAACTTTGGTTTCTGTTACTCCCGATCCTGATCCGTAGGATCGTTAGTATTTGGTTGAACTGTGCCCTTGATTGATGAATCTAGCTTTTTTTTTGGCTTAGTAATGAATCTAGCTTTTGCTGCTTGCTAACTAGATCTTGTGCAAAAAGATATCACTAAAATAGTATAATCACTACCGTCCTCCCCATCCGAAAAGTAAAAGCGTCAGCACTCACTAGTAAATAAAAAACATGGGGTCTCTGGTAGCGGCCGTAACATAGGAAACCGATTCTAGAGGCGGAGAGCAGCATCTCCACCACAGCTTAGAACAACCACAAGATTCCTCTTACCATATCCGATCTCCCGAGCCCTCGGCTCCCATTGGATAATACCTGCAATCCGACTGCCATGTAAGCCAATCGTGCCCAGGAATCCAACACCCAGGTCCCACCTCTAACGCGATCTCCCCTTCCATGCCTTCGAGGGTGACCCAATTGCACGGTAAAGGGATCACGTATGGTTGGTCTGCGATCTTGAAGTTGATTTGATTTGTTGGTCTCCTTCCACGAGGGGAAAACTTCGATTTTTCTGGGTCTTCTGATCGATACAAAGATAACTAGAGATAGAGAGAGACAGAGAAGTGAGGATGCTGCTTCTCTGCTCTGCCGCACCCAGCTGCTCCTCCCCTTCTCTGGTGAGTCCAGAGACGCTAGTGCAATGTAGATCCTTTTTCTTTTCTTTTCTTTCTCTTTAGCTAAGTAGAATTTCTTTGTTCAATTTGACGGCAAACTGGCAGTTAGTGACAGATTGGGTTTCTCCAATGTTACATGTTTTGGTTTCTTGGATTGGGAACGCAGTGATATATAACCATTGTTCTTAACTTAAAGAATGATGAACTCATAGATTATCAAAACATATTTTTTGTTACTTGATTCTGAATGGCATGTACGAAAGAAAATGGTAAAGACCATTTTGCAATTCCTTACCAGTTATGCACCTTGCTTTACAACACCAGCTAAAATGCATACCTTGAAGATATAGAATGATTTAACGTTTAGGTTTTCGACTGACTTTATGGAAGTTTATTTTGTTATTCTAATTTGCATTTCATCGTTGAATAGACAAGCTTGTCGAAGGCTTTATGCCCCACAGTTTCAAAAAGGTATCCAAATTATGAATGCATGGTTGATGGATAACGAACAATGAAGCTATATTACTGCAAAAATATCAAGTATTCTTGAAAGAAGTGAACCTATAAGATTCAGATTTCCTCGCACAACACATAGGACATGGAGAAAGCTTCATTGAACATTGTGACACTATCGATTTCAAAAGATTAGCGTAGAGGGTGATGGTAATTTGGGAGAAATGACATGTTAAGCTTGGGCGTATTAAACTCTTTGGTAAACACTCCCATTATAAAGAATCACATTTTTTGGAAGTAAATTCTATAGTGTAATAGGGAAATCAAAAATTGGGGCCAAGGATGATGTTAGGGGATGTGGTATTTTTATGGGAGGCTACATGGAAGCACAGACGTAGAATGGGACTTTAATGAATTTGTCCCTTTCTACATTATGTTGCCTTGTAAACTATGGGAGTTTGAGAAATGACTTAAGGAGAGGATTTATTATTGTCCAAAAGTTAGAGGGTAATTAGATGACGGCTGAAAGAAGGGAATTATCCTCTTTGTAAAATTTCTTGCAAGGTAATAGAATACGTCGAGCATTGAGGAGAGTATATCAGGGTCAAATTTTCCCAGGTATGTCATGGCCTCAACTATGGATAAGAGAACCTTGGCGCCTCTCAGATCATAGAGCCATGCTAGAGATGGTCTCAGCTCGTTGAGTAGTAGGAAGTGAGATAGAAATTCTACTCAATCTGCTAAATACCGCATCCATGGTGGGAAGTAATCATATGTGATTGTGTTGTCTTTTATATAGTCTTTTATAGAAGGTCTAGACCTCCAATAATATATGAACTGTCAATTAATATCTGAACAATCCCTATATCTCACACTACATATATGGATTCGACCTCTGGAAATTGGAATTCAAGGCAAAATAGTATTGTGCTACAGGTTGGCCATCTTACTTCAATTGAGGCAGGTTCTTCTTATAATATGGCTATTGGAATTTCTCCCATGTACTTTTAGATTTGTTGTAGTGTATAATATCAATAATAATTTGTTGAACATATTTATTCATCGTCCCTTCATTTACAATTGCATTATCCTTCATCCACGTTGCTCATTTTCCTACTTCTGCAGCATGGGCCTTATCAATAATAATGTTTTTTTATCGTGTTCTTCAATCACATTTATTAATTGAGATCATGGCATATAGTTACCTCGATCCAATCTGGTAATGGTGAAAAGAAGCGATTCTTCATTTCCCTTCATATGTAGAAGATTCTATGATCTCAGCCAAAAATTATGAGTATTGAACCACTAGAAAAACATGTACTACTGACTTAAAAAAAATATGTACTATGACACTAACAATAGTGAACGATCAGCTAGTAGACATTGACATCAAATTGTATGTAATATATCAAACCATTTTCTCAAGCTAGAGTTAATGAGATAACGAGTATTGGAGCTCGAGCATTTGCTAAAATGGATGGTGCTGCGATTTGGCTATGTGAAATGCCAGGTGCTTGATGGCGAGATATTCTCCATGACATGCTATTGGATGGCATGATGCTTGGTGTTGATAGTTGTTGGCGGTTGTGTCAAGAAGTCTATGCTTGATGTCTGCTGCTTTGTCAAGTAGTCGTTGCTCGATGATCGATAATGATTGGTCAATGCTATCATGTGCTCGATGATTGCTCAATGTTCCCTGCATTGAGATGACTGGTTTACTTCACTGTAAGCAGGCGGTGAAGCTCCACTAGAGGCGATGCTGATGGCGGTCGGAGGAATAGATGTTAAGGGATTGCGGAGGGTGATAAAGGCTGTAGATGACAGTGTCTCGTGATGACAGTTGCTGGCAATGGCAGTATCTGGTGATAACGGATGTGATGAAAGCGATGCATGTAAAGGTGATGACGACATTGGCAAAGGTATTGAGGCAATGACTTATGGAAGGTGATGCCATGGCCGACAATGAAGGTGTTGGAGACGGGAGTGCCGTATGAGAGTAAGGGACCCAATGGGATGACGACGGAGGATGGCTTTGAAGTTTTTCGGTTATTCTTTTAGGAGTTGTGCCAATGGTACATGCTCTAGTACCATATGGACTTTAAATTGAATTCCTTGACTGATTTAGTGTGGTTTCTCCTCCATATATGGAGGGAAAGGGAGTGATTCAAAATTCATTTACTCTCGAGGGGTAAACTAAATATAGAAGAGAAAATAAACAACAAATCAGTCCATTAGACTCAGAACTCATGGCTCTTAATTCTCTATAATAATCTCTTCCCTTCTTTCACTTAGTGAAGAACAATAGCCAGTAGCCACGCCTATGGACATAGCTTCGTTATAGATGACCCTTGCAAATCGGTGTGTTTGTGTGTAATTGCGTCTTTGTGCTTGTTATGCAATATAATTATCGTCTTATGGACTCTCTGTTTTGAATTACGCCATCCTTTTAATTTGGCTGAAACATTCCCTTCTCAAATTGTTTCAGCTTTTTTTTCCCTTTCAAATTACATTGGTGTTGGCTAAACATCCCAATTTTCTAAAATCCACCACCCAATAATCATCCAGATCCAAAGACTCATTAGGATATGTTTGTGCACTGGTTATTGATCTAAAATAGTATGTCTAACATATTTGGTTGGGACATTTCTGCTCTCTACTCCATATTTATAATGCTCTCAAATCACGTGGAAGTTTTGGATTAATAGGTTTATGGTATGTGGAAGTAGGATGTACTGTGAATTAATTCACTTACTTTGTATAACCAGATGCTATGTTAATTGTGCATTACATTGTGCTAAGGAATTCTTGATGCCATGTTTATTTCATCATAAACTTGTATTTTGTTCCTGGTTAGATGTTTCTTTTTCACGTTGTGCTTGTGAAATTTGTCCCAATATCATTTAATTTGCTGAAATGCTGGTCTCGGCTTCTATATTTTGAAGTTATGTTGAGTACTTAGACAGATCTAGATTATTCATGAGATGACAAAACAAGTTTCTTAGATTTGCAAAAATATACAATTGTTGATGTCCTTTCTGATATATTTTTTTCTACTGTTTCTCAATACCACATCTCTTCAGATCTCATTTAATGTAGGTGCAAAGACTATTTCTTCTGTCAGAAAAATTTCTGTTGATGACAAGACTTTTTCTGGGTTATTTGGAGTGGATTCTCGTGAACGATCTTTCAAGTTGCAAGCCACAAGATATTCACTTTTACCCATTAATGAAAGCACAGATCAGGCTGCTTTGCCAGATAAATCTATTTTTTCACCTTATCCTGATGAATTTGATGATATTGTGCGCGGATTTTCCAATAGAGAGAATGATATTCAACATGAGTATAGCTGTTCAGTGGGAGAAATTAATGGATCATGCTCCATGAAAAACGAGGTAGCTCACCTGGCGAGTTCTGCAATATCCGAGGCTGAGACGTCAGTTAATGGCCTATATGCCATTGACACTGCAAAGGATCTCAATCCGGAAACCATTTTTGTGATTCCGGAGACATCACCTGTAGATTTACAGCCTCCATCTGAAAATAACCTTCTGAACCTTCAAGATCCGCCCAGTCCAGCTTTTAATGCACAGGCGTACTCCACTCCTGAGCCAAACTCTGCATCTAATACTCTCTCAAGCATTATCACAGATAATATGCCCCTCAATAGCTCATCAGAGATGGCTAATAGCAGCATTTCTGATGTAAAGCAAAGTATAAGCAACGTCTTTTCTGATGCTCAGCAATCTTTGAACACGTCAATTTTTAAAGCACAAACTGCAATTGAGAATAAGTACAACTCTCTCAATACCTTTATTAAAGATTCTGCAAAGAGTGCAACAGAATCATTTGAGAATGGCGTCAATAGTCTTTTTCCCTCTGCTGGAAGTACCAACACACAAGCCAATGATAAGTTGGCTGACCTCTCATGGGAATTCAAGCAAAACTTCTACAAGGCAGGTTCACTTGCTATTGATGCACTACGGCAAGCACTCTTTTCTTTGGAAGATTCACTTTCCAATGCATCGACCTTTGTTGTTTACTCCTATGAGTCTGTGAAGAACTTGCTTCCGCCGGAAGTTCGGAACTCATTAAATATATCAGAAGAAAAAGCTGCTGTAGTTCTTAGACCTGTTGGGACTGCCATCCAAAAGGTACATTGTATGCTTCGGTTTCTTGGGAAGCATCTGTTGTGTTATTTCTCACCATGCATGGTCATGCAACAGGTCTATATTTTGTTTGAAGCATTTGAAAGAAATATTGGTTTTGATCCAAATGATCCAATTACGTCCTTTGTTGTTTTTCTTGGTGGCTCCGCAACTTTGGGGTACTGCAGAGATTTTCATTTAGATTCAATTCTATTTTTTCAATACTACAGATACATTTCTGAATGAATTGTTTGAATTTTGTCTTTGTATGCAGAATGTTTTATTGGCGTTTAAGATATGGTGGATATTCTGGAGATCTTTCCCCTCAATTGACTTTGGAACTACTGAAGAAAGAGAAAAGAGCTGTCCTCATTGATGTCCGGCCTGAGGCAAGAGACTGTAAATTGGCCTAGACTTTTCTTTTTAAATTATCTTGTGCGTATACTTGGAAAATGAAAATCAGATATGTGATTGCTAGTGTCTTCGCATTTGCTTCGATCAGTGGCTTTCGTGTATGACAATTTTGGTTTTACCGACATTGCTCTTTCAATGGAAACTGTCTTAGATTTTTCATGGTTATTCATTATGTGAATTATTGTTATCATTGCCTTTTTTGTGCATGACCTACTTTCACTTGGCTGGCTGCAATGTTAATATCTGAAGGATGCAAAGGAAAAAGAAGGCATCCCGGATCTTAGACGTGGAGCTCGATTTAGATATGCAAGTGTCACACTTCCTCAGGTTAGTCTGTACCCACTTGATTTCTAGATGCCAATGCAACACTTATGCTTGTTAGTCAATGTCCACTCAATTTACAGTTTCAGGCTTCCTTTTTCTATGAAAAGCGAAGGAGAACAAACCCCACAGGGGATGTCATCCAGAAAAAAAACATTGTTGACAGAGATAAGTTAGAAGTACAGATCCACAAGGGAAGGAAAAACTCCAAATGCAACTCCAGTTTGATGATGCAACAGCACCCGCGATGCATACAAGCCTTCACACTGCTGATCACATTTTCAACACGGTGCCTCTCACACCGTGGAATGCCTTCACATTCTGATCTTGGTGTCACCTATAAGTCAGATCCCCCTACTTACCCCGCTTGATCGGAAGCTTTTATGAAAGGACTCCAAATCTCTTGCATTGATATGCATAACCTCCATCATCTCCCATAACAAAATCATCCTCTGACATAAGAAGAAAATATGGTCCACATCTTCCCCTCCACCACTACAGACCATATTCGTGTGATCAACCACGATTCCTCACTTGAATGCCAATTACTTTTAATTAATACATGGTTTTGTAACTGTATAGGAAATAATATTTATGTAATATGTTATCTCCTTTTCATGTAATTCCTCCTTTCATTTTACACCCACTTAAATGTTCTGGTGATGGTGCAGTGTGCCTACCATCGAAAAGACTAGGGTTCGAATCCCCCTTGTGGGGGTTGCGTTAGGTAGTGGACAACCAGCGTAAAAAATAATCAAATCTTTTAATATGGATTTGACCAAGAATCCAGGTAGCTGACCCTACTAATAGTACGAGAAGGCTTCACCATTTTTAGCTACTTAATGAGGGAAAATGCTTTGTTGTTGTAGGATTTCTCCTCCATATAAAGGAGCCCTACGGTCTCTGAATAAAGAAATCATTTAGTTCTTTCTCATGGTATCATAGTGAAGGTCATGGACTAAAGCACTGTAATCCTCGTAATACATTAATCCCCACTGCCTACCCTCTCCTTCCTCGAAGTTTGTGTGTCCGCCTCTTCCACCTTGGGAACCACATGCGACCTCCCATCCATCTCCTCAGGAGTTGTACCCCGCCCCATTGAGCCCATGCACCCCAGTGGAAACTCCCAACGGTGCTTAGCACTGATGGAGGAGCACCCAATGGTGCCTAACAAGCTGTGGGACCCCTCTTGTTGGTGCAGAATAGCGCCTCGGGAACTGGAGCGGGTCCTAACAGTACCTGTATGCCCAACCAAGTCTCGTACGACTCTTCTTGCCATCACTTTGATTTAGGCGCAATTCAGGTTGGATTAGATCATCTAGATCTAATACACCTTCCTTAGAGTGTTTACTCAGATGATGGGAAAGGTTGTGCTCTAAGTATGCACATACAACCTCTTCCCTACATGATCGTGTAGACAAAAATCATATCTTTCTATCCCTCCGTTCTTCATGCGGCGAAGGCCTATGTCACATCATCAAGGTGGATAGAACCAACTACGGACCAACGTTTAGGGTAGTGGGTAGTTCATGAGCATTATGAAGAACAACAACAAAGAGTACATCTTGACGCAACCTGAGCCGGTTGACAAGACTGGAACAAACACTTCATGGAAGCACGACAATGTATGGGCACGTATTTGGCTCATCGATACTCTTACAACGGAGGTAGCCATCAATGTTCTAAATTGGCATATTGCAAGGGTGATATTGGACATTCTTGTCATCACATATTCTCAGGAGAAGAATGAGACGAAGATCCTCCAACTCCAGCATGACATCTTCACAATGAAGTAGGATGGTTGTCCTCTCCATACCTTCTACTCTTAGCTGAGAGGCATGTTCTAGAAGCTTCATAGCCCCATACCCCTAAATGCTAGTCCTGAACAACAAATGATCTACATCAATACTATAATGATGGGTTTTTTCCATACGGCTTTTGATCCCTACTGTGACGCCACTCATAACCAGCTTCTTAGTGATGCATTTATCCCTCACATGGAGGAGCCTTACAACCATTTGAGTTGGATCACAATGCCTTATACTTCTACTACTTAGACATTTTCTATGACAACATCTATGAGCATAGGAGGTTCGGCTCAAGTTAGAGGTCGTGGTGTTTGCAGTAGAGGAAGTGATTGTCCTTGTCTCGGTATACATATTGCAATCGTATAGGGCACTTTGAGGACACATGCTATCATAAGCATATGCATCATATGCTCGTACTGCTGAGCATTTTGAGCACATTGGGACTGCTGTTGATCAAAAGTGTGATGACATCTCCGCCTAAGGGAGATTACGTGCCCTTATGCCAGTACTAATAGTACTTCTCCGGCTTCATTTGACATTGATGCCCTTGTAAGCACCTTATGTACTAATTATGCTCTTACCACCTGTCACAGTCTTGATGTTTCAGAATAGGTCATGGACTCCGAAGCATCTCATCATCTCTGCGGTGACAGAGAACAATTCACATCCTGCATCACCATTATTCCTCCATGTCGATCTGTAGTCATTGTCGATGGGTGACATTCTCTTATTACGGGACATAGAGAGATTCAGTTGATGCCTTATATGCGTCCGGAAAATGTGTTACATGCGCCTGAATTTTCTATGAATTTATTATCCACCGGTCTAATTACCAGGAATCTAAACTATCGTGCCATTTTTTGCCCTTCTTTTTGTTTCAATATATACTTGTGGGCAGTGTAATTGAATGTGGCCGGGAGCAAGCGGGTCTCTACATATTGGTACAATCTCAATATATCGACCGATCTTCCAACTCTACTGAACCAGTCTCTTCGTACCTGTGGCATCTTCTGTTTGGTCACCTTCCTCTATGGAAGTTGTGTAAAGTCCTCCATCATATCTTGTCTCATTCAATTTTCATGTGAGGCTTGCTTGCTTGGGAAGCATCTTTAAACCAGATTTCTCAGTCATCAAAGTCGTAACAACACTTCTTTACTTGAATTTTTGCATTTTATTTTTACGGTCCCCTTCGTGTTAGAAAAAAGGTTCCTTATTCGATTGTGTTTTTGGAAAAGGACATGTTCTCTCCAACACCTCACATCTTTGACTGTGTGGTCTTTGTCCATCACTTGACTCCTAGTTGTGATAAGTTCTCTTCCAGATCTGTCAAATTCTTCTTTATCGTCTACTCCTAGACCCAAAAAGGGTATCGGTGCTTTAATCTTTTAAGGAAAAAGTACTATGGCAGTACTGTTGTCGCATTCTGAGCCTGTAATATATCTTTCTCCCACATGTGACAAGACACCTTTTGAGTTTGATGAGGAGGTTACATTCCACCTCTGTCTCTGGCCCCTGCTCCTTTGACCCCTTCTATGATATAGACTTTGCCTCGTGTATATATTCGCAGACCTATTACCACTCGACTTCCTATTACTATGCCTTCCACAACATCCATTATGCTCCATGTAAATTCTGAACACCTGATTTTCACTAACGTCACTATTTATGTTTTTGTGCTTTGCAAGATGAGAGCAACTACTCACGAGATTGTTATACGTGATATTGATAGTTCAGAGGATTTGTACTAGCCTATTGTACTTTAAAAGAGGAGGCGTACTTGTGCTACATATTCTCTCTCAGGACATGATTCACCGGGGTGTTTATCTGAGAACTTCAAAAAGAGTGTGATGGGATTATCAGCTATTGCAATCCCACACACATACAACAAGGATATACAAGATAGTTAGCGATGTCTGGCTATGGAGTAATAAATGATCGCACTATAGTCAAGAGGCATATGGAGCCCAGTTACTATACTTGCAGGTGCCTATGCAGTTGGATACATATAGGTTTGCAGTGAAGCATAGAGCAAACAAGGATGTTGACCGTTATAAGGTCAGAGTTATGGCATGTGGGGTTCGCTTAGACATGTGTGGTGGACTACCATGACATTTTCTCTCACGTGGCACACCGTTTTTCCCTATAGATCCTCATTTTTGTTGTAGTAACGAGAGATTGGATGCTCCCCGAACTTGATGTCAAACATGCCTTTCAATATGGAGATATGCAACAACCACCTATTTTCACTATTGTGGGGTACTGTCAGAAGATATGTAAATTCCATAAGGTATTTATGGACTTAAGAAAAGTCAAAGAGCATGGTTGTAGAAGCTCTTAGACCTGATCGAGTAGTAGGGCTTCAGGAGATCAAATGCGGATCACCTTCTTTGTACACAGGACATAGTGTGGTATTTTCATTATTTTGATTTATTGTGACGACATTATCGTTACACGAGAAGATTTATAGGGGATATGTGAGGCGAAGGAATTCCTTAGACAACAGTTTGACACTAAGTACCTTAGAGAACTGTAATACTTTCTTGGGCTTGAATTTGTCAGGAATCGGAGAGGACTAGTAATGACTTAGAGGAAGCATGTTATTGATCTATTTCTAAAAACTAGGATGGTAGATTGTAGATCAGCTATTAGTACTATAGGTTACATCATGAAACTCTATGATGATGATATAGTTGAGGTGGAGAAGAGGGGATACATAGAGCTAGTTGGGAAGTTTCTTGTGACTATCATCAGACCAGACATCTCCGTTGCCACAAGCAGGGTCAGTTAGATTATGGAGTAACCACGCCTGGTACGTATGGATGCAGTCTCTATGATCCCAAGGTACATGAATTCTTTACTAAGTACATGGTTATTATTTGGCAAAGGGATATCTCTTGAGATCATAGCTTGTGCAGATGTTGATTATACAGGAAGCCCTAAAGACTGGAAGTCAATGCCTGAATTTGCAGTGTTCATAAGAAGCCCACCAGTCTTATAGACAAGCAAGAAATAAATTGCGGTTGCTTGATCAATTGTTGGATCTGAATACAAAATCATGGAGCTAGGTCGCACTGAGATGATATTGACATGTCTATTCTGACTGACATAACCATTGATACACCTCTTACCATGCAGCTGCTATTGGCAATCAGGTTGCATTATTGATTGCTAACAACCCAACCTTCCATGAAAGGACCAAACACATCGAGGCAGATTGACATTGCACTAGAGATATGCAGAGGAACTTCATCTTTACTTCCTATGTCAACTCAACGGAGCAAACTATAGACATATTTGTGAAGTCTCTAGTTATGAGACCATTATAAAATTGTTCTTCCAAGCTGAGTATAATAGATATCTATGCTCTACCTTGAGGGAGAATATTATAGGAATGATATTTATGTCGCATGTTATTTCTTTTTTATGCAATTATCTCTTTCATTGTTTTCCCTATGAGGTTTCTCCTCTACATGTAGAAGTCCTATGGCCTCTGAGTAAACACCTCATTCATTTCTTTCCGTTGTAAGATTATCTAGTTGGACCCTTGCTTGCCCAATATATACTATTAATATTGATAATTTTAATGAAATTATATGAGTAAAATTATCATTATTATTTGATGATCATTATATGAGTAAAATGAGGTGGAATGATCCTGTCTATTATTACATTGTATAGTGTTATTTGTATTTTAAAGTTTTTTTAGGACATATACTTAGATTGACCACCACCACCTCTCATGAGGGAGCACGCTCTAGTTATTTGTGGATTACATGTGATGAAGCGTTTTGTCGAATCGAAGGTTAAGGACATTCTAGACTTGTGTGTTATGGTGGTGGAGCCACTATTTACACTTGGTACATTGAGAGTAGTTTGGTTCATCATCTCAAAAGTCTATACGGAGAAAGAACTTTAGAGCGTTGTTGCCAACTAATTGAAAGAGTTTCAAGTCAACATGAAGAGGCGCGTTAATAACTTAATATAAGGAACAGATGTAGAAAATGTAACAAGACATGACATAATTTTATTCATCATGTAAAATCATGGTGGTAGTGGTATAACTTCTCGAGGTAATATTGATGATAATGACAAGGAGAATAACGAGTATGGTGATGAATATAACGATGCTTTTTGTATCGCTTTTATATGTATGTTTTGTAAACAAACTCATGCTTATTATTTTTATTTAATCTTGAATGTATGCCACATGACTATTAAGAATGTTTTGTATTTTAATGTACTTCGGATTCTTATGAATGTTTTTATTTATACATTATGTCTATGTTATTAAAGTTTTTGTGCATATCAATATACCTTCTTTAGCTTGTTATATCGAAAGTCAAGTCAAAGGGAAATGATGAGGCTAGAAGTATGCATCCTTTTTTTCAGAGAAAGCCATAAGGGATGGTCGACGAGAGGTCAGGCATACAAGAAGAGGTTATGTGTTAAGATAATTATGTGATGTCGTCCTTTTCTATATTGTTTATTTCTATTGTCCTGTTTATATAATTTACCCTTTGAGCTTTTCTCCTATATAAAAGAGCTCTAGGGTTAGATGGAATATAGCTTTTTCTTTTCCTTCCACATGGTATCAGAGCGACGGTCTTAGACTGGAGCATGTGCCCTAGAATCCTACCCTTACCAAAACCCTAGCTGCCTACCCATATCGTGCTCATCGTCGTCGCCCGTGCGCCGCGGATCGTGCTCATCATCGCCGCATGTGCGCCTCTCCGTGCATGCGCCTCTCCGTGCACCTCCGCTATCACGCGCTCATCCGCCATCATACGCTCCTTCGCGCATGTGCCTGCACGTGTTCCTGTGCGTTGACGTATCATCATACGTCGTTGCTTCTGTGTCATCCCACGTATTCTTGGGTACCTAGGGTGTGACGTGAACATCTAGAAACACCCTAGTTACCCAAAGGACTCTCCAGAAGGATGGAAGAGGTTGCGGTATGATTCTACACCTACAACCATCTTCCTGTATGTTAATGTAGACGCTGGTATTTCTTGTTGTTGACCCAGTCTTGAAGATAGTTGTCATCATGTCCGATAACAAAGCTGAAGTCCCATCCCTGGGTGCCTTCAAAGGTCCAACACCCATTGTCAAAATGGATGGAACCAACTATGAACTATGGGTCATGCAGTTCATGAGCTTGATGCAATGTAATGGCAAGAAGCACATCCTCACAACAGAGGAGCCACGCGACAAGACTGGGACAAATGCCTCATGATAGGCGGATGATGTGTATGCTCGTGTATGGCTATATGGGACTGTATCCATGGAGATAGAAAATGATATACTGAGCTAGCCTACTGCAAAGGCTATGTGGGACATTCTTGCCACGACATACTCTCCGACGAAGAATGAGTCGAAGATATTACAACTCCAGCACGATATCTTCACATCGAAGCAGAATGGTCCCCCCCTTCACACCCTCTATACTTCTTTGAGGGATATGTTTATGAAGTTACATGGATACATACCCTTGACTGCTACACCAGAGCAACTCAAGGCATACCGAGACTCTGTGATGACTGGAGTCTTTCTAGCATCCCTGGATCTGGAGTATGATGATGCTCGTGCCCTGATCCTCACTGATGCTACCATACCACCAACGGGGAAGGCATATCGCAGATTGAGTAGACTATTTATATCCTCTAGTAGTACTTTACAATCCCAGACTTCTTCAACTATGGCAACGTCACGTGGTAAAGGCACCTATACACCATATCGTGGTAGGGGAACCCCCAACCGCAGCAGAGGAGGGGGTGGTCGACCCTGTCAGTCATGCACCTACTGCCACAGGACGCCACTTTGAGGAAACATGCTATTCTAAGCAAGGGTTTCTAGCGTCAGCCCGAGTTGCAGAGTAGACACAATGGGCTGGGACTCCATCACTGGTATCTGATAAGAGGTTTGACGAACTTGTAGCACACCTAAGAGAGATTATGCCTGGTACTTCTGGATCCACTAGCTCTCCTTCAGGATCCTCAGAGGTTGCTGCTTCAGCATCTGCATCTACATCAGGTATAGAATATGCCTTTACTAGTTGCTACAGGGCAGACTTATCCGAATGGATCGTGGATTCCGGCGCATCCCATCATCTCTGTGGTGACAGAGGTCAATTTAGTGTTTTTCGTCCTACTCAGCATGGACGATCAATTGTGATAGCAGATGGAACACATTCCCCCATTACTGGTCAAGGGGAGGTGCAGTTGACTGCTACATTGAGGCTTTAGAATGTTCTTTATGCTCCTGACTTTTCTATAAATCTATTATCAATTAGTCAAATCACCAGAGATTTACATTGTCGTGTCATATTTGATCCATTTGCTCTTGTGTTTCAGGATATACTCACGGGCAGAGTGATTGGAACTGGCCGTGAGCAAGGGGGCCTTTACAGACTAGTGCAGTCTCCTTATGTTGGTGCCTCTTCTCTCCGCACTAGATTTGTTTCTCCATATATGTGGCATCAGCGATTTGATCATCTTCCTCTGTAAAAGCTGAGTCATGTTCTTCCACAGATTTCTCCTCGCTCCACTTTTCAGTACGAGGCCTGCCAGCTTGGGAAGCATCATCGGTCCACTTTCCAGAGTCGTCAGGGTCCAAGTAGTCATAGTCTGTTTGAGTTGCTCCATTTTAATATCTGGGATCCTAGTTGTATCCTAGATCATTAGAGACACAGGTTTTATCTTGTTGTTGTTGATGAGTATTCGCGATTGTCTTGGGTCTTTCTTCTTAAGAACAAATCCAATGTTGGTCTTGTTATTCAGTCCTTTATTAATGAAATAAAGAACATTTTTTATGCAAAAGTCAAGTTCATACGTTCTGATAATGCACTACACTTTTGTAGTACTTAGCTTTCTCAATTCCTTAGGTCTCATGGTATTATGCATCAGACATCCTGTGCATATACTTCCCAACAGAATGAGGTGGCTGAACGGAAACACCACCATCTTTTGGACGTTACTAGAACTCTTTTTATTCAGAGTCGTGCTCCTCATTCCTATTAGGGAGATGTGGTTCTAACTCCTTGTTATCTGGTAAATTGTATTCCTTCTTCGGTGCTAAGGGAGAAGATCCCATTCTTGAAAGTGTTTGCTGAGACGGATTTTTTCTCTCTTACGCCTCGAGTTTTTGGTTCTGTAGCTTTTGTTCATCAACTTTCTCCTGGTCTTGACAATCTCTCTCCAAGATCTGTCAAATGTGTGTTTGTTGGGTATTCTAAAACTCAAAACGGATATCGTTGCTTTAATCCTGTTCGACGAAGGTACTATGTCAGTGCTAATGTCAACTTCTTTGAGTCCATTATGTATTTTTCTCCCACAGATGATAGGCTTGCTTCTTCAGAGGATGGAGAAGAGGTCTATATGCCTCCTCCGTCATTACCACATTCTACTCCATCACTGCTGCCACCACCTCATCCACTACCATCTCCTATTTTCTTTCCGCAGGTTTACCAACAAAGGCCCCATGCTCATGCGCCTCCTCTATCATCCAGGACGCCTAAGGTATGTACTGAGCATTTGAGTTTTTCTGACGGCACGGGTGCTTTGCATGTACAGACTGAGGAACAGGGTGCAGATACTATGTCTACTACTCCTACTGAGGATCTAGATCTGCCTATTGCACTTCGGCGGAAGAATGAGCATGCACTATGCATCATATTGGTTCTCATGTTTCCTTGGAGCATCTTTCCAAGGATTTTCAGCACTTTGTTGTGGGTTTATCTACTGTAGAGATATCACGGTCATATCAGGAGGCACTACAAAGCAGTTAGTGGCGTATGTCTATAGAGGAGGAGATGGCATCTTTACAGTTACGAGGTACGTGGAGTGTGGTCCATGCTCCACCAGATGCGTCTGTTGTTGGGAGCAAGTGGGTATTTACTGTGAAGCATCGGGTTGACGGTACAGTAGACATATACAAGGCCAGACTGGTTGCTCGTGGGTTTACCCAGACCTATGGCGTGGATTATCAAGACACCTTTTCTCCTGTAGCACGTCACTCTACCCTGCGGATTCTTATTGTTGTTATTATGGTACGTGATTGGCCACTTTTCCAATTAGATGTCAAGAATGCTTTCTTGTATGGACATCTGCAGGAAGAGGTGTACATGCAGCAGCTACCTGGGTTGGCTGTTGAGGGGGAGTCCAGTATGGTGTGCCGTCTTCATAAGGCTATATATGGCCTTAAGCAGAGTCCGAGGGCTTGGTTTCAGAAGCTTCCGAATTAATTGTACAGAAGGGATTTTTCAGATCTACTGCAGATCATACTCTCTTTGTTAAGAGAAACCAGAGAGGTATTAATGACATTGTTATCACTGGCAGTGATGAACAGGTCATTCAAGCAGCTAAGGATTTCCTTGGACAATAGTTTGTTACCAAGGACCTTGGCACGCTTCGTTATTTCCTTGGCCTGGAGTTTGCACGAAATCAACAGAGTATGGTTATGACACAAAGGAAGTATGCCACTGATCTTCTATCTGAGACAGGTATGACCAGATGTAGACCATCTACTACCCCGATGGATCCTAAGCAAAGCTCTATGATGATGACTTTGAGGAGGTAGACAAGAGACGGTACAGAGAGCTGGTAGGAAAATTATTATATGTAACTATTACCATGCATGGTATATCTTTTGTTGTGAGTAGAGTGAGTCAATTCATGGAGCAACCCAGGCAGGCGCACATGGATTCAGTATGCATGATCTTGAGATATCTGAAGTCATCTCCAGTTGCAGGTCTTCTGTTTAGAAGAGATACGTCTCTCACAGTTACTGGGTGTGCAGATGCAGATTATGCTGGGTGTCGACTTTAGGCTTCATTGTGTTTGTTGGTAGCTCATTGGTCTCATGGAAGAGTAAGAAACAAATTGTTATTGCTCGATCTAGCGGTGAATCAGAATATAGGACCATGGGACAAGGGAGTACAGTGATGATGTGTGATGCAAAATGAATATTCGACGATGGCGGAAAATAAAATATTTGACGGTGGATTTTGGTGGAGAAGAAAATGGAGGGATTGAGAAGAGAATGGAGGGGTTGAGAGAAGAAGCTCGTCAGGAACACGAGGGGATGGAGAAAAGAAACGTGAAGACCACGTGAGGGGAGAGAGAGAGGGGAGAGAGAGAGAAGAAGAAAATGGAGGGACTGAGAGGAGAAGCTCGTCAGGAACACGAGGGGATGGAGAAAAGAAACGTGAAGACCACGTGAGGGGGGAGAGAGAGAGAGGAGAGAGAGATAGAGAATAAAATCTCAATTTTCCATATCACTGAACTGCCTAAAAACACTAGCCTATCATCCCTTTATATAGGAGGGATGATGTTACAAAAATAGAAACTCGAATTCAAATTGAAACTAATTATCCTAATTTGACTCTAACCGACTAATTTGAAATTCAAATCTTTAATTAATTAATTGAGATCACATGCGATCTCGTTTATTTAATTAAAAACACGACAACTCAAATAAACATAAATAAAATTAACGGATAAAAATTAAATAAATGCAGCCCTATATTTCCATTTCACGCTGCATCAACTCTCCTCCGCTTAAAAAAATTCGTCTCCCGACGAATTGCTTGATCTTCGGGCTGTTGATGGAGAATTTCCTCATGGCTTGTTCGTCGAATCTCCCAATTTCGCTCCGAGGAACGATGGTGTTTCGTCGCGTGTCGGCGCGAATGTCTGGATGAATCGTCAAATCGTGAGGACGATCTGTAGGCCATGCTCTGATACCAATTGATGCAAAATGAATATTCGACGATGGCGGAAAATAAAATATTTGACGGTGGATTTTGGTGGAGAAGAAAATGGAGGGATTGAGAAGAGAATGGAGGGGTTGAGAGAAGAAGCTCGTCAGGAACACGAGGGGATGGAGAAAAGAAACGTGAAGACCACGTGAGGGGAGAGAGAGAGGGGAGAGAGAGAGAGAAGAAAATGGAGGGATTGAGAGGAGAAGCTCGTCAGGAACACGAGGGGATGGAGAAAAGAAACGTGAAGACCACGTGAGGGGGGAGAGAGAGAGAGGAGAGAGAGATAGAGAATAAAATCTCAATTTTCCATATCACTGAACTGCCTAAAAACACTAGCCTATCATCCCTTTATATAGGAGGGATGATGTTACAAAAATAGAAACTCGAATTCAAATTGAAACTAATTATCCTAATTTGACTCTAACCGACTAATTTGAAATTCAAATCTTTAATTAATTAATTGAGATCACATGCGATCTCGTTTATTTAATTAAAAACACGACAACTCAAATAAACATAAATAAAATTAACGGATAAAAATTAAATAAATGCAGCCCTATATTTCCATTTCACGCTGCATCAGATGTGGGTCTAATTTATCCTGACGATCTAACGATTGAGGTGCCTCTTCCTATGCATCTCAAATGCGACAATCAAGCAGCCTTGTTCATAGCTAATAATCCAGCATTTCATGAAAGGACAAAGCATATTGAGGTGGACTCGTGATTTGATCCAAAAGGGGCTTATCTCAACGTCTTATGTAGCGTCAAGAGATCAGATTGCAGACATGTTTACCAAAGCTCTTGCGAGAGGTCCTTTTTCATCACTGTTGTTCCAAGCTGAGCATGATAGATATATATGCTCCACCTTGAGGGGAAGTGTTAAGATAATTATGTGATGTCGTCCTTTTCTATATTGTTTATTTCTACTATCATGTTTATGTAATTTACCCTTTGAGCTTTTCTCCTATATAAGAGAGCTCTAGGGTTAGATGGAATATACTTTTTCTTTTCCTTCCACATTATGAAAAAATGAAGATGGTTTAAGCGATTTTACTCGATCAATCCAAAGGGAATTTCCAATTTGTCTGTCCTTTCCATGATGTGGTGATCATGGATGAATTTAAGTAAAACCACTAACTTCAAGATTAAATACAACAATAAAGCCTTTTCCTACATTAATTAGGGTCGACTACATGGATTCTTTGCATCCATTCAAATATATCTTGGGTCATTCTCAGGGTTGGATCCAAATAACTAAGATTCCTTCTGTTAGTCTCATTCTGATAATTCATAGGCCTTCCTTACCCTCTCTTAGCCGGCTCAGCATCCCAAATCTTGCATCTTCTAGCTGGTGCATCAGTTCCTTTGCAAATGGCTAAACCATCTTAAGGGATTTTCTCCCATCTTATCCTCTATCAGAGCTATACCAACTTTCCTTTTAATCCATCATTCGAAATCTGATCTTTTATGTATGGTCATACATCCATCTTAGGATTTTTATTTTTGCTACTGTGATTCTCTGCACGTGTCTATGGTTCACATGCCAACATTCAGATCCATAGAGCATAGCAAGTCTTATGGTCGCTTTGTAATACGTTTCTTCTTATCACGTAGAACCATAGAGGCTCCTTTTATTCCATAAGTAACATCTCCATCAATTTCTCCATCATGTTGTAAAATAAATCCCAAGTATCTAAAAGAATCTTTCTTCTGAATGTTCTCATCTCCAATCTTCACATTGATTCCTTCACCATCGTTTCCATTAAATGTCTACTTTATATATTCAGTCTTAGTCCTACTTATCGAAATCATTTAGTCTCTAAGGCATGCCTCCAAGCCTCAAGCTTCTCATTTACTCCATCTCTAGCTTCATCGATCAACACAATATCAAGTGAATAACAAACACCAAGGTATCTCATCTTGAATGTAACTAGTCAACTCATCCGTAATCAAAGTAAAAAGAAATGGACTCCGTTGAGATATTAATTATCTTTCTTATTGTTTTCATATTATCTGTTTCTTTTGTATTCATCTTGTAGTTTGCCCAACAGGTTTCTCTCCTATATAAGAGAACCCTAGGCCACGTTTGCTATGCAGGAATAAAAGAGAGAATGGAATTACCATTCCTCTGTTGCCTTCATTCCGATGTTTGTTAGATCATATTAAGGCAGGAATAACGATTACAAAGGAGACATGATTCCCTCATACATGAGAATTGGGATTCCATTCCTTACAAATACTAATGAATGTATTCTTCTTCAATATTTTTGAATTAATATATCATTATTATAAATATATGGTTATCGACATGGATATGTGTTTTTCTTGTTGGATATTTTTTTGGGCACTGACATGGATATAATTTTTTTTGACATGGATATATGGGCACTGAGGGATACAAATATATGGATGAAAAAGGTTGGATAAGCTACGAATATATGCATATATGGATACTGAAATGGATATGTGATATTTTTTGTGGATACAAGTATAGATACAATTTTATTTTTTTAGATATGGATACAAATATGGTTACAAGATATTCCAATGGATACGAATACATATATATATATATTAAATATATCTATTATAAGGATACAATATATCAGATATGATTTTTTATAGATATGGATATAAATATGGATATGTGTTTTTTTTCCATATATGTATATGGACAGGGATATATGATTTTTTTCTAAGATATGGATGTTGATTATATTATAGCAGATATATACAGATATGGGTATGGATTTTAATTTTTTTACGGATATATATGGATATGGATGATGTTTTTTACAGAAACAAATATGGATATGGAAATGGGTGTTTATTTTTTTTGCAGTTATATATATGGATATAGATACCATCTTTAGTTTTTCAGGATATGGATACGGGTTACATTTTAGTGGATATGTATACAGACATGGATATGTGTTTTTATTTTTTTCTGAATACGGATACCCATAAAATTTTCAATTTCTTTAGAATATGGATATAGATATGGTAATAAAATATTGTTACGGATACAGATATGGATATATCAAATATATCAATTGTATGGAAAAATCAAAATAGTCTTCATTTAAATTTGGCTATTGATTCTTTATATGAAATATATCAATTATAAGAAAAAATAAGTTTGAGAATACGGATTATTTTTTCTACTTAACGAAATATATCAAAGGAATGTTATTTTCTTTCTATTCTTTTCCCTATCCAGATATAAGAGAGGAATGTGTCTCATAATATATGTTTCAATTCCTAATATGATCCAAACAGTGGAATGGAAAAACTTATTCCTTTCCATTCCATTGTTAATTCCATTGGAAAAACTTTTTCCTTTCCATTCCATTGTTAATTCCATTCTTGTCTTGATTCCATTTCATTGTATTTCCTTTCCAATCAAACAAACGGGGCCCTAGGGTTTTCCAGGTGTAAACTCATTCCAATTACAGTGACTCTGACAGACACAGTACAAAGCACATGTTCTCTGACGAGGAACCCAGTTCAACTCACACGTCAACCATGTTGTACATCCTCACATGCACAACATGAGAAACAACGTACTCAACAGCAACCGACAATAGAGTGTGCGTTGATATGATATTGCTTGTGGTACCTTGTATTGTGAGTTTTAGATTTCTATGTGTCCAAGCCAAGGTTCGAAAAAATGACAGATAAAACGAGACATTTTCCTCGGAATTGAGGCGAGGCATAGCCTTGAGGCAATCGAGATGTAAGCCTTAGTTTATATAGAAAAATATGTATAAAACTATATATATATATGTATGTATGTATGTGTGTGTGTGTCTGACGAGCCGCAAAATAGGCCATTTAATAGTGTTAAATTAACACTTCAAAATGTCATCGCAGTCGGGCTGAGATAGGCTCATCAAAGACCATCTGATTAATTATTTCAATCAAAATGAGATGGTCGTATTATATTTTTTTTACTTGGCAAGAAACCAAGGTCGAACTCAAGGACACGAGCCTTTCTCTAATTATCAAGATTTCCATCTATTTTACTAAGTGTTGAGTTAAAGAAGTATATGTCAACTTGTGAAGACACAACAATGCATTAAAGAAATAAACATGCATTTTTTTATTTTAATTTTTACCATGCAAATAAATGCAAGTGGATGCAATGAAATTCAGCAATAGGCCCTAGAACAGAATGAATATGATGAGCAATTAAACAAGAGTCAATTTCAGGTTCAATTAAGAAGACAGATCTGATGAACAATTTTAAACAAGGCATTAATTCAAGCTCGAATAGACACAAGGCTACTAAATAATGCATAAAAATCATTGTGTCCAAAATAACAATTGAGTAGGCCATTAGAAAGATCATCAAATAAGCTTCAAAATGAAACTGAAATCAACTCAATCGGACTTACGGTGCTCAAGATATGCAAGAACAAAGACAAGGGCATAAAATGAAAGAAAACATGAAAAGATAACTACAAACAGGTCCCTGGGAGGGACTAAAATGCAACAAAAACAAGGTGCGGGACCTTCCCTGTAAAAGCTCCACACGAGCGGAGGCATATCTGCAATTATTAAAACCCGCGAGGGTTTAGATGTAAATAACCCCAGGCGCGCCTGATACTGCACGTGACGAGGACCTGTCTACAAATTGAAGAACTCGGCAGGGCCTCTGCGTAAATTACCCAGAAAGCACGTGTCAGGCACGTGCTATTCCAGGCTCGGAACAAGGCTGAGGGTCGGCAGAGGCTCGGGGTGCTTTGGCTAGGCTCGGGAGTTGGCTTGGGCTCGCTGCAGGCTCGGGCTAGGTTCGGATAAGGCACGGGGGCTCGGTGATCATCGAAGATCCAACGACATCTGGAAGGAGCGCTGATTAACGACGTGGCTGCATCTTGACTGTTGGATGAACTCCAAGGAGGAGCATCCAACGACCACTGCTCTTCCTTCCTCATCTGCGGCTGGCGGCGAGTTCAGGTCTCCGGCGACGGGGACTCTCCTCCGCCTCTCGTTCTCGGCTGCTATGGACCTCCCCGAAGCTTCTTGGAAATGTGTTGAGGTCGCTCGAAACTCGGGGAGGACATCAGGCCTCTTGGATCGGCCCGTCGAAGCTCGGACGTCGGAAGCGAAGGGGATGAAATTAGCTCCGGCGGAGGTTCCGTTCATTGACGTACAGCGGACCTGCATCATTAATAATACACGGCCGAGGCAAAAACATGTGTGCGTGAGTGGAGTGGGAGCTCGTATGGTGCGGAGAACGTGGGAGCTCGGAGCTCCTCCGCCGTGGGTGGCGGAGGAGATGGGTCGACGGTTGGGAGGTATGGAAGAGGGAAAAGGTTGCTGTCGGAGGTGGCGCGTGAAAGGTGGGGTGAAGGCGAGGCTCAGGAGGCGATCAGAGAAGGGGGAACATGGGTGAAGCGACCTAAGAAATTAAGAGAAATTAAAAGAAAATACAGGAGGGATCATAAGGTTTACCTGGCCGGAGATGGAGGTAGTGGCCTGGGCTCGAGGTCAACGGAATACCTCGGGGTCTTCACACATACTGGCCGGCCATGCCAGCGAGCTCGGGCGGGGCTTTGAGCCTCCGCAGCACCGCCGTGATAGGCAGTGGGTCTCACCAGTGGCACGGTCGTCTTCGCTCGATCCAGCCACCTCCCTCTGTCACCGAGAGGTGGCGGAGGGCTGGGCCATGCCCCTACGTAAAGGCGGACCAGGGATTATGGAGGGAGAGGCGGAGTATTTAAAGATCGAGGCGGCGGTTCTGATGAGTGGAGTCGTGGTTTGCGAGGGGGTTATGGGGAGAAGGAGAAGGGCTCGTGGGTAGTGGCAGCATGCACGAGGATCGGGGATGACTGGTGATGGTCGTGGGGGGGGTTGGCGATGAGAGACGTGGTCGGCGAGGGTGGTGGAAATAGGAAGGGCGAGGGTGGTGTGCGAGTTGCGATCGTGGGAGAGAGGGGGCGACCGGAGGTAGACGAAGACCGATGGCCGTTGGATCTGGAGATCCAACGGCTGTAGTTTGGGCGCGAAGCGACGGGTGTGATCAGATCTGAAGGCGATGCGATCAACGGGCGAGTGTTGCGCCACGTGTCGAGTTAATAAGCAAGCGGCAGCGGGCGGTCTAGATTATATCTGAGGATGATCGAATGGTCGAGGTGTGAGGCTGGAAGAAGCGATTGGGATGACGGGACTAAAGCGCAATCGGACGGCGCACAAAGCGCCACGTGGCGAAAGGAGGAAGAGGCGGCAATGGACGGCAATGATGGAAGGCTAGGGAGGATCAGACGGCAGGGAATAAAGGGTGTACGTGGAGGGCAGCTGGCCGTTGGATTATGAAGGCGATCCGACGGCTGAGGCGCGGGCGGATGATGCAAAGGGGAGCGGGCCACATGGCTCACCCAGAACGGGCCACGTGGCCCAATCAGGTTATTCTGAGCAAAAAGTTTATTTTTGAGGGTTAATTTGGCCGAATTTGAGAAAACTCAAAACATGAAAGTTGTAGATCTCGATGAGATCTACAAGCTTCATGTTGACCAAAACTGGAGATGAGATCAAATGAAGACTCGAAATATTTTTAAGGGTATTTTTAAGGTTAAAAATACCACAAATTTTTGTTTTGCCATTTTTTATGGTTTTTAATTTATTAAGGACTCTGATAATTACAGGACATTATCTGGATTTTATTGACACATGTTTAAGCAAGGGGGTTAATAATTAGAAATTATGATGATGAAATCGGGTTTCATCAGTGTCAATGCAATTATAAGTTCTCTTCCAACATATAATACTTAACACTATAAGATATGATGAAACAATAGAGATAAGAACCCCAAAATAGAAAATAGAACAACATCATATCCATTTCTACACATTTTCATCCAATCAAAGAGTAATTCATTGTCTATAAATATTGTGAAATAGTTAAACAAAATATATATTTGTCTTTGAAATAATGTTGTAATTAAAAGTACGACTAAATATATGTCGAAGAATTTTATGTTATATGTCTAACATATAGTATATGATCGCAGGAGAAACCATGAATCATATCCATTTTGAGCAAATCTTTTAAATATTGTTGTAATTAAAAGTACGATTAAATATATGCTGAAGAAATTTATGTTGTGTCTAACATATAATATATGGCAGCATGAGAAACAGTAAACTCTGTCCATTTTATTTTACTTGATATATTGCAAATCTTGTTAAGTTGCAAGTATTGTTTGATTTGATATGTATGAATTCATTCATTGAGAGTGAAATAGTAAGTGTTTGTAAAAATAGTTTACATATTAATTAGAAATGTGAAGTTATGGCCATGAAAGAAATATCATATTTAGGCATTCATCTTGTATAATCATTATCCTAAACAAATAGATATTTATAAGCTTCTCAAACTACCAAGTAAACCATTAAAATCATAAAAAATACTTCAGAAACAACAAAATCACCTCACCAAATGCCTCAGCCGCCTTGATGCTAAGACGCCTCAAGGCGTACGCCTCGACCTCCTCGAGGCTTGTTTTTTCAAATCATGGTCCAAGTTGAACATTGCATGCTCCGGCTTGAGGTGGAGTGTTAGAGTATATATGTCTTGTCTAGATGGGTAATTGGATCCCCCCAATGTCCAATTACCACATCCACATGCTTAGTCTCACATCTATTGTTGGTGGGACTCCGGTCAGTAGGTGGGGCTATATAAGAAGCCCCGCACCTATTGTATCAAATGAAGAAAGTGAATAGACACAAGCTCTTTGAGGCATTCTCCCGTGGTTTCATCCCGCTCCTCATAGAGTAGGGTTCCAAAAATCCTAGTGTTCTTCATGTTTATTATATTTCTCTGATATTACGCTTCACATTCTAGTTTTCTAACATAGATAAATAGTTTATTACATTGATGGAAGATAAAATGAGAGAATCTCATTGGAGGTAGTTCTGATACTTTCAAAGAAGGTTATCGATGCGATGGTGGGAGTGTGTAATATGTTGATGATGGCACTTACATGTGGAATCAAGAACTGCTGAAAAAATTTAAAAAAAATCCAAAAGTTGAATTAGTTTAATAAAGATTCAAGTCCAAATATGACTCGGGCAAAGGATCCATGAAGTTTACATTTTACATGGGAAATTATGTTTGTTAGAATTATTATATTACAATTATGGTTGTAATTTTCGGGTTTCGTAACCCTTAACCCTTCGGGTTCCATAACCCCTTAGGGGTATTTATGTATTTTTTCCCTTGTACTATGTAGAGTTTTCTCTCTATATAAGAGACCCTAACCCTATGGAATTCATATCCTGTTCGTCTATCTTCTCCACATGATACCAGAGCAATAATCTTAGACCGGGGTTCTGACCTAGAATCCCCATTGCCACCATCAAGTCTCTCAAAAGCCTGCGTGGGCCCTCTTCCCTCAATTAAGGCCCCATGCAAGGCCCTCCAATCACCTCCAATGTTGCAGCTTGACCCCAAAGGAGCATCTCCAGCACCTACCGGTGTTGCAAGGGGCCATACAGCCCTCCCACTAGCGCTATCCTGCGCTTTCAGGACCTCCTACGAAGGTCATCAGCCCCACAGGTACCCTCCATGGGTACTGTAGGACTTTTTGTAGATCCAAAACTCATCACGGACCGCCGCCAAGAATCCAAATATGCTGTCAATTGAGGGTTTTCAGCCCTTCTTCAAGGGTAAAAGTGAGTTCTAGGGCATTTTTCAGCTCTTATATACATCCTTAGTTGATCAAGATTTTCTTTCTATTTTAAGACCACCATGACATCTTCTTCTACCGAGATGAAGCCCTTGGCAACAAATATTATGGCACAAGGCACTACTATCAAACTCAAGGGCAAATAAAAGTACGTGCTCTGGTCTCGATCTTTTATGGTGTTCATTGGTGGTCAGAGTAAACTCTACATTTTGACTAAAGATCCTTTAGATGAAGAGGACAAAGAGTACGACAACTGGCAGACTGACAACTATTTGATAATCAACTGGATGACCAACAATATTGAGGCTCACATTGCCTCAAATCTTCTTTACAAAAATACAGCCAAGGAAATGTGGGAGGCTCTCGAGCAAACATACTCTCAGAATAAGATGAAGTCACGCCTTTCAGACATTTACAAGCGAATCTGGTCGGCATCTCAGGGTAATTCCACCCTTATTGAGTACTACAGGCATCTCTCCAGCCTATATGAGGAGCTTACAATATTCCAGCCCTCATGTTGCACCAATTAGATACGAAAACGTTCTGACTATAAGGTATACCGCTTCCTTGATGGCATGTATTCTAGATACCATGCAGCGAAGGAGCAATTTCGTATATCAGACGCATTGCCAATAATGAAGGTCATCTTTGGCTGACTTGAAGAGCTCGAGACATCCGCTGTCCGGCCTCCCATCTTACCTCAATAGAGAACTTTGCACACATCGACTCATCTAGGCGAGGAGGCAGATACGGCTTGCGAGGAGGACAAGGTCGTGATCCAAGTCGTGGTCGTGGATGGGAATCTGGACGAGTCTATGACTTTAGTCGTGGTCATGGACGATGCTCTACTGCCACATGCACTCACTGTGGTAGGTGGAACCACCCGACTGAACGATGCTGGCAGAAGTTTGGCGTACCTTCTTATCACGTCAATAATGCTTATGAGGATGCCCATGATGTGGAAGATGCATCACCTACCTCTAGCAGCAAGATTGTTCATCTTAGTGATGCAGATTACTCCTGCCTAATGCAGATCCTCCAGACTCCAAGGCCTACCACCACTAGTAAAACAACAACTGTTGCTCTGGCTACTCCTTCAGGTACAATAGCCAACTCTGCTATGACTCCTACTCCAGCTTGGATTATTGATTCCGGTACCTCTACTCATCTCACTAGAGAAGGTAGTATGCTCACCTCTTCCATACCATCTACCTTTGTGAAGTCAGTTCGTGTTGTTAATGGGACTCAATCACAGGTTACTACTGTCAGAACTATGGATTATCTTCCAAGCTCCGACTTCGGGAGTTCACTTTGCTCCTGATTTTCCTCTTAACTTGCTGTCAGTTCACAAGCTTTGTGTTGAGCTTCATTATCGTGTGATATTTGATGAGTCTTGTTATTTTCAGGACATTCAGACGAGGCAAATTTTTGGTGGGAATCATGAGAAAAACGACCTATATTATCTTGACATACCCTCATACTCCAATTTTGTTGGTGTTGCGTCCATCTCCGAATATTCGATCCTATGGCATCTACATCTTGGGCATCCCTCTACTAAGGCCATCTCCATGATGTTTCCTGAACTCTCTGCACTGAAGCCCTTTCAGTGCGAGGCATGTGAGTTTGGGAAACACCATCGAGCTTCATTTCCTGTTCGTATTGAGTCTCGTAGTACTGCTGTTTTTCTTCTTGTTCATTGTGATGTTTGGGGCCCTTGTCCGATCCACACATTAAGTGGTCAGAGTTATTTTATAGTTTTCGTTGATGATTATAGTTGATCTTCTTGGGTATATCTAATAAAGGAGCGTTCGGAGATTAATCAAATTGTCAGAAATTTCTTTCAATATGTTAAAACTTACTTTTCTAGCATTGTTAAGATCATTCGTACTGACAATGCTCTTGAGTTAACCAACATGACTTGACCTCTTTCTTTACATCCAGGGAACTGTTCACCAAATGTCCATATACCTCACAATAAAATGGTATAGCTGAGATGACACTGACACTTGCTAAATGTTGCCGGATCTCTTCTTAGTTAAATGAGTGTTCCTAAACAATATTGAGGAGATGTTATCCTTACTGCAGTGTATCTCATCAATCGTGTTCCTTCATCTGTTCTCAAAGGGGCAACTCCATTTTCCTTACTTTACCCTATTGAGTCTTTTTTTCTCATACCTCTGCGAATTTTTGGTTGTATTGCAATTGTTCATAACTTTCATGCAGCTGACAAATTATCCTCTCATGCTATCAAATGCGTCTTTCTTGGAGTACTCTCATACCCAGAAAGGTTATCGCTGCTATGATCGTGTTGGACGTCGATACTATGTGTCTGTTGATGTCACCTTCTTTGGGCAAACAAGTTATTTCACACGGACTGTGAGTGACATTCCTCTGGACCTCCCTCCTCCGCCAATTGTATATGCTCGTCAGCGTACCTCTATACCTTCTACACCAGTGTATGTACCTTTGCATGTCCCTTTTATGTAGGATGATATGGCCACTTCGAGTAGTCCCATCACTGTTGTCCCGGATGTACCTAGGGATCTTCCTATAGCTCTACATAAGCAAAAAAGGAAATGTACATATCACCCTATGTCACATTTTACTTCTAGAGATGATTTATCTAGCTGTGACAAGAGATTTGCAGATGCTCTGAATGCTATTTCTGTTCCAAGAGGTCATTTCAATGCAATGCAGGATCATGGTTGGCGACAAGCCATGGATGAGGAGATAGATGCACTTACCTCTCAGGGCACATGGGATCTTGTGTCGTTCCCCCCGAGAGTTTTCCCTGTGGCTTATCGATGGGTCTTCATGATCAAACAGTCGCCTGATGGTTCTATTGACAGGTTGAAAGTCAGACTTGTTGCCAAAGGTTTCACATAACCCTTTAGAGTTGATTATTTTGAGACATTCTCACGTGCTGCCAGAATGGGGTCGATACGTATCATTCTATGTTGCTGCCAACAAGGTTTGGCCCATTTATCAACTTGATGTGAAGAATGCCTTTCTTTATAGTGATCTTGAGGAGGAGGTTTACATGATATAACTGTTGTGGTATGTAGTCGAGGGGGAGCATGTATGTCGACTACGCAAGGCCATTTATGGCCTGAAGCAGAGCCCAAGGGCATGGTTTGACATGATCACTACAGAGATCAACACACTTGGTTTTCAAAGGACAACATCTGACTACTCTATCTTTGTTAGACGACGGTCTACTGGCACGATCATCCTTGTTGTCTATGTTGATGATATGATTATCACAGGAGATGATATAGATGGTATTCAGGAGACCAAGACCTTCCTTCAGAAGGTCTTTGTCACGAAAGATCTTAGTCAAGTTCATTATTTTCTTGGCATCGAAGTAATACGCACAATAGAGGGGCTCCATCTTTCACAGAGAAAGTATTGCCTCGATATTCTGACTGAGACAGGACTTCTTGGATGCAAGCCATCTGGCATCCCTACAGAAGTGAGAAAATATTCAACATTTACTGATCCAGATTTTGAAGATGCAACACGATACATAAGCTTAGTGGGAAAATTACTCTATCTCACTGTTACTAGGCCAGATATATCATATGCTATGAGTAGAGCCGGTCAACATATGGAGAAGCCTCTTTACGGTCACTGACAGGATGTTCTTTTGATCCTTCAATATTTGAAGGAATCTCTCGGACGTAGACTCTTCTATGGGGTGAATGGGTACACTAGTATCTCCGCCTATATAGATTCTGACTATGCTAGTTCTCCTAAGGACCGTCGATCCACTACAGGATATGCCATGTTTGTTGGGGATAACCTTGCCACTTGGCGAAGCAAGAAGCAGACAATGGTTTTCAAATCCAGTGCAGAAGTAGAATACAAGGCAATGGCTCGGGCCCCATGTGAGATCACATGGCTTGTTTCTTTCCTAACAGAACTTGGCATGTCAGTCGCCACTCCTGTACCCTTATACTGTGACAACAAATCTGCCACGTGTATCGATACCAATCCAGTTTTCCATGAGCAGACAAAACACATTAAAGTTGATTGTCATTTTATTCGTGATGCAGTATGAGGAGGATGAATCAGTACTCCATACATCTCCACTAAACTTCAACTTGCAGACATCCTCACAAAGGCTCTTCTAAGGAAGCGCCTCATGTACTTAGTATCCAAGTTGAGCATGTTCGACAGATGTGCTCCAACTTGAGGGGGAATGTTAGAATTATTATATTACAATTATGGTTGTAACCTTTCGGATTCCGTAACCCTTAACCCTTCGGGTTCCATAACCCCTCAGGGGCATTTATGTATTTTTCCCTTGCACTCTATAGGGTTTTCTCTCTATATAAGAGACCTTAGACCTATGGAATACATATCCTATTCGTCTCTCTTCTCCACAATATTAATGTTTATGTTCCTCGTAAATATGTGGTTAATACCTATTGATGTTTTATGCTTATTAATGAGGATAAGATGGTTGCAAGAGAGCATATATCTATAGGTGTACAAATCTTGAGCTTAAATTAGAGAGTTGAGGCATATAACCGAAGTTCTATATGTAAAGATGAAAGAGATGCATCTTGCATAAGAAAATATGATGGTTGAAATGGACATCTCAAGTTTATAGATTAGAGCGCATTTATTGGAAGTAAGGGATATTTGACAACTAAAGGACAAAATGCTCAAAGAAATGCAATGTTATCTCCATGAGATGTTACAGATGGGATGCAAACACAAATGATTGTAGACTTATTTATGGCTAAGTAGATGTATCATCAACTAAGATAATACAGGATCTTTCAAGGAGATTGTACTTCTACAATTACACCGAGAAATTACGTTGCACAGATGCACAAACATTAAGCAACAGTGCCTTTATGTGGATTGAAGAGGCAAAAGAAGAGGGGGACGTTTTAGCTAGATCTTTTCTCCCTCTCTCTCTCTCTCTATATATATATATTCGATTAAAGATGACATTAGTTAATGTAAACAAAGACGAATAAACAAGACAAATGCTAAAATGGTAAATCTAGATAACCAAGTGAAGAACTTGATTTAGGTCCTCAAAAACTCTGGAACACCCGAGGGTTTGGCTATCTTCTCAACCAGAAGCATCAAACATGGACATGTCTAGCATTTAAATGCAGGACCAAAATCAGTAACTGCATTTTCTCGATGGTGGAATTCTACCATGATTAGTGGACTTCTATAAAGCACCGTATTTTAGTTATCATCTTGAATTATTGAGACTTGGTGCAAACTACATGATTGTATTGTAAGATTATTGCTTTTAAAAATTGCCACGACTAATTTTCTTGCCAGAACTGGATCACAGCTAGTAATCTGTTTTCACCTAACCCTTTCTTCTTTTGCAGGTGAGTCCTGCTGCAAAAAACCAGCTGAAAAATGTCGAACACATAGACGATGCTTTGCTTGCAGCTGTGATTAGGAACTTGCAAATTGTCAATGTACGCACACGTTATTGTTTTTTCCTTACTATACCTATATAAAATGAAGAGATAATGCAGTAAACACAATATCAGAGCATTATTTACGTTATTCAAGATGCTGACAGTCAAGACGATCGCCCTTCTCCACTGAAAGAAGTGGTCTACTATCCATTCTTTCTCATTGAATCTCCTCACTAAAACATGTAGTATACGCCTCTATAATTAGGCCTCCTCACTAATTAGGTCCACAATTGGTGATGTGAGACTAAACAAGATTTTATACTACACAATTTATGGATTTTCCCATAAGATCCAATTACATAATTAACTCGGTCCTTCACCATTCTTTTTTTAAAAGAAAGAAGAGCATCCACCGTATAGGTGTATATCCAATAACTTCACTGTTTAATCACCAAAGAATGTACATGTCTATTACATATAAAGAAATTAAAAAAATTACGAGCTCCAACTCTCTACTAGCGCCTTAGCATGCGACACAACATTTTCCATAGAACAATCTTGTCGATATATCCCATTTCTGGTTAACCAAAAGGCCTAAATCATTGTCATGCAGCTCGACCTCTCCTTCTCAGTACCATGCCAGTTCGCACCTATGAATTCCCAGAAGCCTGAATCACCATCGATAGACACCACAGGATTCCCTAATATATCCCAAGACTCCAGGGAGCCCCTACACTTGAAGAAGAGGTGATCCTCATTCTTGACATTCTCCTGACAACAACAACAAGAGGGATCAACTGCTTGAACTAACCGAGCAAATCCATTGCCAGTTAACAATCTCCCCCTCATAAACAGCCACATAAAGACCTTCACGTACGCAAGAATTTTCCACCTCCAAATGCTTTTACAGTCAACCACGCATCCCTCATGGTCAAAAATCATCTGACCCTTCAGAGCCCTGTAAGCCTTTCCCACAGAGGCAGTTCTATCACACCATCTCCAGCAATCCCGCCCCTCCGTAGGCCCACCAATTCTCTCTAAGTTCTTTATCATCATCAAAACCTCTCATTCGTTGATCTAAAATCTCGGGTCTGAAAAGAGGGAAAAAAGAATCTTCATCCCAGACGTCTGCCATAGAACAATTCGAATCAACCACCAATACCATCAGCGCTATTAAGAAACCTTCACCATTCGTAATATTCAAATCAACCACCAACACCACATATTTGTTTTGCCATTGATTGCTTTTCGTCGAACATGTAGCTCGTCGAAGGTAACTTCATTGTCACTCTCTTCTCGGTAGACTAACCACATTTAGGGTGGGGGAGACTATGAATCGGTGGAGTTCATGAATTTTGTGGGTGATCTACATTTAAAGGTTCTCGATTATTCTGACTCTCATCCTACTTGGAGGAATTTGGGCTCTTGGTCTAGACTGGATCGTTTTCTAGGCGTAGTTGCGTAAGGCTTTTCCTTCGGATTTAGTTTCTGCTCACCCGAGGTCTAGATTGGATCATATAAATGAAGGGAGACGTTCAGGCTTCCCGCATCATGGAAGTATAACGATTGAATTAAATACGATCAAGACAAACTCAAAGGATGACCACAGAGAGGATGGCTTGATCATGGACTGGACAACCCTTGAGCAGGGGACAACCACATGAAAAGGGGAGAGAGAGGGTGGCATGTAGAGAGAGAGAGAGAGACTTGTTGATTTCCAACTCTTCAAATTGATTTGTTGGAAGACAGGTTATGCCTCTCCTTTTATTCTTTTTCAGACCATGAGGCTGCACTCTTATTTTTTAATCAATAGCTAAGATTAAATGTGATTCTCAACCACTTTTAGGACAAAAGTTGATAACAAATCATGGACATCTTTGGGGTTTTATCGGGGCTTAAGATCAATAGAGATAAGTCGGTGGTGGTTCCCTCTAGCATGCCGGAGCAGGGGATGCAAAGCATGTTAGAGGTGTTGGGATGCCCAACAATCGCATTGTTGGTCACATATCCAGGGCTGCCATTGGTGACGGGGAGGCCCAGATCAAGGGAATGGGGAGCATTGTTGGAGAGTTGTGAGGGAAGGTTAGCGGGATGGAACGCGAGAATGCCGTCAGGGGGGAGTTGGTTCTCCTGAAACACATGTTTTCGACCATCCCAATTTTCTTTGCTCTATGAGGGCTTTACCTGTGGGGGTACACTCGAGGATGGAAGCTTTAATGAGAAGGTTTTTTTGGACTGATGGGAGGCAATCTAGAAGGGGCATCCATCTGGTTGATTGGAATAGGGTGATGGCATCGAAGAAGAGTTGTTTGGAGGTTCTGCGGGTGGGTGAGATGAACAAAGCGTTTATGACGAAATGGGTGAGGCATCTCTAGGGGAAGTCAGAGGACATAGTGCGTAGGTTGCTGAGGAAGATTTACGGGATATGCATGTCGTTGGATGAAGTTATAGGGCATCTACCGTCGTCTTTCTAGAAGGGAATTAAGCAGGTTATCCCAGAGTTGTTTGTTAAGATGAAACCCATTCTTGGGAACGGAACAGGATTACGATTTTGGCGGGATGATTGGACAGGGTAAGGGGCGGTGGGGGAGTGTTACTCATGGCTTTTGCAGTTGGTGGCGGATAAGGAGGTGGTACATAAGGTTTGGGAACAGGGATCATGGTCTCCGATTTTCTCTTCGGCGTTGTCAAATGAAAAGGTTGAGGACTTCATGGCCCTACAGGTGGAGTTGTTGCAGATAGAGGGACCATTGGGTGGCAGAGATCATGATTAGGGAGATGGAAGATTTTATGTGAAAAAGGTGTACCGGTTCTTCATGGAGGACGAGGAGGTCGGGGTTGACGTAAGGATGATACAGAGAAGCAATGTGTCGATCAGAATAAAGATTTTTCTTTGGCTGTTCAGACTCGGCAGGACTCTCACCAAATGGCACGGGGGGCAGTTGTTGGGGGCAGAGAGTGTTACATGTGATAGATGTGGGTTGGCAATGGAAGAGGTGGAGCATCTGTTTTTCTCTTATTCGTCCTTGGCTCAGGTGTGGAGCAGGGCGAACATTTCTTGGCTTTCTGGGCGGAATTGTTCGAGCTTCTAGAGAGATATTAGATCGGTTCATGGATATGGTCATGAGGACAACACGTTTCCTTTTGCATTGGTTTGGGCAAATTGGTGCACCAGGAACGACATCATTTTTGGGGGCATACTTTTTACACTTAGAATGTAATTGAACATTATAGGGCGCTATGTACAATATGGAATTGTAACACTTTACAACTTATAATTTTTATAGATATATGTACCTTTTGAGGTGGGTCCCAAAGCGGGATGCCCCCTCTTACTTTTTCAAAAAAAAACAAATTATCAACTTTATATTCAATTTAGTCATCAATAAATAAATAAAAAAGAAAAAGGGGAGAAATTTTTCTAATATAGGGTGGACAACCACCATTGTGGCCCTCACCATGGTCATCCACCCATATCAGGATTATCCTCTTTTTTATTCCTTTTTATTTTGATGCAATATCTTTTACAATCAAATCTTTATTCATTCATTTCTTCTAAAAAAAACTTTATTTATTGATTTATTTAGAAATTTTATTATCAACGAGCAATTCCAAATTATTTGTGATAATTGCAAATAGATCATCAACAAATAATAAAAAGATAACCCTAGTATTTGACATTTTTAATACATCTGGGATGGATTCCTGTTTTTTGACCTAAAAAAAGTACCTAACATGTTAAAAAGTTCCTATACCACCAATCCAAATATAAAAGTCACACCAAAAATAAAATACATATTATACTATTAGGTGTTCATTCCACTTATTAGAAAACAATCACAAACCAATCATATTCTCAAACTCCTAAAAAGTCATATCACAACAAACCCACCATCTATTCTCGAGTCATGGCTAATGTAAGTGTACCGTTACCTTTTCAACTTAATATATTTCGGGGTAGACACCTCCGGAGTGTTTCTCCCTTTTTTAACTCGATAAAAAACCCATCTATATACCAAAATATACAAAAAAAAGTTACCCATGAGCTTACCCCACCAGAAATAATTTATCTATTGTCATTTTAAACCTACATCCAAATGTTGCCCAAGTTTTTTTTTCAGATTACTTTTATCTTCGCTCTGAATGTTATTATCTTTTCTAACAGAATGGATCAATGGTCATAGTTATGGATGCTAACGGTGAGCGTTCAAAAGAGATAGCAAGATTTTTAAGAAGACTCGGTATCAAGGCATGTTCTAAATCGCATGCGCTACTGATTTTCTTCATGGTTCACTATGTAACATTTTCTGCAGTTTTGGATGGCAGCGTTCCTATTTAGTTGAAGGTGGCTTTCGCTCTTGGGTAAAAGATGGTCTTCGTATTAAAGATCTCAAACCCGAGACAACTTTAACAATACTTAATGAGGTAAGAGAAGTCACTGTGATGTCTATAGAACTTGGATAAATAGCTCAAATTTCTAAAATTCCTGCTTGTTTTCATGTAACATTCTGTTTATCAGATAGGGTTCTGAATATAGTAAGCTGAAAAGGTAAAGATATATACCTTTGGAATGCCTATAACTATCATGTCACCTTCCATTTCTTACCAACTTTAACAAAATAGATAAATTATGTATCCCCAGTGTTCACCAGGGAAAAGAAGATTTCACACAATCAAATAAACATGGGATATCCGAAAATTTTTCTTGAACGACCTTTTCTCTTCCTCTCGTCAATTATTTCTCTTTTCGGTCTTCCCGATCACCAACACCTTATTCTGAAACTTGCTGGTTGACTTTACGGTCTTGAGTGCATGCCTATCTAATAGGCACTTGGTTATGTACGACAATTATGATCTTTTTCTAAAAAAAGTCACTTGGTAAATAAATTTCCATCATGTGAAAAATAACATTCCAATAAGCCTGAACTTTTTTTGATAATCCAATAAGGTGGGTTATTATCGTGGTTGAAGGAGTGAAACATTTCAATTGTTGATGTTATGAAGACTTGTAGAAACATTGGAAATGAATGATACACTGACTTAACAGTAACTTGCAAAATAACTAACTTATACTTTTCTTGCCATTTGATTGCGGGATTCAAAACAGATGATAAGTTAAAAATAACGAATAAAGGAAAGTATTCCTCATTGTTTGGTTGGATAGAAATGGCATTGATGGCTTAGACGTAAGCTGGAGTTATTCACTACTCTCTGTTTGGTTGTGGTTTTACAAAGAAGAGATGAATGGTAATTATTGTGGGATGCGACATTGTTATGACCTTGTAAAAAATGCTGAACTTAGAAAATGCTAAATGCTGGTAGCATGGAGGAGATCTCATCTCGTTCAATACGAGGCTTACCTCATTGGAGACCATCCACAACAACGGCAAAGCCTTTTCCCACATTAATTAGGGTCGGCTAAAATTGTCAAAGCCTTCTCCAACTATAAGTAGGGTTGGCTATATGGATTCTTGCTCAAATCTATGTTGATAGATTTGACTATTTTTATGTTGGATGTCGACTTCCTAAAGCAACCCCACAAGGGGGGATCTGAACCCTGGTCTTTTGCGTGGTTGGCACATTGCACTACCACCAGACCATTTAAGTGGGTCTTGTTGGAAACCATCCACAATATGTGGATGCATATATAATTATCTCGATCAACCTCCTTTCATATGGGTCATTGTTGGATAGTGACTTAATACTTGGAAACTGTATTTTGATGCGAAATTCTTTTTTTTAAGAATACCTTTCTTTATTCTTTATTGTTTGATCTTGCCTTCTACTCGAACCATTCTAGATGCTAAATTAATTTTTCCAAAAAAAAATACATTTTTCCGGTGCTTTCCATTATCTACTGTCATCAAAAAACTTTTTCCTGCTTCAAATAATACCACAATGTTTTTTTGTTGGGTAAATGCTATCATTGGCGAATCAGTCATTTTCCCTCTCTTTTCCCAAGAATGTAATGGAGTATGAAGTACTCTCTAAAATTAGTCAAATATCATTATGTCAATTTTGTCATTCTAAGAAAATTATGACATTGTATTTGTAATATTGGCTTGTATTCAACGTGAAGGTGATTTGTTTTGTCATGTTCCTATATTTTTGTAATTTATAGAACTTACAATCACTTGCTAAGGAAATATATCTATTCTAGCTAATTCAGTATTCAAATTCTGTTTTCATACGTATGTTCACTGGATACTTCCAGGAAGCTGAGGCAATACTTGAAGAAATTAAACCCACTCCAGAACTGATTCTTGGATCGGGACTGGTGAGGCTTTGGTCTATACCTTTCCTCTATACATATAAACTTGTATGCTGCATATAAACTCGATTTCTTTCCTGTGTAATAAATTCGGCTATCTGCACACTCAGAATGTAACTCAATATTGGTGTTAATTCAAATTTCAAAATGGACTTGTGCTTAAAGATGCTTTTGGGAATTTTAGATTACGCCCTTCTAATCTTCTGCAGATACACAGATGCTCTTCAAAACCATATTTATGTTAAATTCCTTCACAAAACCATGCTGTTTATACAAAGGAAATAACAGTTCATCTCCTATAGACTCTTGCTAGTTACTACTGTGCGTGCGCATATCCCATGAAGTTACTTATCTATATGTACAAAAGTAAATGACATGCTGTTTATATGCATAACCATCCACAACTTCCATCAAAATAATCAACTAGCATGAAGTTGATAGTTTATGACTGAGTGAAAAATTATAGTTTATTTGCGATGAATTCATAGTTACCTGCATAACTGCATAAATGTGACCCTGTTTAAACTGCAAGATACTCCATTAATAGTCATCAAAATGATCGGTCTTCTTCAAAAAATGCATCAAAATTCTACATTATCTATATCCATAGTTTGGATTAATTATGCCACCGACCTTCCAAATTCCCACTCATGCAATGCAGATTGCAGAGACTAGCTGAGGATAGTGCACAAAACTGGGTACGTTAGGTTGATGTGTTTGATGCTAGCACAAACCTGGTTACAACCACATTATACTGTTAAAGTTAGACTCACTAACCGAAGTTAACCGAGGGGGAAAATGTTGAAAATAGAGCTATCTTTCAAGGACACATGTGAAAATTACCTCTAGATTAGCATCTTAGGGCATTTGTCTACATTTGGTCCAAGTTTAAAGTGGTATATACCTAACATCTTCATCATTTTCTGCACAGGAAGGTTTTTATGTCATGTAGTATTACTTAATGAAAACATGTATGCCCTCTTTATATACAAACAATAAATGTGATGGGTTTTCTTTTCATTGTTATCTAAAATACTTTTACTTATTCTTGGTTTTAATTAACAGGGTTTGCTGGCGGCAATTTATGCCTTGGCAGGTAAGCATTCCATAAAAAGTGGAATGGAATTATGCATCCCTCCTTTTAATTTTAGTTATAGGTAAATCATTGTATGCACCCAAACTCCGAAGTGGGAGGATGATAGATGATGCAGCGTGATCTCAAATTATAGGGCCGAATTTATTCAATTAATTAGTCGTCAATTTTATTTACGTTTTTAAGTGGTCGTAATTGTCTAATTAAATAATTGAGATCGCCTGTGATCTCAACGTTTATTTCGTAGATTTTAATTTTAAAGTGGGTCAATTAATTAGTTAGAGTCAGTTTAGGCAAGTCGGTTGTCAATTTAAATTAATTTACTATTTTTGTAATCTCATCCCTCCTATATAAAGGGATGAGGGTCCAATGTAATAGTCAGTCAAGTATGAATTAAAATTGAGATTTTTATCTCTCTCTCTCTCCTTCCTCCTCTCCCTCTCTCTCCACGCGATCTCCGCGGTTCTCCTCCTTCAACCTCTCATATTCCCGACGAGTTCTCTTCTCAACCCCTCTATTTTCTCATCTCAACCCCTCTCTTTCTTCTACCAAATAATTTCTACCGTTCAAAATTAATTTATCGACGTGCCCAAAAGCCGTTTGCATCAATTGGTATCAGAGCATGGCATCTAGGTCGTCCTCACGATCTAACGATCCGTCCAAGCGCTCGCACCGGCATTATCGTTCATCCGAACAAACACGACGAGCCATCTCCACCGTCGACGCCTCCTTCAAGGAGACGGAGCACATGATTCGTGATCTGCAAACCAACTTCAACTCGTTGTTTCGAGATTTAATGGCCAATTTTGAGGCCTTCCGCGACGCCCAATCAAATCCGCCAACCACCGAAGCCGTTGTCGCGAGTTTTGATGAAGAAACCCGCCCCGTGGAGGAAGAAACGCTCGCTGTCCAGCACCTTCCAGATCCGTTTTCGCCACCGGAATCGGTGCCGCTGCCTCCTCCGACCGTCCCGACACGGCCCAATCTATCCCAGGTATCTTCCCGGCCTTCCTCGACCACTCCCCCAGTCCCCCGCCCGAAGGCCCCTCTCCCGCGGCTCTCACCACCCCCACAAACCCTCCAGCCCCACCAACCTGTCCCTACCACGTCACCTGCCTCGTCTTGCGCCCCCCCTGTTCCGCCATCACCACCAAACCCAAGCCGCGCCCCTCCCCTACTCCCCTCCTTCCCCCCCGCCCTTCCCCGAGGCCTCCTTCTCCCCCCGCTATCCCCCAGCCTCGCCGCCGCCTCCCTTTCTTTTCCCCGTCCAACGCCGCCTCCTGCCTTCTCCCCCACCGCGCCTCTCCTCCCCGCAGACCCTCCTCGCATCCCCATGGTCGCCGCCAGCGCCCCTGCCCCTTCCCGAATCCTTCACGTCGCCGCCCCTTTCCCTCGCTGGACACCCCGTTTCCGCCAACCGATCACTCCTCCCTTCACAACCACCAGCGCCCTACGCCCCTCAAGCCGCAGCCGCTCCGCTTCCCAGCCCTCCACGCCGCCCAAACTGCGTCGCCTCCAACCATGCGGATTCCCTTCCGCACAGCAGCATCGCCGCCGACTCCTATCAAGAAGACGTGAAACCCTAACGAAAGGTGGAAAGTTTCCCTCCACCGAATCCCTTCAATTAAGGGAAGGGATATTTTGGAGAAATTGCAAAATAAAAGTTCCTAAAATCCATATTTGCAGAAGGGCCCAAGGCAATAAGAATGTGAGGGAAATTGAAGGGGTACGAAAATTGCAGAGATGCCTCCCAATTGGAAAAAACTACAAACGTAACGTTGAAAATGATCGAATTGAAGGAAATTGAAGCCACAATTCGAGGATGAATTCTCCAACGCGCATCTACGTCAAGCAATTCGTCGGGAGACGAATTTTTAAAGCGGAGGAGAGTTGATGCAGCGTGATCTCAAATTATAGGGCCGAATTTATTTAATTAATTAGTCGTCAATTTTATTTACGTTTTTAAGTGGTCGTAATTGTCTAATTAAATAATTGAGATCGCCTGTGATCTCAACGTTTATTTCGTAGATTTTAATTTTAAAGTGGGTCAATTAATTAGTTAGAGTCAGTTTAGGCAAGTCGGTTGTCAATTTAAATTAATTTACTATTTTTGTAATCTCATCCCTCCTATATAAAGGGATGAGGGTCCAATGTAATAGTCAGTCAAGTATGAATTAAAATTGAGATTTTTATCTCTCTCTCTCTCCTTCCTCCTCTCCCTCTCTCTCCACGCGATCTCCGCGGTTCTCCTCCTTCAACCTCTCATATTCTCGACGAGTTCTCTTGTCAACCCCTCTATTTTCTCTTCTCAACCCCTCTCTTTCTTCTATCAAATAATTTCTACCGTTCAAAATTAATTTATCGACGTGCCAAAAAGCCGTTTGCATCAATAGATCTTGGTTTTCCCCTTTAAAACATGGCTTTTTTACGTAGTTTAAGGATTTTTCTTTTGTTTTAATTTTGGCTCTATGCATTGCTTTTATTTGAGTGCAGAATGGGAGAAAACGTTGCAACTCATTGGATTTGTTGGCCTTGGACAGGTAAATTACATTCCTGATTTAAGTTGAATTAAGAAGTCAGTGTTTAAGCCTGATTACTTTCATGTGCTAGGCTCTCTTTATCAGATGCTTTTTTTTCTGTTTTCTGCAAATCAGAGCATTTACCGAAGGGTTTCTTCTTATGAAAGTTCAGAAGATCTGAAGGAGGACTTGAGGTAAACTCTACCTCTTAAATTACCATGGAAACCTCAGTAAATCATTAAAAAGGATAGCAGTATACACTTCTAGCTAAATTTAAATTCTTGGATATTTAAACTGCATTTATAGCTTGTCTACCACTGACGACTATCCTTTGTATATTGGTATGCTTAATTTCATATGAATATTGTGATCTGCTAGGACTTATATCCTTGTTAAGAAAGGAAACGATTATGATAAGTTGTAAGAAGCTTTTTGTATGATAGGTTAGTGGATATATCCCCATTAAATCTCGTTTCCATGCTTAGTCTGAGGATTAACATGAGATATAAATAGGTTAGCCTTATATAATAAATATCATATGCCACATCAACATCCCACCATTTATCCTTTCCAGCAATAATCTAAGGGTTATCTCGGGATACCTCAGGTTAACCTATAGCATAAAGACAATACTTAAATGTACATAATTTACAAGGAGATCAAAATAAATAATTTTTACATTCCCCGTCTTTCAATTTCGTTATGTTGTCTACATAAAAAACCTATTGGAGTTTCCCTAAATACATCATTTTGAATAGAACTCGAGGATCAATCCTCTGCTTTCAGCCTCTCTGATTTGCTCTTTCCTTGCAACTATCCTTGAAATCTGGCAACCGTAATAACCACTTGAATCACTGATCTGATAATAGTGTAATTAAAATTGGCAGCCCGTCATCTCCTGCTCATAGCTGGCCAACTGAACATCCTACGGCAACTCTCAGGTTTGTCCCAGGAGAAAGAATCCCCTCCAGAATTTCCCTTTGCTAATGCTAACCAATCCTCAAATTGCAATGAGTATTCTTCTCCTTGCCAAACTTCGCACGAAACTGCCGTAGTAGTTTAGCACCTAAGCAATTACCTTATATTTTTTTAGCATCCACAAACAATTTGATACTGGTGAGAGTGAGCAACTCTGACAACATTGGTTGTACTCTTTATAATCAAAGCGATATTTATTATATGCAAGTCTTTCACACCTAGACCCCCATCTTAAGCCGGATTATAACCTCATCCCAAGTTACCAATTAGACCCACATACTATATATCCTGAACCAATCCATGAGAGAGGCGGTCTTGTAGAGCCTGTCATACTCTCCAATTTTAAAACTATGATTATTAATAATTAAAATATTAATATGGAAAATGAATTCAAGTTCGTCAGGAAATCAACTTCATCAGCACCCAAGACCATACATAGCTTCGTGATTCTCAGCTCTCTGACCTATATAGCCTCTCGATCTTAGGTGATCAATCGTCGTATTTAGCTGTCAATTATACGGACGTCAAACATATATATGTGTGTGTGTAGGGAAATAAGGAAACAATCCTGAACAAGTTATAACAAATATTTCTTTAATTTCAAGCACGTAGCATGCATGATAACTGATTTTTGATGGTACGCTTCAAGGTCTGGTCCCAATAATACATTTGATAGAGCTGCTACATTTATGCCACGGCAAATCTTCTAATCATCTGCATATGAAGCACAGGTAGCTTGGAATCGAATTCTTTTATAAAAAATCTCTACATCTATAATACAAGGGATTTTACATCACTGGAAGGTCTCTATTTAACCTCCTCGGCATACTTGTTCAGATCTGAGTAGCCAAGATGAATCCAACGAACTTGTTTTGTGTGAATCGGAGCTCGTCTTGAATTGTTATGAATTTTGGAAGCAAGAGATGTTAAAGTTGGTTGAACTGTCATTAATTCTTAACCATCATCATTAATACTAATTAATCGTGATTGTTGGAGTATGCATCATTGTAGTGATGGGTAATTGGATCCCTTCAGGGTCCAATTACCACATCCGGTGGTTTAGTCTCACATCGGCTATTTGTGGGACTTGGAAAGTCAGTGTGGACTGAAGACCAGGGTTTGGGCCTTAGCGCATCACGGAAGCATGAAAATCGCATCAAATGCGATCAAGAGTGACTAGTCATACTAGTTGCTCGAGGCAGTGGAAATTAAAATTTTTAAATAGATGAAACCACATGATTCGAGAACACTTCTCGAATCATTTTGAGCAGGACCACAAACAAGTTGTAGGAATACCTCTTGAAGCGTAGTTGCGATCATTATCTCTAAAGAAAGAGACCTCATGTCTCAAGTCCGATCTGACGGAGGAGATGCTTGCGAGCGCATAGATGAAACACATGCTTCTCGCAATCCAAGTCGGTGTTCCAAGCGATGAATCTCCTAATTTTGTCTCACGGAATCCAATGTCTTCTTAACGAGCAAGGGGCGCCATATAAGATGGAGATCCACGAGCAATCGATCTTACAGCACAATGACGTGAAGACAATGATGCTATCTAGGTCAAAATGTGAACACTCTTGAGAGAGAGAGAGAGATGAGGCTTGTAGAGAGAATGGAGGAGAGAGTTTTCTCTTGTAATTATATTGTAAAAGAAGAGGTAGGGTTGCCCTTTCTTTTATAAAAAAATTGGATGTCCATGGATTATAATCCATGTGCTCACAAAAAGATTGTTGTGTGCTTTCGAGTAATGACCATGATTTTGTTGCATAAATTAGCAAAAAAAAATTTAGTTTAAAGTAAATAAAAAATGTAGCAAATATTTTACAACACATTAGATTTAAATCAAATAAACCTTGTGTGGAGATTTATCAAGCTGATGTGTCACACTATGAAAATTTGGGAACGTGTGATCGAAAGAAGGTTGAGGAAAATTTCCAATGTAAAAGAAAACCAATTCAGATTCATGCCAGGTCGCTCAACGACTGAAGCCATCCATTTGCTGAGGAGAACAATGGAGATTTATAGAGCTAAAAGGAAGAACCTCCACACGATCTTTATTGATTTGGAGAAGGCTTATGATTCTGTCCCACGAGAGATATTGTGGAGAGTGTTGGAGAAGAGATAAGTACTTGTCCTATACATTAACCTCATAAAGGACATGTATGATGAGGCTTTATCTTGTGTAAGGACCCCGTCTGGGAAGACTGGATATTTTGACATCAACATTGGTTTACATCAAGGTTCAGCTTTGAGTCCATTTCTTTTTTACTTTGATTATGGACGAGTTGACCAGTCACATTCAGGATGAGTTACCTTGGTGTATGTTATTTGTTGATGATATTGTGTTAATTGACGAGACTAGAGATGGAGTAAATGAGAAACTTGAAGTCTGGAGACATGAGTTGGAGACTAAAGGATTTCGTATAAGTAGGGCTAAGCCGGAATATATGGAGTGCACCTTTGGTGGAAGCAATGGTGAAGGAATCGAGGTGAAGATTGGTGACGATAAAATTCAGAAGAGAGATTCCTTTAGATATCTGGGATTTGTTCTGCAACATGATGGGGAAATTGATGAAGATGTTACTAATACAATAAATGCAGGCTGGCTAAAGTGGAGAGGAGCCTCTGCTGTTCTCTGTGATAAGAAAATTCCTTTAAAGATTAAAGGAAAGTTTTACAAAGCAGCCTGAGACCTGCTATGCTTTATGGATCTGAATGTTGGCCTGTGAACCATAAACATGTGCAGAGAATGAATGTAGCAGAAATGAAAATGCTAAGGTGGATGTGTGGACACACACGTAAAGATTGGATTCGGAATGATGCAATCAGAAAGAAAGTTGGTGTAGCTCTGATCGAGGATAAGATGCGAGAAAACCGCTTAAGATGGTTTGGACATTTGCAAAGAAGACCAGTTGATGCACCAGTTAGGAGATGCGAGTGTGGGGATGTTGAGCCGGCTAAGAGAGGGCGAGGACGGCCCGAGAAGTGTTGGAAAGAGACCATACGAAGGGATCTTAGTTTTGTGGATATAAGCCCGGGATTGGCCCAAGATAGATCTGAATGGAGGCGAAGAATCCATGTAGCCGACCCTACTTAATTGTGGGAAAAGGCTTTGTTGTTGTTGTTATTGTTGTAAATCTCATGTGGATTTAAAGGAAAGAGGACAAGCTCCCTTCCCTTAATGGAGTGGACGAACATACAAGGAGTAGGACTCCTTGGACGTCACCCCTCTTGAAGGGGAAGTGCACATCTTTTTCCTTAGTTGAGAGATCTCATTTCTCTCCAAAATCTCACATGTGCAACAACAATTGTTGTATAATTATTCACAAAAGAATAATTCCAAATTGTTTTGTGATAATTTCAATCATAACATTGACAATTGTGAATCTACGCATCCAATATAAAATGTAACTGTATTTTCAGTTAATTATTCAATGTGAATCAAATTCTCATCAATATTTAATTCGTAAATAGTATTTACAATTAGCTCTCTCTAATATATTATAAATCACATTTATAATATATATAATTAATATGGATAGTGATATCCACATTATTCATATCTTTGATAATTAAATCATATTTAATTATCATGGATCTTCATTCTCATATATTTTAAATAATATGAATCATATTCATATTATTCATGATAATTACATCACATTTAATTATTACTTTTCCAATGCTCAAATATATTATCAACAATAGAATTATCCTTGAATTCTTTCAAGAATAATACACTTTCTTCGCAGATACTTGAAGATAAGGACATGACGATTGTACATTCCACATATACTGACTTGGATGTTGATATCATATCTCAAATCCGGATCTCGGGATCCTCTCAAAGATATTTGATCAAATCAAAGCCGTAAATCTAGTCTTATCATTGCATTTGAATTGTATTCAGATCAATGTCCAACATTTGGACTAAGATTAGATTACTTCTCTATTGAGAGGAGTCACTAAAATCCAAACTTGTTTCATCACTCCCTCGGAATGGAAGTACCATGGTTATACAATCAGTTATGATTACATCACCCTCGAATTTTCCTAATACCCGTGCATCCTACATACTGGAAGACATGCAATAAACCCGAAGTTTTAGATCACATTTAGATTGTCTTCTTCAAGGTTTTATCATTAAGTTTCTCATTCAGTCATCGAGCGTTGGTATCAATCATATGCTTTCTAAAAGCATATATCATACCTACAAATTCTTGTCATGCTTCCAAAGCAAAATGACCATGCATGGAATTTGATCAGTCATAATATCTCGTGAGTGAGTTCAAGTCTTCCGATCCAATAATGGAATTGTTTGATCCCTTTAAGAGATCATATTATGCATATGCCCTCATATGCACACCAGCTCGCCGGTGTACAGACCTTGATTAGGTTATTAACCTAACGGTCTTTCAAGTAAACATACTTAGACATATAGCAATACATTTGTCTCCGGTCAAAGGATGCATGCCGACATCATGATAGTATCTTACATAGGTCTTGGTTATCTTGATCTCATTAAGTCAACTCTTTGACCTAACTTATCTGACACATTCGAATCTCTATTCCTTAGATATCATCCAAGCACCAGCCTCTATAATTCAACCATTAAATCAGCAATTGTATGATTATTAAGATGGTCATGGTACATAACCTTAATTGTACTAAGGGACCATATAAATGCATTCGTTCATTTAATCTCAGACATGGAGCGAAATAAACCAATAACCTTTATCGATATATCAAAGATTACTATAACATTTATTGTAGAAATGGTTTACCCCAGGCTCACATGGCTAACATGGTCTATATAAGAAGTCCCACACCAATTTTATGAGATGAGAAAAATGAATAGAAAACAGTAGCACTTTGAGTCATTCTCCCGTGGTTTCATCTCGCTTCTCACGGAGAAGGGTTCCACGTAAAATCCTAGTGTTCTTCATGTTTATTCTATTTCTCTAATATTACGCTTCTGCATTGTCGATTTCTAACATGGTATCATAGAAGTTGATTATGGGATTTATTCTTGAAGATTTTTAGCTTCATATGAGAACGGTTCGATTATGCGATTTCATTCAAGCTTCGATTCTGATTTTATTCTAGAAGATTATTTTATTCATCTAAATAATATTTCGAAGTTCAAGAAGGTTCGAGGGTTTCTGAAACCCTAATTCACAGTTCATCCTCATGTGCAAGTTAGGGTTTTTCGAACCCAAATCTGGGGCATCCTCATGCATTAATATAGGCCTCAGATCTGGAACCCAACATGCAGCACCCTTGTGCATCATCTTCTCCACAAGAAAAAAAACTACAGGTAAGCCCTCTTCTCTAGGTGACGAGCAGCCCCCCTCCTCCTCTCACTGAAACCTTAGGTGGCGAGATTTGTTTCGCACATCCAACATCAACGAAGGTCTCTCTTGCATCAGAAGAACTCGAAGAAGATTTGTCCCAGGCGGCACCCCTATCGGAGACGCACCTCCAACGATAACAAACGCCACCAATTGCCACGCAAGCCTTGCCCTTGGTCGATTTTGAAGTTGTGGTCTCCTCTCAAGTGGCACGAATCTCAGCGGCTTCTCCTCAGCTCCAAACGGCGGACCCACCTATAGTGTTGCACTGCCAACCGAAGAAGAGGAAGCATAGAACCCATCTCGCATATCGTGATGCCTCCTCACTCCCGATATTAAGAGCTCCATCGGGTAGTGGGAACCCTAAATAGAAGCTCAAGTGGATCATGTATTTATTTTAAAGAGGGGAGAGTTTGATTTGTAAAAAATGAGAGGATTTTATTTAAGGCCTAATGGGCCTACTGTTGCTTTGTATCAAAAAAGAAAGGTATGCTTCTATTGGGCCCAAAGTGGGCATGTTTGCAAAAAAAGAGAAAGAGAAAGCCGAGAAAAAAAGGAAGAAAGGTCTACTTCTATTGGGCCTAAAAGGCGGCTTTGGTTTTAGGCCACCAAAGCCATCTCTTTAAGAGGTAACTTTGATATGTATTTCCTAAAAGTCATCTCTTAAGAGTCGAATTTTTCTTTTATATTGTTATTGTAGACATTGCTCTTAAAAATGATTGCTTGGCCTAAAATCAAAGTTGTTTCTTCAAGAGACGGCTTATCTATGGTACATAACAAAAACAAAGTTTTGCATATGCACGCGGCTAATTTTGTTTTCCAGTTGTGGTACCCACGAATTTTCCTCGGGGGAGGAAGCACTGAGAGAGGGAGGGCCCCTAATGTTGCCCCTCCTTTCTGCGCATATATCTAGCTTCACTCTGGAGGATGCCCTCCCTAGAATTGCGATGAAGGTGCTCTTTTAATGGGTATTGGTTAAGACATGCCTCCAACAGTGAGAAATCTAATAGGGAAGCTGCCCAGTTGCCACTATACTTGGTCTAAGTACGGGTCGAGATGGGCTATGGGTCGGGCCAAATAGGTTAGGGTTCTAAAACCCCTTGTCCAAGGCTCCGGCCGGGCCGGCCCACGGGCCATACTCCAAGGCCCAAGCCTGGCCTAGGTCTAGGTCGGGTCGGGCCAGCCTATGGGTCAAAAGTAAAATATTTTTTCTTAATTTTTTAATCTAATTTATAGAGATAATTAAGTTTTTTTAGCATCATCTAATCTTTTTAAATCTAAGTAATCATAATAGGTGTTACTTGGCATGTAAACTATAAAATATGATGTAATATTGATAATGTAAGACAAAAACATGAAATATATTATATTAAAAGGTTTTTATCAGTTGTACACCTCCGAGATGCTGCAATTTCAGTTATGCCCCTTCCTTTTTGGGAATATCAGTTGTGCCCCCAACGTTTTGTTATTTTATCACTTATGCCCCTCGGATTAGTAGCCGTTCATATTCAATACAAACAGACGTTAACTTAACGTATACTGGAGGAATTAAATTGAAAAAAGAGGGTTGAAAAGTCATCCCCTTCGTCTTCCTTCCCTTCCCCCTGTAGCCACACCTCCTCTGCCCCCAGCCTCCACCTCCGACCGCTGCCACCACCATCTCCTCCCCCCTCTTTCCTCCGCCCCAGCCTCATCATCCTCCTCCTTCCCCAGCCCCATCCTCGTTGTCCTCCTCCCCCTCCTTCCCAACCTTCTCTACCTCTGACCACCTCCGTCGCAGCCTCCTACCCTCCCTCCGACTCCCGTGCCTCCCCCTCTGCCCTGAACTCCTCACCTCAACCCTCCCCTCAGCCCATATGCCTCCCCGTCCCCCTCCACCCCCATCCTCCTCCTCCCCCTCGACTCACGTGCCTCCATGTCCCTCCCCCCTGCCCCCAGCCTTCCGAATGCTCCTCCCCTGCACCCTCTTCCTTCTCCTCCGTCTGTTGATCCTCCTCCCACACTCCCCTGCCCGGTGCTCCTCCCTCGCACCCTCCCGCATCCGCCTCCTCATTTGCATGTTGATCCCCCCGCATCCCTCGCCTCATCCTCTACCCGCTACTACTCCTCGTGCCCCCTCCTCCTCCTTCTCCGCTATCTGCTCCTCCCTCTATCCCATCTTTCTCCTCTGCTCGCTGCCCTCCCCCGCATCCCCTTCCTCCTCTGCCCGTTGACCCCCCCCACCATCCTCCTCCCTTGCCGATCCTCTCTGCACTCCCTCCTCCTCTGCTCGATGCTCCTCCCCTGTACCCTCCTCCACCGCCAGTTTCTCCTTCCTTGTTCTCCATCCTCCTCCGCCCCATGCCTCCCCACTTTGACTCCCCCGAACCAGCTTCACGTCTCTCCACCCCTCTCACGAACCACGACACTGCCTTCGTAGGACCATCTCTGGAGCTGCCACCTTTGATCTGGAGTAGAACCTCTACGCAGCAGCCAAGAACCCGCAGCCTCGTCGTCAACATACTGATGTTTGATGGTGAATGGTTGAAGAGAAGGGGATGGAGGAGCGTGTGGTAGGAGGAGGAAGAATTGGACGGTGAGAAGGAGGGAGATGGGGGATTTTTTCCGGATTTGTCCCTCTTAACTACACCATGATTTGGTTAAACCATAGGTAAATTTAACGTATTGACGGCCAAAGTAACGGAGGAGCACAAGTGGCAGAACGACAAGAAGTCAAGGTCACATCTGATATTCTCAAAAAGGGGGGGGCATAACTGAAATTGCAACATCTCGGAGGGCCACAACTGATAAAAACCTTGTATTAAGTGTATCTAAAATGTAATTTTTAAACCCATATTTTTATGTGTGCGGGCCGGGTCATATTCTGTGGCACATGTCCACAGCCTACACAGTTGACGAGCGGGCCGAGCCAATCCGTTCATGGGATCTCTTGGCCCAAGCATGGCCCATGAGTGGGATGGGCGGGCGGGCCTTGATCCATTGGCCAAGTCTACATGCCACCTGATCGAAGCCCAAGGGAAGATGGCACACTCCAATGATGATACAGACTGAGAAGGTGGAAGGGGAATAAAATATAATGAAAATAACATTAAAATTTTCTATGTAAATTTCCTAGCCAAATCTTACCACTTTGAGCTGACATTATATCTTTAGTATTTACTATTCATGGGGAGTGCTTTAATGATACTGTTGAAGGGAATAAACAAGATGCATTACCATTCACCCTAGAGCTCTCTTATATAGGAGAAAAGCTCTATGGGTAATTTACATAAAGAGGACAAACAAAACCTACATATTAAAGTTACTCTAACACCCCCCCCCCTCAAGCTGGAGCATATATATCCAACATGCTCAGCTTGGAACAACAAAGATGAAATGGACCCCTAGCAAGGGCCTTGGTGAACATGTCTGCAACCTGCTCTCCTGATGATACATGAGAGGTTGAAATAAGCCCTTTTTGAATTAAGTCCCGTGTATAATGGCAATCCACTTCAATATGCTTCGTCCTCTCATGGAAGGCTGGATTATTGGCTATGAACAAGGCTGCTTGATTATCACATTTCAGATGCATGGGAAGAGGAACATCAATAGTTAAATCAGTTTAAAACGTATTTAACCCACATCATCTCAACACTACCTTGGGCCATTGCCCTATATTCTGACTCTGCACTAGATCGAGCCACTACAGTTTGCTTCTTACTCTTCCAAGCTACTGGTGAGCTGCCAACAAATACAATAAAGCCTGAAGTTGACTTTCTATCATTAGGAACCCGGCATAGTATGCATCAGCATAGCCTGTGACGGATATCGAGGTATCTCTTCTAAACAGAAGACCAGTACCTGGAAACGACTTCAGATATCTCAAGATCATAAAAACAACATTCATGTGAGCCTGCCTGGGTTGCTCCATGAATTGGCTTACCCTATTAACTGCAAAGGCTATATCCGATCGGGTAATAGTGACATACAAGAGCTTTCTCACTAGCTCTCTATATCGTCTCTTGTCTACCTCCTCAGAGTCATCATCATAAAGTTTGACATTAGAATCCATAGGAGTAGCAGCTGGTCTACATCCTGCCATACCTGTCTCAAATAAGAGATCCGTAACATACTTCTTTTGTGTCATTACCATACCTTGCTTGTTCCGTGCAAACTCCAGCCGCAAAAAGTAGCGAAGTGTACCCAAATCTTTCATAACGAACTGCTCGCCAAGGAACTCCTTGGCTGCTTGAATGCTCTGCTCATTACTGCCTGTAATAACAATATCATCAACATACACTAAGATGATCACAGTACCTCGCTGATCTCTCTTTACGAAGAGAGTATGATCTGTTGTAGATCTGACGAAGCCCTTCTGTTCAATCAACTCCGAGAGCTTCTGAAACCAAGCCCGTGGACTCTGCTTCAGGCCATATATGGCCTTATGGAGACGGCACACCATACTGGACTCCCCCTCAGCAGCAAACCCTGGTGGCTGCTGCATATAGACCTCTTCCTGCAGGTCACCATACAAGAAGGCCTTCGTGACATCAAGCTGAAATAGGGGCCAGTCTCGGACAACAGCAACTGCAATGAGAATCTGTAAGGTAGAATGATGGGCTACTGGAGAAAACATCTCCTGATAGTCCACCCCATATGTTTGGGTGAACCCACGAGCAACCAACCTGGCTTTGTATCTATCAACCGTACCATCTGCCCGATGCTTAACAGTAAAAACCCATTTGCTTCCGACAATGGACGCACCTGGTGGAGGATGCACAACACTCCACGTACCACGTGACTGCAACGCCACCATTTCCTCTTCCATAGCTAAACCGCCACGGGCTACTCTGTAGGGCCTCCTAATAAGACCGTGGGATGTGTACTGCCGATAACCCAACAACAAACTTGCGAAAGTCCGGGACAAACGCTCCAACGGCGCCTGAGAACAAAAATCCATCCCATATTTGGGATTCATCGTCCGAGCACGCTTCTGCCGTCTATGAGCAATAGGTATATGTAGGTCATTGACTGGAGGAGTGATAGTACCATCAGTACCTTGTACATCAGTCTGCACATTCAAATCACCTGTGCCATCAGTAGAACTCAAATGATCAGTACATACCTCGGGCGTGCTGGATGATGGAGGAGGCACATGAGTAGAGGGCCGTCGCTGATAGACCTGAGGATAATAAACAGTAGCTGGTGGTGGCGGTGGTGGTGGTGGTGTAAACTGTGGTGATGGTGGAGTAGACTGTGGTGGTAAATTAGAGCATGGAACAGATGGAGGTGGAGGCGGCACATAGATGTCATCTCCTTCCTTTGAGTGAGTGAGTCTGTCACCTGTAGGAGAAAAATACATAATGGACTCAAAAAAGGTGACATCTGCACTGACGTAGTACCTTCGTTTAACTGGATCAAAACACCGATATCCCTTCTGGGTTTTGGAATAACCCACAAAAACACATTTGACAGCTCTGGGAGAGAGCTTGTCAAGACCAGGAGAAAAACAATGAACAAATGCAATAGACCCAAAAACACGCGGTGTTAGGGAGAAAAGGTCCTTCTCGGGAAACGCAATCAAGAACGGAATCTTCTCCCCTAACACTGTCGAAGGCATACGATTAAGAAGATAACATGCAGTGAGAACCGCATCCCGCCAATAGGAGTGAGGGGCACGGCTCTGAATCAAAAGGGTTCTGGTCATATCCAACAAATGACGATGCTTCCGTTCAGCCACCCCATTCTGTTGAGAGGTATAGGCACACGACGTCTGATGCACAATCCCATGAGACATAAGAAATTTGGACAATTGGGTACTGCACAACTCTAGAGCATTGTCAGACCGTATGTACTTCACTTTAGCAGAGAACATATTTTTTATTTCAATAAGAAAAGACTGAATAAAATGATCAGCATCAGATTTATTTTTAAGAAGAAAGACCCAAGAAAGTCTAGAGAAATCATCGACAGCAACAAGATAAAACCTGTGCCCTTGAAGATCTGGGACACGACTGGGACCCCAAATATCAAAATGTAGCAGCTCAAAAGACCATGATGACTTGGACCTATATGACTCGGAAAAGACGACCTGTGATGTTTGCCAAGTTGGCATGCCTCACACTGAAAATTAGACTTGGGAGAAATCTGTGGAAGAATATGGACCATCTTTTGCAACGGAAGATGGTCAAATCGAAGATGCCAAGTGTAGGGTGACACCGATCCAGCCCTCATAGAAGAGATACCAGCATAAGGAGATTGCACTAGTTTATAAAGACCCCCTTGCTCATGGCCAGTCCCAATCACTCTGCCCGTTAATATGTCCTGAAACATAAGAGTAGATGGGTCAAATATAGCACGGCAATGTAAATCTTTGGTGAGTTGACTAATAGACAGCAAATTCATCGAGAACTTCGGTGCATAGAGAACATTGGACAGTCTCAAGGTAGGAGTCAATTGTACCTCCCCCTGACCAGTAATAGGGGAATATGTACCATCAGCTATCACCACCGATCGTTCAGATTGAGCAGGATGAAAGACACTAAACTGACCTCTGTCACCACAGAGATGGTGTGATGCACCTGAATCCATGATCCATTCTGATAGATCCGCCTTGTAACACGTAGTAAAGGCAATGGGTGCGGAACCTTCGAAGGCACCCACAGATGGAAACTCTACCTTGTTGTCTGACATGACGACAACAGTAACCTGTAACTGGGGTTACAAAATCGGAAGACAATGTCTATTTGTACATAGACTCAAGACAGCGGTCACGCGTACAGAACATGTTCATTCAAGGAGGCATGGCTAGGGCATATAGTGCATATGCACATACCTTGTGTGCACAGAAAGGCATGCTACAGGCTTCAGGCGAAAGGCGCTACAGGCTTCATGCGATGGCGACTTCGGGAGAGACTTCGGCGATGCGATGCTCTACAGGCCGTATGCTGCGATGCGATGCAGACAGGCCGATTCGCTACAGGGATAGCGATAACGATTGAGATGGCGGTGCAGACAGGCCGATGCAGGCGCGAGACCGATGCAGACAGACTTAGGGCTCGCGCGCGACTTCAGGCGATGGGCGACTCGCGTTGATCGCCAGGCCGATGCAGGCGACAGGCCGATGAAGGCCGATTGCAGACTTCAGGCGAGACTTAGGGCGAGAGCAGGCGACTCGCGTTGATCGCCAGGCGATGGGCACAGAGGCGCAGGGGGCTCGTGCACAGGGCGCGATGGCGCACAGGAGCGTGGCGCGGCGCCAATCTCGAGATAGAAAGAGAGAGAGAGAAGGGCGGCGGGTGGGGTAGGGTTAGGGTTCAAGAACTCCGACCTAGGGCCGTTGCTCTGATACCATGTTGAAGGGAATAAACAAGATGCATTACATTCACCCTAGAGCTCTCTTATATAGGAGAAAAGCTCTATGGGCAATTTACATAAAGAGGACAAACAAAACCTACATATTAAAGTTACTCTAACAGATATCGTTCCCTTCTAGTTTTCCAGGTAGGAAGAGGACCTACAGTAACCAAAGTTCTTTACCATACAGTGCAGTTTATTTTTTTCTTTGTTTCCATGATAAAAAGAGCGGCTTGAACTTGAGGGTAAACATTTCTTCTAGATTCAAAGCTTCTTACATTGTCTGATTGGATATACTAATTCCGATGGTTGGAGATATCGAGCCATAAAATCTTACATTTAAATCGTACTTGCCCGATTCTTTATCAAGTGAATTATTTCCTACCGCTATAGCTTGTTATAGCTGTTCTTGGTGTGATTAGGAACAAGTGTATGCTGCTCTGGTTTCCAATGTATTTTGCAAATGATTGGATCCACTATAAAAGGGAATTCCGATCAACTAAACAATTCAGTGTGATGCAGATTTTCAAACTTTTTATGCATGTCTTAGAACATGAAATCATTAACATGTGGTAAGCATTCATCCTCTGGTTGAACCGGCAGGCTCCTATTAACTCCAGTAAGACTTGGAGCTCAAGCTCTCTCGTCTGTGGCTGGAAACTCAGAAGCAAGCAGGATCGGCTTGCCGACATCACCCTCTTCTACGGCTGTCCAAGACAGAGTGTTACAGGCTGCAGCAAAGCATGAATCCCAGCCTTCAGATTCCAGCGATACTCCAGGTGGGGCAGTCGAATCATCTTCGCTGACAGGGGGAGAGAGCCTGGACCTATCTGAGGCATAGTAGCATCAGATTTTATCTGAGGCATAGTAGCATCAGATTTTATCTGAGGCATACTAGCATCAGATTTTTGTTCTCGACATTGCGTTAATCCAGTAAAAATAATTTACAGAGCTTTGAAGATCATCTCTTGTGTATCCCCATGTTTTCACCGTTTCCTCATATTCCATATAACTTTAAATTGTGGAGTACTGACCATTTCAGAACAGACCGTTTTGGCTGAAAAAATGGGATCCAATACCTCTGGGAAGTGAGGTGAAAATTCTGATTTGTTTGGGTCCACCATTAAGGGTATTAATGTAAATATTTTGTATTAATCCTTTTTTTCCTTTCAAAATGTACAAATTGTTTCTCGAGTTGAAATCTAATGATTAAACTCTTGGGATGAAAATGGTCGGATACAAATACGAATATATATACAATCATATCGTTCGCCATTTTAAAATACGAATATGAATTTTGATATGCATATTGATGGATAAGAGAAATGTGTTATCATATCCTTAAAAACAAATACGAATATAAGATGAATACGAATCGGATACAAATAATAATTGAAATATTTAATAAATTAACTAAAGTGTACATGTTTAAGATGGTTGACACGTAAAATAGATATACTAGATAATCATTTCATAATGATTATATCAAAAATAGTAAATTCAATCATAAAATATTGTAACACCATTATGCATAAATCTATGACTATGTTTATATACTAAAATGGATATACGAATATTAGTGAACATCAAAGTGGGAAAAATTATGGGTCAAGATATAATTATGGGAACAATGATCTAATAAAATCTCTTCGATGTGAACCCAAGGAGTGGACTGGTGGTAGTACAGTGTGTCTACACCTTAAATGACTCTGGTTCGAATCACAAGGAGAACGTTCCAAACCCTTGAAATTACCGAGCCTACTATTTTAAAAAAAGCTCTCTTTGATGTTTAGTATTTTCTTTATTTTACGGAACAAAGGATGGGTGAACAATGTACATAGGTACGATGAAATCAATCAATCACGTGATATATTCAACTCCATACAATTTTTTCAACACAATCGGTAAATGTCTTTACTATATCTTATTCCCCATGTAGTAGGGGATTGTTCACCAAATTTAAAAATAAGTTTTGTTTCTACTTAATTTAGGCCCGTGGATGCATGAAAGGGAATTACATTTTTGGTATTTTTAGTTATTAAAATTAATATCGCACGGAATGGATGGAAATGAGCGTAACGGATGTCGGGCTTCCACGTTTGCTGTATCAGGTCGTGTGGACGTTCAAATGTGGATTATGTTATGTCGTTTGCATATTTTGCTAATATGGTTTTAAAATGGAATCCGACGTTGAACAGGTTGGCAATGATGTCATTATGACATCATCATTTCTATCGACTCGGAAAAAAACTGATCGAGTTGAATTTACTGGTTTGAGCTACTAAACCAATTTTTTTGAATCGAGAAAATTGGATATAATATACATATAATCATTCAAAGTTTAGTAAAGCAGAATGCTAACAAAGTAAACATGAGAACAGAAATATCAATAATAATCCATAATGAAAATCGTATTTTGAAATATTATATGGCAGATGTCTATGATTTGTCAATTGATGGACAAACCACTGAGTAGATCGAACCGTATCGAACTATATGGCATGTTATTTATTGAAAGTCTATTATTTGGCGAGTTGAGAAATTACATTTTTCTCCCACACCAGAGACCATTACGTATGGACAGGAACTAAATTCTCTGTCAAACTTTTATGGCGAGCTGAGAAATGATGAAAAAGGACAAGACATGGATGTGTGCCAAGAGTGAATACTATTTGGGTAAGCAGGATCACGAACAGAATGAAAATTTTCCTCTGGTGCTTGAGGAAAGATAAATTACTGGACAAGGTTAGGAGGGCGAGGTTTTTGAATCTTCAGGATGTGATGTGTGACATTTGCGGGGGAGTAAGTGGAGAACTTGGAGCATCTCTTCCTCACTTGTGGGACCTCAGTGAAGGTATGGAGAGAATTGACGAATCCATGGGTAGATGTGGGTGGTCTTTCGAGCTTCTGTGAAGGGATAAGGAAAGTAGGAGGCAGTTCATCCGATAATATGACAAAACCTTTTGTGGCGCTTTGGGCTATTTGGCAGGCGAGAAATGAACGCATTTTTAAAAAGGGATTTTATCACTTGTGCCCCTCCGAGATATCGCAATATCAGTTATGCCCCTATCTTTTTGGTAATATCAGTTGTGCCCCTCACTTCTTGCTCCGTCATCAGTTGTGCCCTTCCATCAGATTTACCGTCAAAAAATAAAATAACCATGGTTTATTCAAACCATGGTGTTGTTAAGAAGGGTATTATGGTCAAAACCAAGGAGCACCCAGCATGCACCAACGGAGCACCGCCCTGCTCCTCCTCCTCCTCACCGCCATCCTCTGCTTCCAACATATCGTTCAACAGATTCTGCGCCTCTCCGGACCTTTTCTCGCTGCAGCACGACTCGATCACGACTGAGTACGTGATCTCATTGGGAGAGACCTTACTCTCCTCCATCTCATCCATCACCCACACGGCCTCCACCAATCTATTTAACCTGCAGTACCCGTGGACGAGCACTGTGTACGTTGTTGCATCGAGCATGCATCCTCGTTCAAGGAACTCATCTAACAGCTTCCTCGCGATGTCCACTTCTCCTCTGGCGTAGTAAGCGGATAGGATGGTAGTGTAGCTGACGCAATTGGGCCACGATCCTCGAAACGAGCATTTCGTCGAGCACTTTAAGTGCGGCGTGGAGGTCGTCGGTGGAGCAGAGGGACTTGATGAGGATGTTGCAGGAGCAGACGTTGGGGTGGATGCCGAACTTGGAGCGGGAACGGCGGAAGAGGACGGGGACGAGGTCGGGGCGACGGCAGTGGATCATGGCGCTGAGGAGGGCGTTGAGGGATCGGACGGAGGTGTTGACGCGGGAAGCGGGGCGGACAGAGAGGAAGGTGCGGAGGACTGCGGAGGGGCGGCCGACGAGGGCGTAGGAGCTGATGACGGAGATGAAGGCGTCCTCGCGACAGACGACGGTGGGGGAGGGAGGCGAGGAGGGAGAGGAGGGGCTCGAGGAGGTGGAAGGAGCGGGCGAGGGAGAGCTTGTGGAGGAGGACGCCGAAGGTGAGGTGGTTGTGGCGGAAGCCCGGGGAGTGGTGGTGGGCGAAGAGGAAGATGCGCACGCAGAGGTGGAGGAGGGGGCGGCGCGGGGGAGGGGAGGGTGGCGTGGGGGAGGGGAGGGGAGGCCCAGGAGACGCGGGCGGCGCGGGGAGGGGGAGCAGGGCGACGCAGGGGAGGGGGTGGCGCGGGGGAGGGGAGGGTGGCGCGGGGAGCACGAGGCAGGCCCAGGGAAGCCGGGGCCGCGTGCGGGAGGGGAGGGGGTGGCCCAGGATGATCGCGAGCTCGGGGAGGAGCTGGGGAAGGCTGGGGCGGAGAGGGAGGAGTAGGAGGTTGGAGGAGGAGGAAGAGGATGGGGAAGAGGAGGAAGAAGAAGAGGAGGAGGAAGATAGTAATACAAAATGACCACATGAACCATTTTTTAAAAAATAATTCCGCTTATGTCCTCAAAGTTAACGTCCGTTTGCACTGTAGATTGACGGCAAACTAACCTAAGGGGTACAACTGATAAAATAGCAAGAGTGAGGGGCACAACTAATATTACCAAAAAAGATGGGGCATAACTGATATTGCGATATCTCGGAGGGGCACAAGTGATAAAATCCCTTTTAAAAATCATAGGTTGTATCTAGAATATGTAGTTTCTCATTATAAGGCTCTCTTGTGTTTTGGGAGTCAAGGTAAAATATGTTGTATCACTTCTTTTGATATGATATAAACATTGCGCGGTGACTCCCAACTCGGGAGGTCACCCTCTTTTTACCTAAAAAATATTATTTACCGAAAGTCCAACCATGTATAGGTTGGACGGGTTGAGCATATGGGTGCCCATTCAATCATGTACACATCAAGATGATATTAAAACTTCTTATATTTTTATACATTTTGTGAATGAAGATCGGAACTAATGTTCAAATAAGTAACCTCTATCTTATTAGTTGATATTCAAGATCTAGTATAATTTCATAGTCTTGAAATACTATTGATTACTAGTTTTGTTATGCTAAATTTCCAATAGTCAATCACCAATAGCTAATCCAAAACCATCAAAAACTAGTTTAATTTGGATCAACTCGAATCAATCCAACTGGTCTGACCCGATTTAATATTACTATTATATTTAAAAAACACTTACATAGAACCGATCGAACCGATCGGGTAAGGGCCTGTTCCTAGTCCAAACCGTCTGCCTAGCTGATCTGGTCTGATTTTTAAACCATGTATACGAGGCACGTATCAGTGAAAACAAGTAGATGATTGTTTCCACAACAAGTTCCTCGAATCATAGAGTGTTCATGGGGCAAATACTCGTCCCGTTTGTAACGCGACCCGCCTCGAGCTATGATATTGAGTCACTGGGTCGACCCGCTCTGTCAAAACAGTTTATCAACTCTATTGGATACCCATCCAGTGAAACAGATAGTGGATTACACATGACTATCCATAGATACAACAAAATTAAGTTGAATATTGGATGGATCAAAGACAGGTCAACGACCCTTATCATATACCGTTTCATGAAACGCAAGAACAGCAGAGCACATGAAAATCGAAAACCACATAATGGCTCCAAAGGCTGCTCTTGTTTTGGCAGTGATCTTAATTGGCTTTGATCTTCCTCATCGTCTCTGAATGTGATGACCGCCGAAGTAGTAGCAGCAACTCCTCAAACGATTGAAGGAGAAACTGTTGGAGTAGCAGAAGGTTGGTGGTGGATAAGAAGAAAATAATTTTGAGAGAATATGGATCAATGCTCAAGGTAGATGTGAACTCAAGAACTTATTTTATTTAAACTTGAACTTGCATACAAGACATGACTCTTTACAAGAAGAGGACTTACAATGTTTACAATAAAAAAAGAAATATGTACAACACTTGAAAGGATGAGGACACTTGAGAGACTCTTGTGGTAGCAGTGGACTTCTTCTTCTTGTTGTTGTTAAATGAGGACTCCTTGGGTGGTATTTATAGTCCCCCAAGAGGGTGGAGATATTTTGGAAGAGATATCTAGAATCCTCTTCCATGCTTATCCTTTAAGATAAAATATCTAGATATTTTGGCGGAAGGTGGAGAAATATCTAGATATTTTTCCACCTCTTTCTTTTCTAGAATATTCTCTCAAGTGGGCTTCCTCTTAATTATTTAGTGGAGAACTTTTAGGCCCATGAGTACATGGGTCCATTAGTGATAATAATTCTGCATCTGTAAAAGTAAAAATTACATATATTTTCAACACGCCCTCTTAATTTGTAATTTGCATGATCTGTCTGAAGTATTGGAACTTTTCTATTGGAAATGACTTTGTAAAAATATATGCAAGTTGATCATCTATGCTGATGAACTCTAGCTTGATGTTGTCATTCTCGACCAGTTCTCGTACATAATGATGACGAAGTTCAATATGCTTTATTTTTCCATGAAAGATTTGATCTTTGTCATAGAAATGGTTGACGTGTTGTCACATAATATAGTTGTTGGAAGAACATTATCTTCTTGAATATCATAAAGAAGTCTTCTCAGCCATACAGCTTGACATGATACACTTGTAACAGAAATATACTCGGCTTCAGTAGAGGAAAGGGTAATGGTCTTTTGCTTCTTATAACTCCAAGATATTACTTTAGATCCCATACAAAATAAATAATTGGTTGTGCTTTTTCTATCATCTATGAATCCAGCCCAATCACTATTTGAATAGCCTTTGAAAGAATTATCTTCTTCTGAAGTATATTTAATTCCAAAATTCTTGTTACCTTGAATATAGCAAAGAATCTTTTTACGGCTGCATAATGAAGCTTGTTGGGGTTGCTCATAAATCTTGATACGACACTAACTGCATATACTATAGCCGGTCTTGTATTAGTTAAATATAACAAGGAGTCTACAAGATTCCTATAAAGAGAATCATCAGCTTCTTAAGCTCCATCATTTGCAGAAAATTTTGTATTAGCAAACATAGGAGTTGCTTATGTCTTGCAATTGACATAAGAAATTTCTTGAGAATATCATGAACATATTTTTCTTGAGAGATAAATATTCCACATTCTTTTGTTGAACTTGAATACTAAGAAAATATCTAAGACTGAGATCTGTCATTTCATACTCTTTCATCATTGCTTTCTTGAATTCCTCAATCATCTTGAAGCAATTGCTTTATATATGAAGGCATATAATAAGGAAAATATGCATACCTTCTTTCTTCACATAAAGAGATGGATCATTAAGATTTCTTAAAAATCCATTATCATGAAAATATCCATCAATTTTATTATTCGGAGCTCTTGGTGCATGCTTTAAGCCATACAAGGCTTTGTAGTGACGATAGACATTTTCTTTATTATCTTTGGAGATATATCCTTGAGGTTGTTCAACATAAACATCTTCTTCAAGATCTCCGTTAAGAAATGCAGACTTAACACCAAATTGATAGATTAGTAACTTCTTTTGAGCAGCAAGTACAAGCAAAGTTTTAATTGTCTACATACGAGCAACAGGTGCAAAAATTTCATTATAACCAATACATGGCTATTGTGAATAGCCTTTAGCAACCAATCAAGCTTTATGCTTGTGAATGAAGCCATCTTCATTATATTTGACTTTATAAATCTATTTAAACCGATGATATCCTTATCCTTAGGCCGGCCATGAGCTTCCAAGTGTGATTTTTATTAATGACTGCAATCTCTTCATGCATTGCTTGAACCCATACTTCTTCTTTGATTGCTTCTTCAAATTTTTGTGGCTCACAAGCAAATAAAGCAATAGCAGAAGATGATGGATAAATTTCTTCAAGAGATCGTACCTTATGTTGTGGATGTTATGAATCAGAGATATTTGGTTCGAGTGTTCTTTGAATTGAAGGGAAAATATCTTCATCGTTTGATTTGTCTTCTTCAATTGCAGCTTGTTTTTGTGGCACTAAAGAATTGTCCCATTTCCATGAAGGTATTTCATCAAAGATGGCATCTCTAGATATAATTAGTTTTCCTTCTTTAGGTTCATATAATCTGTAAGCTTTAGATTCACCACAATATCCAATGAAGATATATTTTTTCTCCTTCTTCATCAAACTTTTTTTGCCTAACTTGAGGTGAAATATGAACATATGCAATAAATTTAAAGATTTAAAATGACTAACTTTGGTCTTCCTTTTCATACCAGGTTTCATAAGGTGCTCTATCCAATACTTCTTTGGTAGGAGATCTATTCAATATATAAAGCGCAGTATTTATTGCATTTGTCCAAAGTTTGTTAGGAAGATCCTTACCTTTCAGCATGCTTCTTTTCATCTCAACGATTATTCGATTTATTCTTTCAGCTACTCCATTTTGTTGAGGAGTATATCTATGTAGAAGTTCTGAAATTCTTTAGATGTAAATTCTCCTCCACGATCTGATCGGAAGACTTTTGTTTTTCTTCTACTTTGTTTTTCAACAAAAGCTTTAAACTTGATATAGGTAGAAAAGATTTTTGATTTTTTCTTTCAAGAAGTAAACTCACATCATTCTACTGTAATCATCAACAAATAATAAAAAGAACCTGGCTCTATTGATAGACGGAGTTTGGGTTGGTCCACATACATCTGAGTGTATCAATTTGGAGCCTTTACTCTTCATGATATCTTTGTAAATGGCAATCTATACATCTTGTCATATATGCATTATTCGCATATGTTTTCATCTTTCTTGATAATTGAAAGCCCAACAACCAAGTTTTTCTACTTTAATAACACGAAGCTTCATTTATACTCTTTAGTGCATAGCCTCCTTTTAAAGGCATAGATAATGAAAATACTTTATTTGGAGCCATTTTAATATCTATGATTGGTAGCTTTCTTCTTTTATCAAAGAATTTGCATACTTCATTATCAAATTTTAGAAAATAAATATTATTCATGAGTTGGACAACACTTAAAGCTTCTCAGTTAAGCATAGAACATAGAGAACATCGTGAATGAGTTTAGAAGTACATTTCTTTATTTGTACCGCAATAACTCCTTTACCTTCCACATTTTGTAGCTTTCCGTCTCCAAGCTTAACTTGTGAACTATACCCTTTTTCAAGGCTCACAAATGCATCTTTGTTCCCTGTCATGTGGTTACTACAACAACTATCGACATACTAAATATCTTTAGACACTTCTTTAATGTTCATGCAAGAATAAAGTAATGGATTGGAATCATCATCTTTTGCAATATAATTAGATTGTCTTTTTGGAACCAGCAATCTTTTTTAGAATGGTTCGCAATCTTTCACTTTGTGCATCAGAATCTACAATTCTTAGATTCGTAATTATTTTGGAAGAGGGTGGAGATATTTTGGAAGAGATATCTAGAATCTTCTTCCATGCTTATACTTTAAGAGAAAAATCTAGATATTTTGGTGGGAGGGGAGAAATATCTAGATATTTTATCCACCTCTTTTAGAATATTCTCTCAAGTGGGCTTTCTCTTAATTATTTAGTGGACAACTTTTAGGTTCATAAGTACAAGAGCTCATTAGTGATAATAATTCTACAGTATAAAATTATAAATTACATACATTTTCAACAGAAACCACATGTGAGTGGGTTATATACATCTCGTCTTATACGTGTATCGTTAATTACTTCCTGTTATGTGACCAATCGATAGAGATGGAGTCTCCTGCGATCAGTATGGTGGTCGATCCTGCTGTTATAGAGAGTACAACAACTACTGTGGAGGATGGTGCTTCAGATTCCGCTATTGCTGCGGTGGCTGGTACCGTGGCAGCTGCTATATATATGCCGATGGTGTTGGTCTTCATCTGACGTCTCTTAGCATTATGGAACGTATCTACGTACTTGCTATCTGTAACATGGAGAAGCAAGAGTCGAAGAAGTATAATATAAGTTTTTTCATAACCAAAAACAAGTTGATGGGTTTTTGTTGGATTGCGTATGTGATCTACAACAGCTTGTATATACAAGCTTTTTCTTTATGCACCAGTGTTTGAACTGTCGCGTCAATTAATTGCAAAGTTGCCAAGAATAAGATCCACTGCTTTCTGCTAAGAAACAGACTTAAGACGGGAGTGTCATTCTGAAGTGATGCTAATTTACTGTGAAATCCTAAATCTAAACGCCCCCAAGGTGATACGCCCCATATACGAAATCCATTACAGGAAATTTTACATTATACATTGGAAAAATACATATACATATGCATGAAGGTAGTCGTCGCCTAGAGATCGTTGCGTCGGAGGAGGCGATTGCAGGGTGGTACATGGTCGTCATCTACATGTGGGAGTAACCGGATCGATCCGATGGGTTTATTGGGACCCATGTAACGGATACCCGAATAGGGACACCCCTTGAGACTCAAAGCCGTTTTTTCTCTTTTCTCTACGGAGAGGAAGTCTAGAAGAAAAAAAATAGGATATTTATCACTTGTGTCCCTCCGAGATATCGCAATATCAGTTATCCCTCTATCTTTTTGGTAATATCAGTTGTGCCCCTCACTTCTTGCTATTTTATCACTTGTACCCCTCGGGTTAGTGACCGTCCATCCACAGTGCAAACGGATGTTAACTTTGAGGACATAAGCGGAATTAATTTAAAAAAAGGATATATGGTCATTTTACACCATCTTCCTCATCTTCTTCTTCTTCCTCCTTTTCCCCATCCTCTTCCTCATCCTCCAACCTCCTCCCTCTCCTCCCCCGCCCCTGCCCCGCGCCGCCCAGCTCCACCCCGAGCTCCCCGCACCTCCTCCCAGCCCGCCATCCCTGCCCCTGCCTCGCGCTGCCCAGCTCCGCCCCGAGCTCCCTGCACCTCCTCCCAACCCACCGCCCCCACCCCTGCCCCGCGTCGCCCAGCCTCGCACCTCCTCCCAACCTCGCACCTCCTCCCAACCCGCCGCCACCGCCCCTGCCCCACGCCGCCCAGCTCCGCCCCCAGCTCCCCGCACCTCCTCCCAACCCGCCCCTGCCTTGCGCCGCCCAGCTCCGCCGCGAGCTCCCTGCACCTCCTCCCAGCCCGCCGCCCCCTCCCCTGCCCCACGCCGCCCAGCCCTGCACCCCCTCCCAGCCCCGCATCTCCTCCCAGCCTGTTGCCCCCTCCCCTGCCCCTGCCCCCTCCCCTCCCCGGCATCGTGCTCCCTCCCCTAGGTCGTCCCCTCCCATGCCCGGTGCCGACCCTGCTCCCCCTCCCCCTGCCCCCCCTCCTTCCGTCGCGGTCCGCCCCGAGCTCCTCCCTCGAGCTCCTCCTCCGCCCCTAATTTTGTTTGACCATAATACCCTTCTTAACCATACCATAGTTTGAATAAATCAAGATTATTTTAATTTTTGACGGTCAATCTGACGGAAGGGCACAACTGATGACGGAGCAAGAAGTGAGGGGCACAATTGATATTACCAAAAAGATAGGGGCATAACTGATATTGCGATATCTCGGAGGGGAACAAGTGATAAAAATTCAAAAAAATAGAGACGAGAGAAAGGAGAGAGAACATCAACTTTTGATAACTAGAAAAGAAAGTAAAAATCGTACCAAAAATGATTAGAATAAAGGTGAAAAGTTCAAAAAAAGAAGAGACGGCTTAAAACGAGAAAAAGTAAAATAGAAAAAGGATGGCTTATGTGAAAAAAGAAAGAAGATATTTTGAATTTTTTTTCATCTTCAACTCTTCTCTCAATTTGATTTTTCTGACAAGTATGGAAGAAATGGAGTGTATCGTCTAGAGAGTTCAGAAAGATTAAGCCTCTACAATTATCCAATACACTCCATGTTCAAGTGACCCAGTTTCTCCGATTTCTCTAGAAAGAGAGAGTCAATGCATCATCTATCTCCAGTGATTGTGAGCTCTAATACGAACATTCCCATAACTTTCTCTAGTGACCATTAACTCTAGAACCAATATTTCCATATATTTCTTCAGTATTCATGAACTCTAGTACGAGATCCTTATGATGTCTCTATGAGAGTGACCTACTTCTCATATCTATGTGTAGATATTCCTGCAAAGCTCTTTGTTTGGTGCTTTAGAGAGATGGATCCGTTTTTCACATCTTAAGCATAATTCCAACATGTTGCCATCCAGAGTACTGCATGGCGGAGACTCATTCTAGTTCTTATGATTCTAACAGATATGGTACATAGCACACAAGCTAGTCATCGATCCAGATTTCTCTACATATCGTCATTCACACTTAGTTGTTCATTTCCTCCTCAGCAGCATGACATGAGAAGCAACGTCTTCAGCAAGCAACCAGTAGAGTATACATTGAGTTGATCTTGTTTGTAGTGTCTTGCATTTAGTGCATGAGTGCTTTCTTTATATTTGTCCAAGCTACGCATTGCATGTTTTAGCTTGAGGAAGAGTATCAAAGTATGTGTCTAGATGGGTAATTGGATCTCTCCAGGATCGAATTACCCCATGCACTCATGTTAGTCCGATATCCTGTATGAGTGGGACTTGGTCGAATTGGTGGGTTTATATAAGAAGTCACATGCCACATGTATTTAGTGAGAGAATTCGATATAGAAATAATCCTTTTTGGCAATTTTCCCATTATCTCATTTCACTCCTTATGGAGTAGGGTTCCACATAAGTACATGTATTCTTCGTGATTCTTTACTCTTAATCTCTGATTGTGTCCTTTCGAATTACATTTTCTACATTATAGATCTCCTCAAAACACATTCTTTTGGATATTTTTTTGACTTTTTCTTATTTTTGTGGAAGTTGGGCTCACTTTGGTTTTTATGTGCTTTGCGATGCAAAATGCATTACTTTATATTTTTTTTGGCAATATGATTAACTGATGCAAAATACCTATTGTGAATTTTTGAAAATTTGTGGAAGCGATTAATTATTTTTTATGCATTCCATAGATAAAGAAAGCATTATTATATGTTATTATTTTAGAAAATAACAGATGTGAATATTTTTCAAACAAAATTTATTGTATGTGTGACACTGTGGGCAATGCTTGGACATAGGCAAAATATCACATGAAACACTTAAATTCCGTCATATATTGTATTCGGTAATATATTTATAGCAGGCACATACAAGAGAATTACGATTTTTGAAATTTTCCTCAAAACAAAGGATGTCAAGATTTAAAATCCAACCATATTTTTATATTAAATGCAAGAAATTGAATTTTCTAGAATTTAGTGTCCATTTTCGACGTAATAAATTTCAAAATAATAATTGAAAATCACATAAGCATTAAAAGAACACCAACAATGTATGGAAATAGAGCAAAATGTAAGCACTCTACAAAAAACAGTTTGAAGGATTTGTAAAATTACTTTAAAAAAATTGTAAACATAAAAGAAAACTTCCAATTAGGTCCCTTTAGAGGGCCTAATTGTAATTGTGAAGAACTGTGTGAAGGTATGCAAATATCCCAAAAGCATTACTGGCGTGGCAGAGACTTGGGGGGTACACTGATAATATTGGAGACCTTCTTGGTGTGCTATGAAAAATGTCTACCCATTCATCAGAATGGAAAGTGTGATCTGAGGGCTGAACACGCTCCAGGTGTTGTTAGCATTTGAAGGGCGTGTTAGCGAAGATATTGGATCCATGATGGTTATCCACAAATTTACCAAGTACGTTAGGTTGGATGGCTCAGAGTTACAAGGTTTGAAGTGATATCGTCCACCCAACCCATGCCATACATCTCTCGTTTGTATCGTCTTCCTTCTCATGCCTGAGTTGATCGACGTATGATGCCCACAATGGCCGAGGAATATAAGGAGAGGGTGGGAACTTGAAACTGGATCATACAGCTTCTTTCACCTGCAGGGTTAGACCCAAGAATATAGAGTATGCGGCTATAAGTAGGCTCAAATGTACCTCGGAACCATTGTTGTGATGCAAAGTTGGTTTAAAGAACCCAACAGCTGGTGCCCATGGTAAGTAATACGGTGTGGCCCTTCTGTGTACGTGAAAGGAGGAGCTTGACGTATGACTGTGACTGTACCAACCAAGTATAATGGATTGTAGGATTGTATAATGGATTGTACGATTGGATTGTCCATGGTGGTCAATATGCAAATCAGAAGATACAGGACTTAGAGTCCATTTTTTGGAAGAGAGACCATCTACGCGTCCCCACTAACGAGGAGCTGATCGAGAGAGGCGTCTTGGATGAAGCCTCTAAATTATTTCCTACTACGATTTGCATATGGTTATCTGTGCCATATCACGCGAAGCATATTTACTACACCGTTATTTTGATCCTTGGAAATCATAAATATAATCGTGCCTTATAAACGTGATCTCGTAACCATTACATCAGAACACGTTCCTGGATATGTTCGTAATGTTCTTAAAATGGTTCTTGTTTTATGTTATCATCTTAAAATAATTATATAAAACCAAGACTTTTAAAACACAAATAAACTTATTTCTCAATGAGAATACATAGGTACTGTAAAGTGGTTTTAACCACTAAGACTTTTATAGGTGAAGTATGCCTGCATTCCATCAATAATAATGTTATGTTTTCCAATTAAGAAATGGTGGCAGTGCATTCCAATCATCACTCAAGCATTCTATTAAGTTCACTAATTTACATCAATATATATGGGTAAAACGGGGATGTTCCATTGGCTGCCTCCGTTCTATTTCTCAGCATTTTTTTCCTTTATCCAGCAGGAGTCGATTATTGCAATTCTAAGATCTTTAAATTATATGTTCTAGATGGAGGGCATAGGAGTCTCTATTTTTTATGAAATTAGATTGACTTATTAGAAGAATATAATGATGAAAATACATTACTATATTTTCCAAAAAAAATAAAAAATTAGCCAAAATGGGCGAGGATAGCCCGCAGGGGGCAACACATAGGGAAAACTTGAATTAAGGTGGTACCTTTCCACATTTACGGTGTGACACATTTTTTCGAGCATTTGATCATGATCTACTATCATTGACAAAACCACTCATCCATCCCAATACCACTATTGAAACGATGTCTATTTTTAGAATAATAACATTATATTCCTTTTTTGCCACACCTTCCACGTTGCTAATTAAATATCACCATTAATTACTAAATTTAGTATCCTCAACGAGGTAGCATTCGTACATTTCATGATTTTTCAGTCCATTTGCATTTTTGTTGCGATGGATCGGACATCTTCTCGCTAATTCTTCGCATGTCGCGGCCATCTTCTTCGTCAGTTCCTCGCATGTTGCATTCGCAACTCTCAGAAATCATGATTTTGTAGAGTTAAATATTGTATTTAACAAAATGTCCAGCCACTATTATTAATCTTATGTATCTCGATTATCATGCTGCATCAATGTAGATATCCAATGACAGATGAATATGCTTTTGATACTCAATTCTAATTTTCCTTGATTCTGGCAATATTTCAGATGAAAATGGTATTTTTCTCTCAAAATTCATGTTACATTAGTTCTTATTTTTACATATTGTAATTGCTTCAGTATCATATATGCATATTTTTTCTATTTATTCAATTAGTTTCTAATGTTTTAGTACCGTCTTGTTATGGTCATGTGTGTTTTTTACATCTATTTAAAGTAATAATCTTCATAAGTTATGTTACATCTCATATTAAATAAAAAGTATATATCTTATATTCATCATTATCGATTTAAATTATTTTTCTATTTTTTAGATTTTATTTATTGATTAACATTTGTGTCTCAGTCATAATCTCGATTTTTTATTCAGAATCCATCCATTCCTTTTTGAATGTGTTATATTTACATTTCCTCCATACATTTTATATTTTATTATTATATTTTACAATCTTATCAATTGTCTTACTTTTTCTGAAGAAAATGTGATAAATTACTAACTGTCCTTTTATTTTGCAGATCAAGATACAAATATTACAATGAATACGTGGATTTTACAAAGCCACACAAACTTTACAAATGGATAATGAATTTTGATGGATGCACGATACATACCAACAAGTTGGTTGAAAACATAAAAATAATTTATAAATTCTTAACAAGTATTTTCTTTACAAAAATCATATACAATTTATAAAAGAGACCACGAAATTTAGAAAAAGCATTGTAGCTTACAAACATTGATCCCACGGGATGTGGCTGAAAATGAAATGAGATATTATCATTTTATTTTACATAATTTACATGCATTATACAAAATAAACCATGGATTTTATAAAAAAATCTCATAGTACAAATATTTCTCCCACAGAATGTCAACAGAAATGAAACTAAATATAATTAAATAAGGTATTACAAAAAATACTAAGATTAGACCTATATTCTTTGAATATGACATGTACCATGTCGTATATTTCTTCATTTAAAATTTTAACAAATACACCACACATTTAATACTTCCTGAAAATAACAAGCATATGACATCTACCATATTTAGTTTGTTCATAATTAAACATATTCGATTTATTAGGAAATTTAGTTGTAACAAAAAATCCATTCATTTTAGGAAAGTTCTCCACGTGTAAATCAATTAATTAGCTCATTACCTAAACACCGTATATATTAGGAAACATAGCCACGCATAAAAAACAACTACACAAAAATACAAATTTTCGTCGGATTTAGACTTTTTTGCTAACATCAATGGTTATGCTTTTATAATTTATAATACTAAATTGTAAAATATATCAATCATTTGTAAATTGATAACAACTATTCAAAACGCGAACATCTATTCCATCGAACATTTTTAAAAAATTATGTACATCACTCAGCATATACCTAAATATAAATTCAATGACAAGTATTTTACTAAATTAGTACTATTTTAATACACCTTCCATATTAGAAATGTTAGTTGACACGAAAACCACCTAGTGATTTAAAACTCACTCATACACTGATGAATCCGTGATTCATCACCTTTATTCTTTCATTTTGGCTAAAATTCTTGGTAAAATACATGTAAATAATCACTATTCCAATTAATTATCACTCTAACCATAATTATTAATATTATATATTTAACACCTATTTTTACCAAAATAAAAGAATAAGGATAAAAAGAAAAGAAAAATAAAAGAAGGATGAATCTGTAATATACAGGCTGATCCTAACCCCGAGACAAGGTCAATATTGACCAGGTCGACAAGAGAAATAAGTAGGGGGAGATAAGGATCAAAACAAATAAAAATATCAAGAAAATAAAGACCAAAAATATAATTTACCCATTTTTCACTTTGTAAATATTTCACCTATTTTATTTATCATCAAAACCACTCCAAATAGAAACACTCCTTTTGTAAAAGTTGTTCATAAAAATATATATTATTTTATAAAAATATAAGAAAAATATTTCGATATAAAAATAAAATAACCGTAATGAACTGGAAAAAATCATAAAATCCGACTTCTGAGGTTCATATCTATTTATATAAAATTCCAAATTGACCAAACTCACCTTTAGAATCCGTTTTATACATAATATTATTTATTTAAAATATCAGAAAAATATTCAGATAAAATCGGTGAGTTTCGACTTTTTGGATCCGTTGTCTATATGTACTATATGTAGAAACTTTCTCGATTTTTAATTAAATAATCGTAAATCCGATTAACTTAATTCTTTTTTCTAAAATCATCTAAAATTATATATAAAAAAATAAAAATAAAAGTAACTTAAAATACCCAAAAAATCTGAAGGCCCGAAGTCGCTTCTTTTTTCGTCCGGGCCTCATAACTCGGCTGTATGAATTCCGAATTTAACGAATTCAGTCTCTAAAATTATATTTTTCAATTATCTACAAAATGAAACTAGTTTCGCTAAAATCGGAGTTGATGCGAAAAGCGCGATTTTCGAATCCGTGTTGCTTTGTTGTAAAATAAACCGTAACTTATATTATTATTTAATACCTTAATCCTTTATTTCTATTTCAAAATAATATTTTATTTAACTATTTAAATTATTAGTTTAATTTATTTATTATTATTTATTAATTAATTAAATATTTAATTACTTACTTAATTACCTAATTATATACTTAATTATTTAATTATATACTTAATTACTTAATTAATTATTTAAATAATATATTATTTAAATTAATTAATTATTAAATTTCGAAATTATTATTTAATTATTATCCATTTTCCTCTCTCTTCCCTCTTTCCCTTTCTCTCTCTTCATTTTTTTTTGCTAAACTCTCTTCCTTTTCCCTTTCCCCATCTTCCTCCCTGTTATCTTCTTCCCCAAGCCAACCCAACTGCCCGCCTCCGTCTCTCCATCTCTTCCTCAACTGAACGGCCGTTAGGCCGGTATCCTACCGATCTCGACGGTGTCGCTATCGCCAGCGGTGATTGGAACTCCTCCCGTCTATATAAACCGGCGACCTTCCCCCAAATCAAATCCATCCGCCATTTCCAAACTTTTTCCTCCGTGAGCTCCGAGAGGGAGTTGTGACAGAGCGTCGTCGTCGTTGAGCAAGGGGAAGAGCTTCGGCGAGATCCAACCGCCGGCGTGAGCATTGCTCATCCGTGCGCGAAGCCACCGGAAGTTGCCGTTTCCGTCGAGGCTACAATCCGTTCCCAGGCGATTCCACCTTCCGCATTCTCCAGGTTCTATTCCTCCTTCTATTCTTCTTCCTGTAGATCTTCTCTTCTCCGCTCGATTCCCTCGTCTCCACTTCTCACCTTAATCCCTTCTCTCCCCATCATCTCTTGTCTTCTCTCAACACCTCTCTTCTTAGTCCTTCGATTTTGTCCCATTACCATCCACTTCATCCGCAGACTTTAATTTCTCCATCAATCCTCCATATCTGAATCCCCTTTAATCATCCCGATGAGAGATTAATTCCAATCCTTGATATACGCATGGGATTTCCATTCATTTCATACTCTGTTTTCAATTGATAATAGTCGACCGAGTCAGGACTCGAGTCAAATCACTGGCCTTGCAGGTTCAATTGATCTGAAACTTCTGGACATCAACATCTCATTTACATGCGAGGTTCATGTGGGAACAACAGTGGATTCTACTTGAAGCATTACGAGCAACGATGTAATACGACACCATTAGCCGCAGCTGAAGTCGCATCATCTGGGACCCTTAGCCATAGACCCTCGAGTGTCAGATCTGAGCACTTCATCAAATCGACGCCGTCCAGATCACACTCCGCAGCATCCGACACCGCCGTGAGCTGGCGGCGCACCATCGAGAGCAACCGCATCGGAAGAGGAACAACAACAGCTCACAACCTGCAATCGAGAAGCAACTATTCAACGCGTATTATATCATTAACCGGAATCGAAGGACATCATCTGTAGAAACGAACTGGAAGCGTCTGAAGAAGGAACATCCGAAGCGATCACCTGCAAACTAAAATGACTTCCAAGAGAAATCATTGACATTTCTGAGGCAGTTTGTGAAACTCAAAAGGAAAAGATGGAATTTCTTTGTAACTGCATATCTTTTCAGGTTGATTACATGGTTATATATAGGGAGAAAATAAGAAAAGAGGGGAGATGAAAGAATGGAAGATGGAGAGTTACACCCGTTGAGAGATAGCCGTTATTGCAACGGCTAATACAAATTTAATTCTAAACTATATTGTTAACAGCCTCCCTCAAACTCAAGATGGTAAGGAAACCAACTTGAGTTTGGAAACAAGGTATTGAAAGCGTCCTGGCGGAAGTGCTTTGGTGAAGATATCTGCAGTTTGTTCATGGGAAGAAACTTGCAACAGGGACAAAACTCCTCTTTGAATATGTTGACGTATGAAATGGCAATCTGTTTCAATATGTTTTGTTCGCTCATGTAAGACGTCATTGTGAGCAATTTGAATGGCACTTTTATTATCACAATGCAATGGTGTGGGCGTTAAAGGAGAAGCACCCATATCTGCGAGAAGCCATCGTAACCAAAGTAACTCGGAGGTTGTATCTGCTAATGCGCGGTATTCTGCTTATGTACTAGAACGTGCCCTTAACTCCTGCTTTTTACTTCGCCATGAAATTAGTGAGGAACCTAGGAAGAAACAAAAACCAGTGGTTGACCTACGATCTATCATAGAACCTGCCCAATCTGAATCTGAATAAGCATACAAGTTAAGAGGTGAGTCTTTAGCAAAGTGTAGACCATGATAAATAGTTCCTTTGATATATCTAAGAATTCTTAGTACGACTGCAAAGTGAGTAGTATGTGGAGATGACATGAACTGGCTTACCAACTGAACTGCATGTCCGATATCAGGACGAGTAACTGTAAGATAAATTAGACTTCCGACAAGCTGACGATAAAGGGTTGGATCAGAGAGAGGCTTTCCATCAGTTAAATTTAATTTGATATTTGGTTCAAGAGGGGTTGAAGTGATCTTATCATCGATGATTCGAACTTTTCTCAAGAGATCTAAGGAATATTTAGATTGAGTAAGGTAAAGACCTGTACGATGATGTGTAACTTCTAATCCTAGAAAATAATGAAGTTTTCCCAAATCTTTCATTTCAAATTTTTGAGAGAGAAAGTCTTTTAAGTCATTAATACCAGATATGTCATCACCGGTAATGATCATATCATCAACATAGAGTAGTAAGAGTATGATACGATCATCAGTTTTACGAATAAATAAAGCTGAATCATAAGAGCTTGGAACAAAGTTGAAAGCAGTTATTGTGGAACTAAAAGTAGCTAACCATTCCCTTGGCGCTTGTTTAAGACCATAAAGTGCACGTCGTAATCGACAAACTTTATTTTTAGGAATGTGGTATCCCGGGGGAGGACGCATGTAAACTTCCTCATGAAGTTCACCATTTAAAAAAGCATTTTTGACGTCCATTTGAAAAAGATTCCAAGATCGAGCTGCAGCAACTGCGAGAAGAGTACGAACTGAGGTAAGTCGAGCAACAGGAGCGAAGGTTTCCTCATAATCAATGCCGAATTCTTGGTTGAAGCCTTTGGCAACCAGACGAGCTTTATGACGATCTATTGATCCATCGGATTTTGTTTTAACCTTTATAGATCCATTTGCAGCCAATTGCTGTTTTATTAGGGGGGAGGTCAACCACATCCCAAGTTTTAGATTTTTCTAAGGCTTGTAATTCCTCATCCATAGCATTTTTCCAACAAGTTTCAGCAACGGCCTCTTTATATGAAGTTGGCTCGGTAGAAGATATAATGGTGGAGAAACAATGATAATTTTGTAAATGAGTTGGAAGATGTGTTTGACGAGTAGATCGTCTTGGAGCTTGAGTTTCTATCGCGAGATTGTGGTCAATAGGCGGGGTTGAAGGTGTGTGGTCGTGGGAAACTAAATCTGATGGTTGAATGTCAGTGTCATCAAGAAAAGGATCGAGAGTAGAAGTATCAAGAACAATATCTCTTCTTTTAGGGATCATGTGAAAGGTTAATAAAGTAGAAAACATGATGTGGTCCCAAAAACAACATGACGTGATATACGAAGGCGTTGAGATATTGGATCCAAACAACGATAACCTTTATGATTAATGCCATATCCAAGGAAACAACAAAGCCGAGATTTGGGTTCAAGTTTATTACGTTCATGGGATTGAAGTAACACAAAACAAGCACACCCAAAAACGTGAAGTTTTGTGTAATCAAATGTAACTCCATATAGACGCTCAAAGGGTGTTTGATTATTTATAACTGATGAAGGTAGGCGATTTATAATAAAAATGGCAGTGAGAGCAGCTTCACCCCACATATTTTTAGGACATTTGGCTGATATTATCATGGATCTAGTGGAATCTAAAATTTGTCTATGTTTTCGTTCAGCTCGACCATTTTGTTGGGAGGTACCAGGACAAGATCGTTGATTTATAGTTCCTTGTTCTTTTAGAAAGGTTTGAAGCTTAGTATCAAGATATTCCATTGCATTGTCTGTTTGTAGAATCTTAATCTTGGCATTGAACTGAGTGTTGATCATGTTGGAAAAGTTGATATAAATTTGTGTAAGTTCTGATCTACTTTTAAGAAGATAAATCCAAGTAAAACGAGTATGGTCATCTATGAAAATCACATAATAACGAGACCCACTCATTGAAGGAGTGGAGGAAGGTCCCCAAATATCGGAATGAACTAAAGAAAATGGTGCCTCTTCTATAGAGTCATTTTTATCAAAAGAAAGAGCCGGTTGTTTAGCCATTTGACAAGACACACAATTAAAGGAGGTATTTTCAACAGAACCTAACTTGCCAGAATTGATTAAAGGACGCAACTTAGTAACAGAGCAATGAGCTAGTTTGGAATGCCATGACTGTAGAGTGGAGGTGATAGAAGCAGTACAAGCTGTTATTTGAGGGAGGTGAAGATAACTGAGCTCGAATAAGCGACCCACTTTACAACCAGTCCCAACGAGCTTCCCCGTCGAAGGATTGTGGACCTGACAACCATCAGATGTAAATGTTACATGAAGTCCAATATCACATAATTGACCAACAGATATTAAATTATATGCTAATGAGGGACAAAATATGTGTTTGGAAGATCTAAATTAGTTGTTTGGATATGTCCTATGTGATCAATAGATATGGTAGAACCATTGGCAATGCTTATATTTGAGGTGTTGTTAGTAGGTTGTTTATAGATAAAAGAACTTGAATTGCTTGTCATATGATTACAACAACCAGAATCAAATAACCAAGTGGTCTTACCTTGGCTAGTAGATAAAGCAGTTGAATCGGTGGAGGGTTGAGATAGCACCTGTTTCAACATATTTTGCAAGTCACTTAAGGAGATGGTTGGCGATGAAGAAGAACCAGTATCAGGAGTTGTCACAACTGCAGCCGTAGGAGTATTTGTAATGCTTGGAGTTTGGTATCTATGCTTGTACTTTGGAGGTCTTGGTGGCTTGATGGGACAATTTTCAATGGCATGTCCCTTTTGCTTGCAGTAAAGACACTCGAAAGAGTTTTTCATTGGACATGTTCCAGACATATGTCCCTTTTTGTGACAACTATGACATTCAATATTTCGACATTCAGATATGATATGACCTGTGCGTCGACAATTGCTGCAATATTTTTGCCCGTATTTAATAGCAAGAGCAACATCTTCATGTGAAGTATTTAGAAGGCCAAGACGAGTTTCTTCGGAGAGAAGCTCAGATACAGCTTGATCAAGAGTCGGTAGAGGACTACGATGAAGGAGAGATGCTCGAGCTGGTTCGAACTCATTTTTCAGACCCATCAAGAATTGAATAAGACGCAGTTGATCACGATGGGAAATGAATTTAACTGCATCAGTTGGAGAATCAAAGATAGGCTCTGCGACAGCAAGTTGATCCCATAGCAACTGCATTTTGGAGAGAAAGTCGTTGATGCTTTGGCTTGTACTTTGTTTGAGACTATGAAGAGCACCCCAAATTTGATATTGTTGAGCCAAGTTCACATTATCGTATCTGGTCTTCAAAAACTCCCATACCTGGTTCGCTGTTTCATAAGGACCAAATTGATCATGAATAGTCAATATAGAAGTGTTACGAAACCATGTCAAAATTTGATGGTTCTTGCTATCCCGATCCTCCAATCTTTCAAAGAACTTGTCGTCACTTTCACCTGCACTTTTTATTGAAGTTGTAATATCACCTGTCACATAGCGCCATAATTTCTTTCCTTTCAAAAAACTTCGCATAGCTTGTGTCCAACTACGGTAATTTTGCCCATCCAAAACAGTGGGAATGGAAGGTGCAATTGATATTTTCTCCATTATGAGAAAGTTAAGGTAGATGAAAGAAAAGAAATGAAGATGGGAAGAGAATAGTAGATAAAGAGTACGTGAGTGAAATGTTAAAAAAAAATTGCAAATATAACTATGAAAAGAGAGCAGACTTCGGATAGCAATGGGCAAGATGCAAAAAAGATGACGCAATAAATAAGACGAGCAAATAAGATGAGCAAATAAGATGGGCAAATAAGAGAAGAAAACTTATGGAAGTTGACGCAGCAACGGAGGAGGATAACGCAAGTGCTGGAACTGCGGAGAGGTTGTGATGAAATGCAGTATTAAGAACTGCGAGGCGCTCGCAAGAAAAGTGCCGGACTGGTTGTTGGAGGAGGCAGGCGTTTGTGTGAGCAAGACGACGGACACGGTGGCGTGAAGGAGTCGATTCTTCTACGGAGAAGGTGCCTGTGGTGCAACCTTGATGGCGACGAGGCGTTGTCGAAAGAGGCGTGCGGTGGAGGAAAAGCTTCGAGAGAGGCGGCTTGGACGACAAGGATGGGTAGAGCTGTGAGGCTCTGATACCATGTGAAACTCAAAAGGAAAAGATGGAATTTCTTTTTAACTGCATATCTTTTCAGGTTGATTACATGGTTATATACAGGGAGAAAATAAGAAAAGAGGGGAGATGAAAGAATGGAAGATGGAGAGTTACACCCGTTGAGAGATAGCCGTTATTGCAACGGCTAATACAAATTTAATTCTAAACTATATTGTTAACACAGTTGATTAATCTTCATCAGAGTATCAACTGGATTCAATCCTCAGTAGCCAGAGACTCGAGATCGAGTCCTAGAATCACGGTCTTTTGCATATCACGTTTTAAAAAAAATAGCATACAAGCATTAATGGAGAGGCATTTAAACCTCTAATCACTACAGGCTAACATCGATGCTTTTCAGATCCACGTCAAGCATCCGACGCTCCAGTTTGAGCCACACTTCGGCCCTGTATCGCAGCACCACCTTGCTTCGGCCCCGTATCGCAGCACCACCCCACTGCTAAGCGGTGCACGTGCTCGCGCGTGCACGAAGAATGATTTTGGCCATTTTGCATTAGCGTCCTCAAATAGTTTTTTTTTACAACCATGATCAGGTTCGAGTGACTGAGTGATGCACGTGGAACGCGCGTACAGAAGCTGATATTTGTGGGCAAATGATGACTTAGCTCCATACGTTTTGATTATTGCGAACGGATACGCAATACAGGAGACCAACACGTGAAGCAAAACTTTCATCAAAGGGCTTTTGCACAAAAACACCCCAATTTCCTACTATTTCCAAAAGCCCCTCAACACTTCCTGTAATTACATATATACCCCCTTATTACTATATCTAACTACTATACATGTTCTATACATAATAAATTAAAATCAAAATATAAAAACACACCAAAATACTCAAAAATATTATATTTTACACTATATACAGTATCAAATACATTTAAAAAAATTAAACAAAAATGAAATAATAAAACTAATAAAAAATATAAAATACACAAAAATTTGTTAGAACTTCAAAAATTTGAAACTAACTCAATAAAAATCTCCTAAAAACACACAACCTATCATTTCGAAGATAATTTCATCTACTTTCTACAGAAAATAGAATAAAAATATTTTAACATCATTTTCACTCTTAAAAATCCAAAATACGTCACAGTTTTCGATAAACACTTACTTTTTACCTTAAAAATAAATAAAATACATAAAAAGCCTAAAAATATTTTAAAATTCATAAAAAATAGTAAAATAAAATAAAACCATAAAAATAACAAAATAAAAACCAAATACAAATTTTAAATTTTTTAAAATAATAAAAAATACAAAAATACAGAATACATAAAAAATACAAAAACAATATAAAATTCATAAAATTCAAATAAAAATCCCGAAAAATTTTTAAAATAAAATAAAAATTAGGAAACCCCAAAACCTAACTTTTATATTGTTTTCCCCTTAGTTTTCAATAGTTTGCCTCCCTGTGTTCGACACTCCCGTACTTGACCGCTATACCTTAAGTTTAGGAGTATAAATAAAAACAAAGGAGATTAATTTGAAATTAATCTTTTCTGTAAAATTCACATGGCCGACACGACAACCGAAATCTCTCTCTGATTCTTTTACCTGTTCAAAAGATAAGTGATCAGGTAGTTTTTCATACACTCATCATCCAACTGCCTAAGATGACATTTTCCATAATCAAGGAAAGGTGTCACCTCAATTGAAGTGCTTTATATATAGTGTTAAGTCTCTGTTTCGTACGAAATTTTGAAAGACATAATATAGGTATATATTTATGAACATCCACTGAATTAATTTAAAAAAAATAAAAAATGGGAAAAATGGGTCGGGGGAGGGGGTAGTAAGTTAGCTCCCCCTACGGGCAGTCACATTTTCCCCAAGGTACGGGGTTCTCCCTTGGGGGTTGAGGACATGACTGCTCCCATCTCATTTTTTTCACAAATTTTTATTTTTTTTGAAAAATATCATCATGCATATTCATCTATATATCCCTCCAATATGTCATTCAAATTTCATCAGAAACGGAGACTCCTATGTTATCCATTTAGAATAGGTCGATTACAACAATGTTTAGATTGTTGAAATTATATGTCCTAGACGGAGGGCATACGAGTCTCTATTTCTAACGAAATTTGATGGCATATTGGAGGTACATATAGATGAATATACATGGTTATATTTTTTGTAAAAATAAAAAATTTACAGAAAAATAGGGTGTTGGCAGCTGTCACACCCCAAATTCCGCGATTGAGAATGATCGTGCAGACACGGTAGCTGGATGCTCGAGAATGATCGATGGAGCTGGACTTCAGGAGGAGTCTGAAAATGTGTGGGTATCAGGGAGGTTATCCACGAGAGTCTGGAGGCTCTATCGTACGTGATGGAGAAGAGTCACACAGGACACTGGCTCGATAGCAGAGTGTCGTGGTGCTTGTAGCAGTGCGAGCATAGCGAGTAGAAACAGCAGTGCAAGACATGATAGTGGATGCACGTAGTGGTACATACGCGAGCGCAGAAGGGTGGTACGTAGTGAAGCAGTACGCATCGAGGAGCAATGTGGTACAGTCACAGAGGCGTACGCACGAAGGCGCACGGTATCGGTATTGATGCGTGGCGGTCCAAGGAGGCATGGAGCGTTGCAGGTGCAGAGTACGAGCATTGTCGAGCATGCTCGGTAGTTCACGTACGGGAGTGGTCTGGAGGCCACGATAGTGAAGTTCTGGAGGACTTCCCCTTTGCATGAAGAATGCTAAGGAAGGGTTTAACACACAAGGGTCTGGAGGCCGCGGGTTCCCTTTCGTACAAGATCAAGTGTTCGGTGGCACTTGGTGAATTACGACAAAGCTGCATCAACAAGCGTTGAAGCGCGAGTGTGCTGATGACTGGGCGGTTGACTGGGTGTCAACCACGCGGGAAGACGAAAGGTCAACAAGGGAGTCGAAGATACGAGCAGACGAAGAGTTGCTGAGGAACGTGAAGGGTTGCCGAAGAACTCGAAGGGTCTCTTGTGTCTTTATGTATCATTATTGTAGATGTAATAATGAGTGTCCCTTGGGTTACCTTGAGTCTTGTATATAAGGAGAGGTGGTGGCTCATTTGTAAACACACAGTGTAAAGAGTATACAGAGTTGTGTCCACCCACTCCTAGAAGAGTTCCCCTTCTAATAAGAGAAGAGCTTTGTGCTCGTGCTTTTGTGATCGTGTAGTTGCGTTCTTGAGCGTTCTTGAGCGTGTTCTTGAGAGTGTTCCTGAACGATCCATAGAGTCAAGCTTGTGCTTGTGCCTGAGCGTCGGTGCGTTAGCAAGCAGAAGTATTGAGAAGAGTTGGAGCGCGTCCGTGACCGTTCTACTTGGGAAGGCTGGTTAGCTACGTGTTAGCTAACATTGCACAGGATCGGTCAAAATCGATAGCGAGATTTTGACCCTGTGACATTTGGTATCAGAGCTTGGTCGGTGCCAAGAAAAGCGGGCAAAGCTACGAGCGACTGTCGGTGCAGTTGATCGCGGGAACAGATGATACTTGTTGGTGCAATTACATCTTCATTCAGCGGAGCGAAGATGGTGGGTATTACCGAGTGTGTGGCAGCATTGGAGCAGGTGATGGCAGAAGTGGAGTCCACCATTGGGACTCATGCCCTTCGCATCGCCGTCTTGGAGGATCGTTCTTCAGAAGGATCAGATGTTGGGGACGAGACCCAACGCTCAGTGGAGCAAATCAAGTCCTTGGAGGACAAACTGAAGACGTTCAACACGATGATGGAGGATCTTCGGAGTGAGATCTCCCTCATCAAGAAGGCATTGGCGAACAGCGGGAGCTCCACGGAGGGGCAGCAACGCAAGGTACCTGAGCCCAAATCCTTCACAGGTATGCGGAGTGCCAAGGATTTGGAGAACTTCCTATGGGACATGGGAGTTTACTTCGAGACGATCAAGACGACGGAAGCCGAGAAGGTTAGCTGGCCAAAGATTTGGAGAACTTCCTACGTGGATTGTACGGGAGGCTCTTCAATGCCTGAAGCAGACAGGCACAGTTCGTGAGTACGTGAAGCAGTTCACGTCCTTGTTGCTGGACATCAAGGGCATGTCCGAGGAGGACAAGCTGTTCAACTTCACAATCGGGTTGCAAAGCTGGGCGCAAGCCGAACTGCGGAGGTAGGGCGTGAAAGACCTGAATTCAGCAATCGTGGTGGCAGATGCGTTGGTTGATTATGAGGCCCATCCAAGTCACAATGCTGAAGAGAAGGAGTTCACCAGCTATCTAAAGGCACGGTCGAAGGCCAGGGGCAAAGGCGTTGCCCATGATCCACTAATGGAGGAATGAGAGTACTCCAAGAAGAGGGAGCAACCCAAGAGTAGGGGGTGTTTCATATGGGCGCGGGAGTGTCCAAAGAAGGAGAAGCTGAACTCTCTTCGTAGGGACGAGGAGGAAGAAGAAGAACGTGAGGTACTCTTGGGAGCAATTGGTGCTATGCGCAAGGTACGTCTCGCATCACTTCGAGCTGGAGTTTGAATTCGGTGGAGGGAGGGAACTCCACAACAAAGAGCTTTGGAGGCGTCAAGGCTCGATCGAAGACGCACAGGAGTGCGCAGGTGCGTATTGAGCACCAACGTATGTGCATGAGGCACACAACCAAAGCCACGGATAGGACAACATCCGTGCATGAGAAGATAAGGCAGAGCTCTGGAGGGCTATGCAGCATGGACAAGAAGTTACATGTCCATGGGGGTGGAGTGGTGACAAACCACACCACCAATGATCTTGCAGGAGGCAAGATACCGAAGATACTCGGAGCGCAGGAGGTGCTCATTTCCCAAGATGTGAAGACGCCTACAGGGAACGATCGGGATCATCAACGAGTAAGCGTGGAGGTGAGAACTCCACATGTGGAGCTGGAGCTGCCACACAACAGCGATGGAGCTGTTGTATCCAGGAGGGATACACTGAAAATGGGAACTGGCGAGGAAGCTCCACTTTTCATGATGAAGACCAAGTCATTGAGGGACATGGTTCGTGAGAAGACCAGGTGCAGGAAGGGAGGCGGTGCAAGGCAACACCATCCTTCCAATTGAGCCGCATCAAGAGGTGCGTAGCGGATGGAGGATCGTGATGGGACGCCAGCTGAAGAGGGAATGCTCGGTTGAGGACAACCGATTCTTCAGGTGGGGGAGGCTTGTCACACCCCCAAATTCTGTGATCGAGAATGATCGTGCAGACACGGTAGCTGGATGCTCGAGAATGATCGATGGAGCTGGACTTTAGGAGGAGTCCGAAAATGTGTAGGTATCAGGGAGGTTATCCACGAGAGTCTGGAGGCTCTACCGTACGAGATGGAGAAGCGTCACACAGGACACTGGCTCGATAGCAGAGTGTCGCGGTGCTTGTAGCAGTGCGAGCATAGCGAGTACAGACAGCAGACATGACAGTGGATGCACGTAGTGGTACATACGCGAGCGCAGAAAGGCGTTTCGTAGTGAAGCAGTACGCATCGAGGAGAAATGCGGTACGGTCACAAAGGTGTACGCACGAAGGTGCACGATATCGGTATTGATGCGTGGCGGTCCAAGGAGGCATGGAGCGTTGCAGGTGCTGAGTACGAGCATTGTCGAGCATGCTCGATAGTACGCGTACGAGAGTGGTCTGGAGGCCACGATAGCGAAGTTCTGGAAGACTTCCCCTTAGCATGGAGAACGCTAAGGAAGGGTTTACCGCAATAGGGTCTGGAGGTCGCGGGTTCCCTTTGGCACAAGACCAAGTGTTCGGTGGCACTTGGTGAATTACGGCAAAGCTGCATCAGCAAGCGTTGGAGCGCGAGTGTGCTGATGACTGGGCGTCAACTGCGCAGGAAGATGAAAGGTCAACAAGGGAGACGAAGAGACGAGCAGACGAAGAGTTGCTGAGGAACGCGAAGGGTTGTCGAAGAACTCGAAGGGTCTCTTGTGTCTTTATGTATCATTATTGTAGATGTAATAATGAGTGTCCCTTGGGTTGCCTTGAGTCTTGTATATAAGGAGAGGTGGTGGCTCATTTGTAAACACACAGTGTAAAGAGTACACAGAGTTGTGTCCACCCACTCCTAGAAGAGTTCCCCTTCTAATAAGAGAAGAGCTTTGTGCCCGTACTTTTGTGATCGTGTAGTTGCGTTCTTGAGAGTGTTCCTGAACGATCCATAGAGTCAAGCTTGTGCTTGTGCCTGAGCGTCGGTGCGTTAGCAAGCAGAAGTATCGGAGAAGAGTTGGAGCGCATCCGTGACCGTTCTACTTGGGAAGGCTGCTTACCTACGGGTTAGCTAACGCCACACAGGATCGGTCGAAATCGATAGCGGGATTTTGACACTGTGACAACAGCTATGTTGACTGCCCCTAGCTACTCCATTGAGCAACTAAGTTGGTTGCTCTGCAGAGCATTTATTCCCAATATTGTTTATTTTTTGTGAAATTCTGCCATGTATTTTTATCATTATCTCTCTCTAGTATGTCATTCCAATTTTGTTACAAACAGATACTCATGTGTCCTCCATCTAGAACAAGTAATTTTAACAATCTTAAATTCATTGTAATCGATCGGTTCTGGATGGAGGATATAGGTGTATCTATTTCTGACGAAATTGGAATAACATATTAGAAGGATATAGTGATGAAAATACATGATGGAATTTCGTAAAAAATTAAAAAAAATTAGGGGAAAATGCTCCATGGAGCAGACAACTTAACTACTTCATGTAGCAGCCTCCACGTCCTCTCTCTCTCTCTCTCTCTATATATATATATATATATAGAGAGAGAGAGAGAGAGAGAGAGACCCATTCAAATGAGGTCGGCTCTCACCAATATTGCGGTGAGCTATTAACCGGATTCGTCAGATCTCAATCTGACGGTTACATCAAAAATCTTATCCAAAAAGGTATTTTCGTCATTTTATTTTTTTTATAAATATAAATTTCATTTAGTATCTTAAATTACCATTTATTATTTTTCTGAATTTAATATTTTTCATTCATACATTTATTAATTAATTTGTAAATTTTTGATAAACGAATTGGGTTCAACCATATCTTCTTAGTTGCGAATTTTTGTGAAAATGTATTTTCTTTTTATAATTTCAGTTTGTTAATATTTTTTACATTATCATTCAATAATAATAATATGAGCATATTATTTTGTAAAATTTATTTGACTCTTTGTAAAAATCATGCTCTTTTTGTAAGTATTTACATGTAAACTCGTGAATCATATTTTTTGTAAATGGCTATACTCCCTTTGTAAAATCCATGATCGTTTTGTAAATTCCTTATAGAGTTCTACAAAAAAAATTAGTAACGAAATTTGTGATAAAAAGTGAATACATATATAAAATTGAATGTCAATTATAAAAAGATATACTACAATGTAAATTAAACTTCAATTATGTAAATCTTCTCCCCTTCCACCCCTCATCGCTCGCCATCCGTCACACCCGATGGCCTGTTCTACACCATGTCGTCGTTGACGACTTGCTCCACATTTCTAGCACAAAAATTAAAAAATAGAATCTATTAACGACTAAAAAGAAAAAGATCATAACAAAAAAAGAGGTAAAGATTCCAAGTTACGAAATCACCTTGACAACGAGCACCATCTTCTCGTGTCCTCCATGACGCACCACCATGAATACCCTCCTGTTCACATGTATCTGCATCACTGCCAAGCTCCCGTGTATAAGTCACCATCATCCTCCTGTGTAGCCACAACCTCCCGCGTCGCTGCCCACTCTATTGCTTGCATGAATAGGAGGAATTAGGTTTTCAATTGTGGAATGAAATTGATGGTTGTCACATTCGAAAAATAGAATGTACAAAATGATCAAAATAAGTTTCTGAACATTAAAACAATAGAATAAAAATGACATTGATTACAATCGCATGATTGAAGATAAACGGATGAGATGAATGGCTCATCACAAAAGTGTTGGGACTCCATCTCATTTGAAGTTTTTACTATATATAGAGGGTCCTTCCAATGAGGCAAACCTTTCCTGAAATTTAAAAAGCAATACCAAATTTATAAATTGTATAATAAATTTGTAAAATATAAATTATTCATTGTAATATAATGATGATCATACTACTTTGTAAAATATAGCATCCATATTGTAACTAACACTTTTTGTCAAATACAATAATATTTTTGTAAATATTTATTGATATACATATTGTGTTAACATTTGTTATTAAATTTATGGAGTTAAAATTGTAAAATAAATAGGGTAAATTTAAATTTACAGGACTTTTCATGCATCCATGAAAGACCCGTCTCATTGAAAGTTTCTCATATATATGGGTAAAATGTTGTCTCTAAGGGAGCTAACTTGTCTCCTGCCACCTCATTTCCTCATATTTTTTATTTTTTTGAAAAATACTTCCAAAGATTATTTTCATTATTATATCTACATATTATGTCATTCAAATTTCATTTGAAACAGACATACGGCCTCCATTCAAACGAGGTCGATTTCAACCATTCTACGAGTGTTAAAAATAATTGTCTAGATGGAAGTCGTAGGAGTCTCTATTTCTCACGAAACTTGCATGACAGACCCATCTCTCTCTCTCTCTCTCTCTCTCTATATATATATATATGTATGTATGTATGTATGTATAGAGAGAGAGAGAGAGAGTAGTGATCCTATGAGAGCAAAAAACTAGAGAGGATAAGAACAGTGATTCTGGATCACTAGATTTTGTCTTCTCTCTCCTGGTTGAATCTAATAGTCCAAAATTGCTGCTCTCATGCTCTCACATATTTTGGCTCTTGTAGGATCACTCCTTTATGTGTGTGTGTGTGTGTGTGTGTGTGTGTGGCTTATCCAATGAGCCATGTGCCCATAAACGTTTCGGTGAGCACCCATTCTGAGCCATACACGTGTATTAGCAATAACTATATTTCTAATTATAGACTACTACGTATTTAAAAAAAATCATATATTTCTTATTATACAGCATCCTTAAAAATTGGAAGACTGATTTGGAAAGAAACGATTCAAATAAATGATTCTACGCAGATGACTAAGATCCAAACACTATGATAGTAATAAATATAATTCGGTCAAGTAAATACTTATTGTGAGATAGGTAATATCAAGACAATGATCGGCAATTTACATCAAATAGTTACATTGTACAGAATTTAGTAATATATATATAATGGTCAAGTAAATGTGTGTTCTGAGATCAGTAATAACATAACAAATGATTAGTAATACCATTGTGTATGTAATGCGCATTGCATAAACAAATAGTTACTTTCTTACTTGAGCAATGCCTATGATTTATTGACCATTACTTTGTTAATAATGATCTCATAGTAGCTATTACTTGAGAATCGTACACATATTACTGAACATGTGATATAAGACATAGATATATACATTACTAAACACAAATAACAATTTACTTGATAATTATATTTATATATATTTATGAGCTCACTGACTTCACAACCAGCACTTACTTGTCCATTGTGTATATATTACTGAATTCTGCACTATATAATAAAATGAATGTAAATTACTGACCGTTGTTTGGATATTATTGATCTCGCAACAATCATTTATGTGAGCATTGTCTCTAAATTACTAAATTCTATTCAAAGTAATAATACATATAGAAATTACTGATCATTTGTTATGGTTTTACTGACTTCATAACAAACACTTGATCAGTGTGTGTATATTATTGAATTCTGCATCATATAATAAAATGAATGTAAATTACTGACCGTTGTTTGGATATTACTGATCTCGCAACAATCATTTACTTGATTATTGTATATATTTTACTGACATGAGTATTTGGATCTCAATTTTCTACAAGAAATCATCGATTCGAATGTTTTCTTTCCAAAACGTTCTTCCTATTTTTTAGGACGTGATATAATTGGAATATTACTTATTGTTAAATCGCTTTGCATATTAATCTCCTTCCAAGAACGACATCCTTCGAAATAGGTAGCCACTCAATTGGTAATACACGTGTATGACCTACAAATGGTGCTCACCGAAATGCTAATGGGCCCTGTACGCATTGGATAAAAATCCTATATATATATATATATATATATATATATATCGAGAGAGAGAGAGAGAGAGGGGGGGAGAGGAATGATCATGTGAGAGCAAAAAATTGTAAGAGCATGAGAGCTGTGATTCTGGACCACTAGATTCAATCATGAGAGAGAAGACCAGGAGAGAGAAGTCAGAATCTTTGTTCTCATGCTTTCACAGTTTTTTGCTTTCACAGGATCACTCCTCTCTCTTTCTCTCTATGCATGTAAGCATGTATGTATGCATGCATGCATGCTTGCATGTATGGATGTATGCATGCATGCATGTACATCCCTTATTAGGAAAAAATTAAGTATGATATGTTTATATTGTTACATGCTTTGAAGAAATTAATGATCTATGAAGCCATACTTGACTCAAACATTCAAACTAAAGCATACCTAATGACGTAAGCAAAAGATTCTTTGCGTTTGAAAATGTTAAAATATTAATAACGATATAAAACTTGCCATTAGAATGTCATTTAAGGTTCAATTCATCGTTTGATTTTGCAACAATACAGACGTCGCAATAAATGGTAGAGTAAATTGCATATAAATCCCCGAAGTATACAACCAATTTGAATGTCTTTCGTAAACTTTAAAAAGCAACAACGTGACGTGCAAACTTTAAGATGTGTTCTATTGGACACATCTTAAACTGTGGTGTTACAACTGAGGTGTTGTGATAAAAAACGGTGGTCTCGATTTCAAAATCCAACTTTATGGATATCTTCGATTAGTGTTCCACATATCCTCTAAATTGCGTTCAAATCTGAGAGTGTTTGCTATTTTATCTTAATAATCAAAAGTTTGATTCTTTTTTAAATGGGATATAAGTTGCTTACATGTTGACTGTCATTTGATCGTGAAGATAAAATAGCAAATGCCCTTGTAAATTTGGAGGATATGTGGAATATTAGTCGAAGAAATAATCCTTAAGGTTGTACTTTGAAAATCGGAGTCGCAAAAAGAAATTTGGAACTAAAGCACCTACGTTATAATTTCCGATACATCAAAGAATCATTGTCCGAGTTTTAATATGGTTCATGAAAGTGAAATATAGTTGCTAATTTTGCCTTTCTAACTTCAAATCATCACTCCAAAATCAAATTGAGAGTAATCTTAAAGATCAATTACTAAAATTGTTTAAAAGTCCATGTACGAGATTTAAAACAGGTGTATATTTTGGGACTTTTTGTGTAATTTACTCAAATATATAACACATATTTCCTAATAAATATACGGGACTCTTTCTCTTTGGGTTGCCTGACATTTTAATCTAAAATACTTATTAAATTTTTCAAAAATATCGGTAAAAATTGATGGTGTGATGTCATTGATTTTTTTTTGTCAAATTCACACATTTTTTGTCCATACAAAAATTAATGCATTAATTTCTCACAAAATCTAAATATTCATGTAAATAATCATCTTAAATCAGATAAAATTTAGAAATATTAAGATAAAATGTTGTTGGATGATATCTAACATGAGATGAGAACATAGGATGGTGTGATCAGTGCATGCATACACATATCTCTCCCTCAAATAAATTTCTTAGATGGGAGGATTTTTCTTACTTGTGTCCTTCTTAACTTCTTCAATATCAGGTACCTCTTTTCCTTTTTGTAATATTAGTTGTACTCCTGACTTCTTACAAAATTAATAGTTAAGTAAATGTATAATGAATATTGCAAAGGAGTGGAACTATAAATTTTGCAAGGAGTAATCAGCACGATTGATATTATAACAAAAAAGAGTGGAGCATAATTGATATTTACGAAGTTAGGAAGGGCAGAAGCGATAAAAAGACATAAATGGAATATTTCTTATCCTCCTCTCCTTCCAAATGGAGGTCCATTAACTGCTGTGGGGTCAGAAACATGTGGGGCCAGCAAGGAAAGTTCAAAAAATATCGCACAGGGCAGAAGTAACGGCTCCGGAGCGCGGATATAGTCGTTGGGTTTGGCACCTCCACCCCCAAACCAACGGTCGAATTTTACTTCCGCTCACAAAACCTCGCCCTCAAAGCTCTCATCTATATAACAACTCGATTCCCCTGACCTCTCTCCCACATCTCTATCTTCTTCCCAATTCTCTCGCTCAACAACAGCAACAGCATCAGTAATCTCCATCAATGGGGCTCTCCATGGACCCTTCTCCATCGGCCTGGGCAGAGATGTCCGCCTCCCACTTCCGCGCTCTCAAGGCCTTCCTCCTCACCAACTACCTCCTCCTCGGCGCCGCATCCGGCTCCGCATTCCTCACACTCTCCCTCCGCCTCATCCCGACGCTGTCGGGTCTTTCCCTCATCCTCCTCCACGCGCTCACCATCGGCGTTGCCATATCTGCCTGTGCCTCTGCGTCGGCGAACTCTGCTTCCGGGAAGTGGTACGCGGCGCACATGATGGTGACTGTGATGGTGGCCATCTTCCAGGGGGCAGTCGCGGTCCTTGTCTTCACGAGGACCTCCGATTTCCTCATGGAAGGGATCAAGTCGTACGTGAGGGAGGAGGATGGCGTGATCATAATGAGGATGGTTGGGGGGCTGTGCGTGGCGATATTCTGCCTTGAATGGGTGGTGATAGGGCTGGCCTTCGTGCTGAGGTACTACGCGTACGTGGACGGGGAGCGGCTGGGGAGCTGTGCGGTGCGGAGGAGCACGAAGGTGGAGGAGAACATGAAGGACTGGCCATGGCCCTTCCAGGTCTGAGGGAAACGAGCAGAATCTGTCTGTGTAAACAATATCGTGTAAGAAGAAGATATCGGTGTTTGGATTTGGGGGTATTATTCTTTCTTTTTTCCGTGTGGGGACTTCTTGGTGATGTGTGTTTCTGATGTCGATTTAATATAAAGATATTTGTTTTTGATGATTGCTGTGTAAAGTTGGTTCTGCTTTCCTGTTCACATCATGCGTATTTTGGTTTATTTGTGATTGGAAGAAAATAAGGAGGCTGAAAAATACAGTTGGAGCAACCTTTAGTTGGATGAACAGTTTTAATAATAGCTTCTAATAGACTCTCCAGTGCTTGTCATCCGAAAAATCTAAAATGGGAAGATATCTGGAAAAAAAATCTGGAACTTTTAAACCTTAAAACTTTGCAAATTACTTTCTAAACCTGCAATCTTTGTAATACCTTGCCGCAGCTAACCAAATAATACCAACAATGCAAGGTCAAGAAGATAATTTTGATTCATGGTGTAAAATCTTTAAAACTTGAAGCGTGAAATTGCAGGTCACGTTAAATCCAAGTTCTATTTGTTACAACTGAAATATGAAGTCTTGAATTGGAAATCTATATATACTTGGAGTCCTTTTTTGTAAGGGATTTTTACCACATGAACTCTATAAACTTTGTAAGTGACCTCTACAACTTTTGAAACATCATAATTCCCTCCTCGACCCTATAAACTTACTCCATCTTACCACACAAACTATATCGTTAATTTGACACATCTAAGGTTAACTTGTTTGAATTAAAAATGAGTTAATCAAACAAGAGGAAATACTGGTGGTTGGATTTCTTCTTCTCCCTCGACCCTCCTTCTCCCCCTTTTCTATTGCTTTAGCGGACCGACGCAAGCATCACACTGTGGAGGGGATGGAGCTGTGGGCGGCAGCAGGAACGACATACGGCTGAAGTACGTCGTCGAGGTGAGCTGGCAATTGAGCATGGAGGAGAGATAGAAGTCCTTGTCCGAAGGGGCCGAGGTGTCGATGGTGACAAGTGCGAGGTAGGTGGCCTCGTAGGACTAGAAGACGTCATAGACTATGGAGATGTCGTCGTGGAGGCACAGTCTGACAGGGTCGGGAGATGTAGGAGTTGGGGGCGGAACATGGGGCCACGCGTGCAACAAATGTAGAGGAAGGAGGTGTTGCTGTGGGGAGAGGTGGCTTTGGGGAAACTGGAGTTGTCGAGGGAGATGAAGGAGGGGAGAGGGGGATTCTTGAAGATACCGCACACGATCTAAATGATATTCTGGAGGTCGGGAAGGAGGAGCCAATGAAGGAGATGTCAGAGCCGTTGGGGACGATGAAGGGGGTGGTGGAGGAGTCAGTGGGGATGACGTTGGAGATGGAGACGAGGACGGTGCGATCTGAGAGGGGGATGTGGAGGGACCATGAGGAGAGGGGGGACGGAGTCGGTGTTGAGAACAAGTGGTGATTAGGGCTGTCAGGAAAGCTCGAGCTCGATGAACTCAACTCGGCTCGTTAAGAGCTCGCGAGCCGGACTCGAAAACCTTAACGAGCACGAGCCTGAGTTGGGTTTTATGGCTCGTTAGCTTATCGAGTCGAGTCCGAGTTGGGCATTGTTCAACTTGACAACTCGACTCGATAACTCATTTTCCCTCTTAATAAAAAATTAAAAACATATATACAGAAACTTCCACGTTGAGTTTGGATATAAAATAGAGGTTAACATTTTTCTTGCCCAAAAAGCTACAGAAAAGAGTATAAAAAATCAAAATTACAAATGTCATTTGCAATAATTTAATGTATAAAATGGAACAATGACTCATTAAGAGGTTCATGAGCCTGCTCATTTTGAGGCTCTGACCCCGCTCAAAAACTCATGACTCGATAAGAGGCTCATGAGCCAGCTCATTTTAAGGCTCGTGAGCCAGCTCAAAAACTCGCGGCTCGATAAGAGGCTCGTGAGTCACTCGAACTCGACGAGTTCGAGTTCGAGTTGGTGATCTAGGGCTCGATCCTTATCGAGCCCGAGTTCGAGCTTAGGTTTCTTATCGAGTCCGAGTCCGAGTTGGGGCCAACTCTGCTCGTTGAACTCGATAGGACACCCCTAGTGGTGATGGAGTGGAAGGAGAAGGGCTGGTTTGAGGAATCGGAGGGGAGGATGGTGTAGATGCAAGTGCGGGAGGTGCTTTGGTGGGAGAGGAAGACGCCCATGCATGAGTCTTAGGGTGGCAGAGGTGGCAGCTGGAGATGCGGATGCAAGTGCGGGCGTGCGATAGGTGGTCCTTGGTTGGGAGGTGGTGGTGACAGCGAGAAGGAGTAGTAGGAGCTGCAGGGAGGAGCATGTCGTAAGCCATGGTGAGGTGGTTGCCTCCACCTCCAGGTCCACCGGCAAGAGGAGGATGGTGTGGGGGTGTTGATGGCAACAAATGAGGAGGGGAGAGGGGTTCCAGTATAACCACCACCACTTATACGGAGGGGAAGGGGATGTGAGGAGTAGGGTGAGAGGGAATAGGAAAGAATGGCATCTTTTTGTAAATTTACTTAAGTAAGAGAGCAATATGCACCTCTTTTTAATGGAACGCGGTTAAATTCAATGGATAAATTGATGGGAATTAAACACGGGGTCTGTGTGGTAATAGTTAGTAAGTTTACAGTGCTGATGGGGGGAATTACAATATTTCAAAGGTCGTAGAGATCATTAACAAAATTTATAGGGTTCCTAGGGTTAAAAAACCCTTTTGTATTTTTTCAATTTTTCTTAAAATACATTCTGAAGATGGAGCCCTAGGGCAAAGATCTGGTGCCAACAACATGTATTCTGCACCTCTCTTCTCTGAAAAAGTTTGTATATGTAAGCATGCGCTTCTTCAATTAACGCCAGAACGAAAGGGGTGCGGGGGCAATATCTCCAGGCGTTCATCTGACGGGGTCACTTCAGCAAATAATAAATGTACGGCGGACCTGTATGTGAAATTGACCCTCACGTGTTCGGTGTCCCTAACCACTGAAGTAAGAGGCTTTGGACTCCTACGCAGCAGTTGTGATGGAGATCGAACGACTGCTAGAAGCGAGGCTTTGGACTGTTGGATACTCGATGGCCGCTGGAGCTTGCTTCTTCGACGCTCAGATGTGGCACATGACCAGCGATCTGCGTGGATATAAAGGTGGAGAAGAGGATGTTTACTATCTGAGTGGATGAATGGCCCTCCCTCGGGTTTGGATCCTCTAGGGAAGTTTACTTTTACCTAGAGTAGGTAATACAACATAGATGGATGCCACCTCATCTCATATACATGTGGCAATCATCTAATCAAGAAAGGATGAAGTTAGTGGTAACATTAATGACAAATCTCTCTCTTATTTAATGTTGATTACTTTTCATAAAGTATGAAAGTTGCTTTAATATTTCTAAAATTAAATATTTTCTTATGCAAAAAAAAGTAGTTGAAAATGGACAATATAACATACAAGTATCCAAATGTTGATCGAAAATGATCGACCATGAATTCTGCATTTGTATCTTTATGATATGTATGTGTGTGTGTATATTCGTGAAAATAATTATATCAGACAATACAGATCCATAAAATTTTTATTGGAAATAAATATGGATATTTTTACGATTATGGATGATTGTCATACGGACGGTTCCGTAATAATTACCATATCCATTCATATTCTTTAGGAAATTGATATGGATATTTTTTGCGATCAAACTATGTAAACAAATACAGATGATGTTTTAAAGTTAAAGATGATATATTACTATGTGGATGGATGCATAACCTTAATATCAATGTATGTCTACTATTGTATGTATTTTAGTTTAAAAAATACAAACTCATTTGTTTGATATTGTAATTTTTTATGATATTATATATTTCATAATGATATGAATGCCAATTATATGTGTAGCCATATTCAACAAATATATATATATATATGCTATGACATCCATCTAAAAAATCTATTTGATGTGTACATACTAATAACACGATTATTTCATAATATAATTTTTATCATTACATATTAATGATATGAACCCGTTGGATGTTTTAATCTTTTGTGTGCATAGAAAAGTGATTACTTAGATGGAAAATGATTTGATATTGTGATATGAATCTATTTTTTTCATAAGAAAATATTTAATTATTAAAAATATATAAAGTAATCTTCAAACATTATGAAAAGTAACAAACATTAATAGGAAAGAGATTTGCCATTATTATTTCAACTAACTTCAATCCTTTCATTTTAATAGATGGTTGCCACATGTATATGGGATAAGGTGGCATTCATCCATGTTATATTATCCACTCTAGGTAAAAGTGAACTTACCTGGAGGATCCAAACCCCCCTCCCTCCTCCCCCTCCCCTCTCTCCCGATCCTCCCCCCTTCCTTTCGTATCCCCTAAAACCTAGCGCCGCCACCAGCACTCTTGACCTTTCGCTCCCTCTCTCCAGACCCTCTTCCCCCTCGCCCCCTCCTTTGGGCTCCTCCTTCATTGATGCCCTCCCCCCTTCAATCCCCCTGCAGATCCCCTTGCCCCACCCCCCGCTCCGGCGTTGTGGTCCTGTCCCTCCCACGCCTCTGCGATCCCTTCCGGCGCCACCCCACCCTCTGCCTCGCCTTTGACCCAGCTCCCTCCCCCATCGTGTCCCTGGCGTTATGTTTGCCGGGTCTATCAGATGCTCCCCCGCCTCACGACTCATGGGGTTTGTCCCGCCAGTTCACCTGGAAGGCGAGGACGTCGTGTTCGCAACCAAAGAGGACGTCTGCGCCCTAGACCAAGTTTGGGCCAACACTCTGGTTTTCTATGTTCTTTGGCAAGACCCCCTACCATTCATAGAGAAAGTTTGGAAGCCAGCTGGAGACTTCAAACTTTTTTCCAAGGCCCAACGGGTTCTTCTACCTCAAGCTCGGCTCGGAGGAAGCATACTAATGCATTCTTGATGGGGGCCCTGGCTTTTCCAGGGCAGATTTGTTGTTCTTCGGAGGTGGGAGGCGGGCTCCTGCTTCGAGAGGGATCTCCTTTCGAAAATCTCACTCTGGGTGAAGTTTCATGGCCTGAGCCTTGGCCACTGCTTAGATTCAATACTTACAAAATCGCGAGTCTGCTGGGTACCCCACTTTTCATGGATGCGACTACGGCTTCCGGGCAGAGGGAAGGTTATGCTCGATGTTGCATCTATGTTCATGCGGGAAAGTTCATACTAAAAGCGATTCAGTTGGTGTTTTATAATGGACAGCGGTAGATGATCGAGGTTGAACTGGAATGGAGGCTGCCTCGATGTGACCACTGTGTCACCTTCGATCACAGCACTTCATGTTGCCCTTTTGTGACGAATGTTGTTGTCTTTGTTAAAAAACTTGAGCATTTGCCTCCAATGGAGGAGCACCTGCAGCTAAGGAGCGCTGGGAACGCAAACCTCGTACCACAACCTGAAGATGCCTCCTTGCAATCAAACGATTTGGAGGCCCCCCTACACCAAGAAGTGCCGACAGGCTCTTCAACTTCAAATCTCATCTCACCCTCGAAACCCCATACCAGTTGCGGCAGTTCAGACGTTCCTCCCCGATGAACCACTTGGTGACTTCTTCTCTGTCCCCTGCTTCTGTTCGGAATGCTGGTGTGCTTCCTACAATCCCTCTCAACAGCCTGCGGCCAACTTCCGCTCTCGCACCGAGCTGCCCCAGCCCTCCGTCTAACCCATGTCCCAATGGGACGTTGGAGGGACTTCTGAGCATCCTTGATCACTCTGGAGAGCACACACGCACGCATCCGTCATGCTCCTCCGGTGAGCAGCTGATGAGCCGAAAATCCCACAAAATCCGGGTAAAGGTAGACAAGGGTCGGTGCGACTCGGATCTCACGGAAATCGGTCAATCAAGAAAATAAGGAACCACCAAATAAGATAATCAATCAATAAAATCGAGAGCAGCCCTCGCTAATTTATTAACCTGGTATAGCGACCAGGGTCGAACTCAAGGAGCACAGGATGGCCTTGCGGCCTACGAAGTAGTCAGAGCCGAAAAATAAGGGGAAAAAGGTTTTTGGTGGATTTTTATGATTTTTTTAAATGTTTTCTGTGTTTTTTACTTTATAAGGGAATATAAAAACAAGCAACTTCTACAATTATTAAAAACACCCAAAAATACACAGAAAATTCCAATAAAAATGTTTTTATGTTTTTAGGTTTTTAAGTGTTTTGAGTGAATTTTTCAGAGTTTTTTAATTTTTATTTGATTTTCTAAAAATCAAGAAAGGAGAAAAATAAGGGCTACTGTGCAACTAGAATTGAAAGATCAATTAAAAATATAAAATTGATCTATAAAAGTCTGAAGGTAATTTTTATGAAAAGTATATGCAAAAATAAACTGCAGAAAAAGAGTTTGTATTTTTTTGATTTTTATAGAATTTTTAAGAATTTTTATGAGTTTTTAGGCTTTTGCAATTTTTAAGGTTTTTATAAATCCAAATAATCTCAAAAATGGGTAGAAGCTAAAATACACTAAAACTAACCATCCTTAATTTTTTTAGAATTTTTAAAGAAGTTTTTTATATTTTTATTTGATTTTTCAATTCAAACAGTAATGAAAATACATATTTTTGAATTTTTAAAAATAGTAAAAAGCCTCAAAAATGTTCCAAAAATTTAGAGAAATTTTTACACAATGGCAGGAGCCACGTATCCATATTTCACCTAATTTAGATTTAATTTGCTATTTTATTCAATCAAAACAAGGCACATAGTACATAGGGACTTAAATGCAAAGAAACATAGTTCCAGAGGCTAATCAATAACACGTGTAAAAATCTCAGGGGCTAAACTTGCAAAAAGCCCAAAACACATGCACAACACACGTGATCCAGACACAGAGGGGTATAAAAAGTAATTCCTATTTAAAAATATGCAATCAGTAACACATAGGAAATACAGGACTAGACATGCAAATAACCCAAATCCTCACATGTCGACGTACGTGGCTCACATATACAGGGACTAAAATGCAAATAAACTAAACATCAAGGTCCAATGTGCAAAATATCCAAAATAAAAACAACTACACAAAATATTTACAGGGCTGAACTATAAATGCAATAAACAGAGGGGCCTAAGTGATATTACCCCTTTATTATGATCCGATGGACGATGAAGCGCCACGTATAAATCGAACGACTGAGAAGCGAGTGCAGCTCTTCGTCGATGATCGGTCCAGATCGAGCCCAGATGAAGATCGGATGGCTGAGCACTCCTCGCAGATGGACGATCGAGATCTGAACTATGCGAGGGGCTGATCGGACGGTGAAGGAGGGTCCCTGGAAGAACTCAAAGTCGGCGAACTTCGTCGACTCCCTCCGTGTGCTCGGGACCTTCTCCGGAGCTGCTGAGATGTGGAGAATAACGCTCAGACCCTTCCGCAGCTGGTGGGCGCCTCCGATGAGGCCGAGAAGTTCCGGGGAGCTCCGGCGACGGCGGAGGAGCCTCGCTCCTGTGCCTGGACTGCTGGACCCTCAGATGGGTCGCGTTGACTTGAAAAAGGGCACAGAAGAACTCCTGGGTCGAGGGCAAAGTGCCTCGACTCGGTTAGGGGTGGAATGGGTGGTCGAATGAGTCGAAGCGGAGACCTCCGGCGAGGCGACGGCGAGGGAGGTCCGATTCTTGGTTCCTGGGCGAACCAGGTTGAACGAATGGGTGAAGAAGGTGGGTAGGAGTCTCGTGATCATGAATGGATGGTCCGATGGTAGAATGGGTGACTGGGATGGCGCGAATTAGCCGGCGACTGCCGGCGGCGCAAATTGGGCGTAATTGAAAATCAATCTAATCTAGAGGGTATCTACGCTACCTGGTGAAGGAAGATGTCTGTGTTGGAGGTCTGGGACCTCCGGGGGTCGTTGACTCGATGGGTCGACGGCCCAGAGGCTCGGGCGCACCTCGCGGCGGTGCACGGCGATGAGAATCGCCGGATCAGTGGTTCCCGGCTTCTCGGTCCTCTCTTCGACGCTCCCGCACGCGGTTGTCACTCAGGTGGAGGAGAGGAGATCATCGGAGGCGAGGGGAAGGCCAAAGATGGCGTGAAATTGCGGCCGGAGGTGGGTCTTTATACTAGGAAGGGTCCGGCAAGAAGGAGTCGGGCAAGGTTGCGTGGAGCACGGATCCCTAGGAAAGACGCCGGGCGAGGGTATCGGATGTGTGAACTTCAATGGAGCCCGGGGTTTTGACGAATGGGAGAAAACGGGTCGGGACGCAAGATCTGGGTCTGGTGGTCCTGGGGGGAGAGTTGACCGGGGGGTCAACAATCCCCCATGGACCAATCAGAATCCGCCATTTATTAATTATTTAGAAATTCAATTAAAATTACTAAATGATTTTATTTTAAAAAGTTAAAACATGAAAAATATTTCTTATTTTTTAAATTATTTTTTTGTGATATTTATTTATTTTTTTGAAAAATATATAATTGTATTTATAATATATTATTATTATATATAGGTATATACATATATGTATTTTTTTATTTTTAGTTTTAATTGTTTATTTTTGTACAATTATTCAAAATGTATATTTTATTTATTTATAACATAAATTTGGAATAATAAGATATTTTTATTTTATTTTTATGATGTATTTACATGGGTTAAATAAAATAGGTTTATATACATATGTACATGGTATATATACAAGGTGGGAAATGATTTTTATTTTTATTTTTTTTAATTTTCTGATTTTTATTTTTATTTATTTACACCATAAAATATGGAGTATAAGATATAATTTTTTATTGGGTTTATTAATTATTTACAAGGAGAAAATAAATAGGTATTTTATTGTATATACATGGTCTATGTACACTGATGAGAGAGACTTTTATTTATTTTTATTTTCTCATTTTTATTTAGTTTTATTTTTACAAATATGTACAAAATAAGAGAAACACTTTTTATTTTTATTTTGAGGAAAATAAATTTATTTATATTCATGCGGTTTTTGTACACATATGATTGACCTTATCTCTCTCTACTTGGGTTCTTTTGCGGTCAGGCCCATGCTGAGCCCTCCCTTGGGATTAGGTCGCTCAATATTTATTTTAAATATTTCCCTCTTTTTCTTGTGTTTCTTTATTCCTTTATTTTGACACAAAAACATACTAATTATGCATATTTACAAGATGCATGCATTTTGTCAACTTTTGATATTACATAAATTTACATGGTATTTGGCTAAGGTTTTTAGATAAATAAAGGAATAAAGAGTGATGAATTGGGATTCATCACCCCCTATACTTTAATTTTGCTAGTCCCTTAGCTAACACTTATTTGAAAAAGAAGTGCAAAAGAGAAAGAAAAAGAAAAAGAGGAGAAATCAAGGTTGATTATTAAACTTTCCTTACATTAATTTGAAATGTGGAGCTCAATCAGACCTTTGGATTATTAATTAGTCGGAACCTTATTTGGACTTAAGTTTAAAACTTAACAACTTCTAAGTTCCACCAATCTATGGTCAAGACTCCTCAATAAACCAGATCAGAACAAGTCTACATACATAAACTCTAATGACCATGAATCTTTCCTTGTACGGTGTAAATGATATGTAGCTCCCCACCTCAGAAGTAATAAAGAAACAACCTCCCTCAACCCGGTAACTCTAATGCCTCGGTCTAGCAACTCTTTCCTCGATAAGCGGGGTATTCCCTTCTAAGTTCAAGTGCACCAGCTCAAGAAGAGGGGGAAGAAGAGAATGGACCATGATCAGTGTAGCCATGTATCCTTGGGAGCTCTAACCAGTGTAGCTGAGTCTCCCGCTGCAAGCTTCATGAGATGGAACATGGATATCAAGCTTTGCTTATTTGACTATATACACTCCGGTGGGGTTATTAAATTTTCAATCCGACCCACCACTTTTTTGGAGTTCTTTTTTTTGCACATTTTTTTGTGTGCATCTGTACAACATATCTACATGGTGCAGCATATATACAAGGAGTTTTTCCTCTTGAGCCAGTAGACTATCCCTCTTTTGAAGCTTTATTGCAACCCACGGCTTCTGTCTTTAGACTTCATAACCATCAGACCAAGTTAAGACACACTTCCTTCACTATAAGAAGAAGAGAGGTTCCGCCTAGAAGTACTACCCTCATATGCTACCCCAAGCCAAAGGAAACTGCCTCCTCACCACCTCATCCATGGAGAGCTATGTGTAAAGTGCTGGTGCAAGTAAAGCCATTGTCTCTAAGAGTCATGCATGTGTTGTTAAGTGCTCTACTTAGGCTCATTAAGATGACATATGCTCATAGCCTAGTGGACCTCAAAGAATTAAGTCCCAATGGACCTGAAAAATCTCAATCCTAAGCCTTATGAGATTCCTCTTATTATTAGGTGGATTAAGGTCTTAACCAAGCTCCATTTGTCAATTTAATTCCAGGCCAGTTTAAATGTCAACTATGATTTGGAAAAACTGTGCAAGTATTTACAAAGATGCTATTTTACAAATATGCAATTTACAAATATTTACACGTGCAAAGTTTTTGAAAAATGTTTGAAAACATGGATGTATGCATGGATGCGAAGTTTTGCAAAATATTTACAAGAATTTACACAAGGTTTTTGCAAACTTTTTGTCTTCAAAACATTTTACAAAAATTTTGTACTATATATATAATTTTGATATGAAAATATTTACAACTATTTACACAAAAAGATTTTACAATCATTTGTACAAAAATAAATTTATAAATAAATAGGTATGTGCAAGAAGAATTTTATGTAAAGAAAATTTTTAAATTTTATGGATTTTTAGCCATTTTTATTTATTAACGCACTCACACAAAGTACGAGTTATGGCTAAAGTATATATGAAATATATAGACACCCCCCTATACTTAGCTCAAACGATATCCTCAGAGTGATCAAGAGCGATGAAGAAGACATAACTCATGCTTAGTATAGGGGAGGTGAAAAGGAATGGTATATACAAAGACGAATCAAAGAATAGAATGGAGCTCGGTGTTTCCCCCTATACTTAGGATCAAGTAATCCTAAGTATAGCAAGCTGTTCATGAAGGGAAATCCGAGTAGAAGGATGTACAGGGTCTACCCCCCCTCCCCCCATACTTAGGGTGAAATATCCCTAAGTATAGGCAGCAAAACATGGTTAGAAATGACGAAGAAGACAAATATATACAAGATGTGGGGACATCACTCCCCTATACTTAAGGTGAAGAATCCTTAAGTATAGGCAACGACAGGAGTAATGAAACAGAACGATATGAACAACTCGGTGTTTCCACCCCCCTATACTTAGGATGAGGTATATCCAAAGATAATCCTATACGAGACCTGGGGTGAAAACAAATACGGCAGAAAGAATGATCAAATCTAGAAGAAACACGTATATACAAAAGGGTACAATGTTGAGGTGCCTCTAAACAAGTGCTAGATTTTACGCCCATGTTGGGCGCAAAGGCTAGGATAACGTTGTGTCAAGGTTCAGGACGGCATCTGTAAGTCGAATGTCGTACTGTCGTCGCATTCTCGGTATGAGAACAACGACGAAATAAACAGTGTAAAGAATGACACCCAGGTAGGCAATCAGGCGGGTGTCTGCTACCGGCGAAGGATATGAGAATATGTGTTCGGGGTCCGGTAGAACAAAAGAAATCATCGGCTCCGGATCAGACTGGACTGGAAGTGTAGAGCCGAAGAAATCAAACGTGGAGAAGGATGGATTAGTCATGGAATCCTCCATGTCAATCAGTGTCTCAAAGAGGTATGGAAAGTAAAGATCAGGAGACTCTCTAAGAAAACTGATATCCGATGCATATAATGGAGATGAATCGGGAAGATCATCGAATATCTCAAGGATCGGCTCATCCTCGCGAGGGTCGTCGAGGTGAGAAGACTCAGAATCAGACTGATCGGAAGACTCGGTTTCGTGATACACGCTCAGAAGGTGAAATCGAGCACTCATCATGTGTGGCATTCTCCCGCAGATAACCCTCGGGGAGAAATGCAAGATCATTAGTGAGGAGTAGAGGATCAGGATATATAAGGGCATCTGCGCTGCTGTCAAGCACCCACTCTGTGCACAAGGCTGCATCATCATCTGAAATCTGGATCTCGGCAATCTGGAAGCAGGAGAAGGTACTGGTCATCATCGCGGAGGTTGGTAATGTGATTGCGGTTGATCCTCGCTCTGCGGCAATGCTGGTTGTCATATGGTCCTCAGAAAATGTATCTGTGTCGTCACAGTAGAGGACAAAAGGCTCGAATACGGGACTCTCTGTGTCTGGCCTCTCAAAGTGGTGTCCCATATCGAGCTGTGGTTGCTGGGCTGAGTCATGATATCTGTCTGACTCCGAGAAGTGTCTCTGCAGACATCCGGGACTGGACTCTGAACTGGTTGGATCGATGGCTATAGTAGCGGGGGCTCCTCCGTCTCCTGGAATATCAGAAGATCCGATATCCAAGAACCGTTAACTGAAAACTCTGGGGCTGACTCGAACTCTAGTCGGAAAACCAACGCGAACTCGAGTAGTCTCTAAGTCAGAACCTCCACTGTAGCAGTCATGTCCTCTGTACTCTGTGGTGCTGCAGAATCCAAGTCCTCGGGCTGGTGTGTAGAAACTGTATCCTCATGTAGTGTGACACACCCTACTGGTATTGCGACATCCTCATGTGTTGTCCCGAGTACGGTATCTCGTGAAGATGGTCTCTGTGAAAGTAACCTCAAGATGGTATTCAGTAAGTCAATGTCAGAACTGCGGTGTGAACCGCCACATGAGGTAATCACTAGTGCTATCTGTTCCGCGGTCATCCCCCGCATGGAGATCTCGATAAGGTCTGTCGGTGAAAGTCCGTAATCGGGGAATCTCCTCAAGAGGTCAAGAAACCTCGGCCATGCCTCGTGCAGTGGCTCCTGGGGGTCTACTGAAAACTCTATGATCAAGGACCGCATCATCTCTGCTCTACGTTGGGGAAAGTATCTCTGTAGAAATTCAAACCGTAAGTCTCCCCACGTAGCGAATCTCCTTCCCAACCGTCGGTGCCATCTCATGGCTCTATCCTGAAGTGTGAATGGGAAGGTCTTCAGCATCATCTCTTCTGCAGTGATATCTGACTAAATTTGTGTCCTGCAAAACTTCTCGAACTCGGACAGGTGAAGATAGGGCTCCTCGTGCACCTCTCCTGAAAATATCGTTAGTCTCTGAATAAGCTCCAACCCAGAATGAATGGTCCTAATGTAGAAGCTGACTGAGCTCCCTGTCCTATCTGCTCATCCATCAAGCTGGGATAGGAGGTATCTTATACTCGCATCTGCTCTCTATGATCGTGTATGGAGTGCAGCACTCTTAATCCAGCAATTGCATCATCCGGATCTCGCATCTGCTCAATCTGATCTCCACGGACGTGTAGCGCAGCATGCCCAGAAGAATGAAAGGTATGGGAGGGAGGGAACGGGAGGTTGGTCGGAGATCCGACCTCCCTCAAAGGTGGACTGGACTGATGGTCAGAAGATGGAGAAGAAGCTACAAGAGTCGGCCAGAAGTGAGGGGGATCCATCATCCAGGGATACTGAAGAGGAAAAGTGAAGGGAGGGAGAGGAGATAGATGACTGGAAGATTAGATAGAGGAGAAGAAGACGGATGGGATCTGAAAACACAAACAAGATCGGTCAAGCAATACCCCTGATTCACTTACGCACCTAGAGCTGATGATCGTAAAGGTTCAGTCTTTTATCTTGTTTATTTTATTAGGTGATCAACCAGTCTTTTAGAGCGATTAAGCGAGCTGATAGGGATCCAAATACTCCTAACAGACTGTCCCGACTAAAAAGCAGGTAGTCTGTCAAGAAATCAGATATGGATTGATGAACGTAAAATTCGCCTCTTTAATATAAATAAATAAGTCGTAGTACAGGAGGCGAATTTTGTTCGTCAAAAACCACAGACTTTGAATGCTGTGGAATATTTATACTTGGTAAGTGTACCAAGGTCGAACACAGGGATACGGCAGCCTAATCTGAGTATTGAATTTTGATTCATGAAGTTCACTGCGATTTAATCTCACTTTCAGGTCCATATGCAAATTATGAAGCACTATGATATTTTCAAGGCAATGCAAAGTGATGTTATGATGCATGTATTTTTATTGTTTTTTATGCAAATATAAAGTGATGCATGAAATACGAATGCAAGAGAATAATAAAGCCTACAATTATACCCTAAAAATTATGAGCAACAACATAGAAATGAAATCAGTGTCATATTAATCATAATATTAAAAAGTGGTCATCGGACCAAAGCCAGACAAGGAGAGTAGAGTCCCAATATTTGCACATGAAAATTTACTTCATTTAAAACAGGAGCAAATGAGACAAAAAAGTACGCTAAGATGAAGAGGACAAAACAAGGATCAAAACGACACTAAGATCATGCAATTTGGACCTACTATGCTCAAGTTATGCTAAAAACAGTGCAAGGGCATAATTGTAATAAAATGCAATGAAATAAAGGGATAAATATTGCATTTAGGTCCCTGGAGGGACCTAAATGCAAATACCAAAAACCGCCTGGCCATTTTGTAATTTCTCCATTTGCGCGCAGGGGCCTTTCTACAATTATTCAAATTCTAGAGGGCTTCCCTGTAAAATACCCAGGCACGCACGTGAGGCACGTGCCTGGGGACCTGTATGCAATTACCATAAACCACAGGGTCTTTCATGCAAATTACCCAGCACCTCACGTGCTCTGCATGTGAGGGGCTAGGCTCGGGTCAGCCCTCAGCTTCGGTCCACGTGGCACTATATGGTGGTACGGCTCTTGGCTCGGATGACCCGAGCCTGTAGTTCGGGGAAGAGGCTCGGGTCCACCACGTTGGCGTCCTCTTGACCGTCCGATCCTGATGATCGAACGGTACCTGTAGCTCCTTCCTCCTCGGCTGCTCACCGGAGGAGGCGGGGCTCCGGCGGGGTAGACAGAGCTCCTCCACACGCCAGTCGCCCGCCTGATGATCGGCGAGGGTCGCTGGGGTGCTGGCGAAGGCGGTGGAACTCCGACGAGGCTCCAGGCATGGTCAGAACGTGAAGTCGACGAGCTTTTGCCGGAGGCCATGAGCTCGAAGATGCTCCGATGAGAAATCCGGCTATTGAAGATACATGCAGGGGGTTAGCGATAACCGAAGCATGCGAGTGAGTGAGTGAGAGTGGAGTGAGGTGAGGAGCCGTCGGAGATGGAGAAGGCGGTGGCTCAGTTGGATTCCTCCGCCGTGAAGGCAGAGAAGTTGGGTCGAAATGTGAGGGGGTTCTGGAGGAAGGAGGAGATGGGGCGGAGATGTAGGTGGTCGGGCGGAGCTGATGACGAGGTCAGATGAAGATGATGGTGGCTGTAGGTGACGGGGTAATTCGGAAAAAGTCAAGAAAGAAGCACGGAGGGAGAGGTCCTCATCGGGGAGGGGAACCCGGTGGCGGAGATTGCTTGGGATGAGGCTCGGAGGAGCCCCAGGGTCGTTGCCCAGCTGGTCAGCAAGCCAGCGAGCTCGGCGGAGCTTGGGAGTGTCCGCTACTCGGCGGCGGAGCACCGAGGGTCGACACCGGCGAGTACCCATCGTCGCCTCGATGTTTTGCCCCTCCGCTGTCACCGGAGGGGCGGAGGAGGCTAGGGTAAGGGCCAAGAATGGTGGACGAGGGTATCCGGTGACGGGGGTGAGGGTTTTATAGGTGAAGAAGGTTGGACGTTACAGAGGAGCGGAGTGATTTTGATTGAGGTGTTAATGGAGAGGGGGGTAACGGCGAGGGAAGTGGATGGTGGCGCGAGGAAGGCGGAAGTACGGGCTGCGAGAGGGGAGGCGTTACAGGCAGGAGAGGTGGTCAGAGATGGTGGCTATAAATGGAAGGGGAAGTTGGGTCGGCTAGGGGTAACGGCTGAGGAAGGGGGGTTACAGAGGTAGACGAAGGCGGAGGACCGTTGGATCTGATGATCCAACGGTTGGGATGGGTTGTGAGCGGAAGGCTACGATCAGATCCTTGGGATCTGATCGTGTGGCTAGGAGATAGGCGAGGGTGAGCGGTTGGGATTTGAAGGATGTGGGGTGATCTAACGGTGAGTGATTGAGAGGCAACGTGGCACGTTAAGGGGCGTCGGATGAAAAGAAGATCGGAGGGCTGAGATATAGGCGGGAGGTAGCGGCCAAGATCAGTTCAAGGGGACGATCGGGCGGCTGGGAATGGAGCAGCGGTGGACGGCAGAGATGGAAGTGGAGGCGGGTGGATCCAACCGTCCAGGAGGGTGCCGCGTGGCAGAAGGGGAAGCGGGCCACGTGGCCGGCCCAGGGGGCGCCACTTGGCCCAATCAGAATAAATCAGAGAATAATTATAAAGAAAAATAGAAAAGAAATAGTTATGGGCCGAATTTGGAAAAAGTCAAAACATGAAAGTTGTTCGTCTCGATGAGATCTACAATTTTCATGTTGGTCAAAAAGTCAAAAGAGGTCATCTGTACAAAAGCTATTTTTTGGGGGGTATTCTCAAAGGGGTAAAAATACCCAGTTTGTGGTTTTGATTTGTTTTTGTATTTTTTTATCTTTTTAAGGGTCAGTGAATTATAGACAACTTATCTACCTAATTTTTAGGGGTTTTCGAGTGATAAAATAATTACAGAAAAATAAGGCAAACTAAATACAATAAATTAATGGTAATTATACACAATATAGTACATGATAAAATCAAATAATTAGAGGATATTTTTATTGGCTTGTTTAAGTAGGGATTTTAATAAGGAGTTTTTAGCATGATGAATACGAGATTCATCATGGATCTAGCCTAGGATGCGGGTTACTCTCTCGCTCATTCAAACCAGACAATGAGGGGATTGCTCTCCCAAGACAGATTTTTAAGTGAAGTGTCTTTTAAGATCAAGTTTGGTTAACAGTCCCAATTTTATGGTTTTTGTTTTTATATATTTTTCAGATCAAACAATGCCTAATGAATTTTTCGGTTCTCCTAATTATTCTAAGTCCAAAAACCGAAGGGGGAGAAGATGAAAAAGCCGATACGCGGGAATCAATGATGCATGCAGAGTAAGAAATGCGTACCTGACTCCAGCAGTCTACATGCATGGTGATCCGCGCAAAAAGTAAAGACAGAATATAAACTACCTATATGATGCACGCGAAAACCGGCCTTAAACAAAGCAGTTCTACTTGTGAAGAACAGTAGCCGGGTACTCGAGCCTAGGTCCGGAGTCCTATCTTGTGAGCCACTCGGTGTCTGCCACAACAGATCCTGCACGTGTTGTATGTAACTCCTCAAGGCACGTGGACCAGAGCTCTAATAATCCGGCTTTTTCTTTTTGATTTAATTAATTAAGTCCAATCATCAATCTATGGGAACAAGCAGATAATTAGGGTTTGGCATTAATTAATTACGTCACAGTCAAAGAAAACTCCTGAGCTAGGGTTAAAAACTGCGTAAATCAAATGAGCAGTAAATAAACGGTCAAAAATCTGAAAAACTGTGAAAAGCCGTGAAAATCTCGGTGAGGTCCCCCGAGCACACCGGTGCTCGACGAAACAGACCCCGATCTGTCAACCAAGTGTCCAAGTCTGTCCCTGTATTATTACAATAAAATATCTGCTGAAAAATAAATCTAACTAATCTACGGCTAATCCAACGATTATTCCGCGTCTACTCCGCGGCTCCTGAACTTCGGCTCCTCCTCCTCGCGCTCTCTTGCGGCTTCGTAGAGAAAGAAGCCGCCTCCAACTCCTGCGGTTGCTTCGGCTTCCGAAGAAGCCGCATTGGTCCTCGAGCCCTCGCAAGAAACAGAAACAGAAGTGTCAGTATAGAAAAATATATATAAATGAATCAGATACGAAATATATATACGAATATCTACAAAAAGCCGCGAAAAAGAAAAGCCACGGAAAAATCGAAAATGACAACTAAGTCGTGCTCCCCGGCAACGACGCCATTCTCATGAGCCGAAAAATCCCACAAAATCCGAGTAAAGGTATACAAGGGTCGTTGCGACCCGAATCTCACGGAAATCGGTCAATCAAGAAAATAAGGAACCACCAAATAAGATAATCAATCAATAAAATCGAGAACGGTCCTCGCTAATTTATTAACCTGGTATAGCGACCAGGGTCGAACTCAAGGAGCACGGGATGGCCTTGCGGCCTACGAAGTAGTCAGAGTCGAAAAATAAGGGGAAAAGGTTTTTGGTGGATTTTTATGATTTTTTAAAAATTTTTGTGTTTTTGATTTTATAAGGGAAAATAAAAACAAGCAACTTCTACAATTATTAAAAACTCTCAAAAATACACAAAAAATTCCAATAAAAATGTTTTTATGTTTTTTTAGTTTTTAAGTGTTTTTTGGTGAATTTTTCAGAGTTTTTAATTTTTATTTGATTTTATAAAAATCAAAAAAAGGAGAAAAATAAGGGCTACTATGCAGCTAGACTTGAAAGATCAATTAAAAATATAAAATTGATCTATAAAAGTCTGAAGTTAATTTTTATGAAAAGTATATGCAAAATCTAAACTATAGAAAAAGAGTTTGTATTTTTTTTATTTCTATAAAAAAATTTAGAGTTTTTATGAGTTTTTTAGGATTTTGCAATTTTTAAGGTTTTTATATATCCAAATAAGATAAAAATGGATAAAAGCTAAAAACACTAAAACCAACTATCCCAAATTTTTTTAGAATTTTTAAAGAAGTTCTGATATTTTTCTTTGATTTTTCAATTCAGACAGTAATGAAAATACGTATTTTTTAATTTTTAAAATAGTAAAAAGCCTCAAAATGTCCCAAAAATTTATAAAAATTTTTACACAGGGGCAGGAACCAAGTATCCAAATTTCACCTAATTTGAATTTAATTTGTTATTTTATTCAATCAAAACAAGGCACATGGTACATAGGGACCTAAATGCAAAGAAACATAGTTCCAGGAGCCAATCAATAACACGTCTAAAAAGATCAGGGGCTAAACTTGCAAAAAGACCAAAACACATGCGCAACACACGTGATCCAGACACGGAGGGGTATAAATATAATTCCTATTTAAAAATATGCAATCAGTAACACATAGGAAATACATGACTAGACATGTAAATAACCCAAATCCTCACGTGTCAACGCACGTGGCTCACATATACAGGGACTAAAATGCAAATAAACTAAACATCGAGGTCCAATGTGCAAAATATCCAAAATAAAAACAACTTCACTAAATATTTACAAGACTAATCTATAAATGCAATAAACAAAGGGGCCTAAGTGATATTACCCCTTTATTATGATCCGATGGACGATGAAGCGCCACGTGTAAATCGAACGGCTGAGAAGCGAGGGCACCTCTTCGTCGATGATCGGTCCAGATGGAGCCCAGATGAAGATCGGACGGGTGAGCACTCCTCGCAGATGGACGATCGAGATTCGAACTAGGCAAGGGGGCTGATCGGACGGTGAAGGAGGGTCCTGGAAGAACTCGAAGGCGTCAAACTTCGCCGGCTCCCTCCATGTGCTCGGGACCTTCTCCGGAGCTGCTGAGATGTGGAGAAGAACGCTCAGCCCCTTCCGCAGCTGGTGAGCGCCTCCGATGAGGCCGAGAAGCTCCGGGGAGCTCCGGCAACGGCAGAGGAGCCTTGCTCCTGTGCCTGGACTGCTGGACCCTCAGATGGGTCGCGTTGACCTGAAAAGGGGCACAGAAGAACTCCTGGGACGAGGGCAAAGTTCCTCAACCTGGTTAGGGGTGGAATGGGTGGTCGGATGAGTCGAAGCGGAGACCTCCGGCGAGGCGACGGTGAGGGAGGTCCGATTCTTGGTTCCTCGGCAAACCAAGTTGAAGGAATGGGTGAAGAAGATGGGTAGGAGTCTCGTGATCGTGAATGGATGGTCCGATGGTCGAATGGGTGTCTGGGATGGTGCGAATTAGCCGGCGACTGCCGGCGGTGCAAATTGGGTATAATTGAAAATCAAGCTAATCTAGAGGGTATCTACGCTACCTGGTGGAAGAAGATGTCTGTGCTGGAGGTCTAGGACCTCCGGGGTCATTGCCTCGATGGGTCAACGGCCCAGAGGCTCGGGCGCACCTCGCGGCGGTGCACGGCGATGAGAATCACAGGATCAGTGGTTCCCGGCTTCTCGGTCCTCTCTTCGACGCTCCTGCACGCGGCTGTCACTCAGGTGGAGGAGAGGAGATCATCAGAGGCAAGGGGGAAGGCCAAAGATGGCGTGAAATTACGGCTGGAGGTGGGTCTTTATACTAGGAAGGGTCCGGCAAGAAGGAGTCGGGCAGGGTTGCATGGAGCACGGATCCCTATGAAAGACGCCGGGCGAGGGTATCGGATGTGTGAACTTCGAATGGAGCTCAGGGTTCTGGCGAATGGGTATCGGATCGATGCGGGAAAAATGGGAGAAAACGGGTTAGGGCGCAAGATCCGGGTCTGGTGGTCCTGGGGCGAGAGTTGACCGGGGGTCAACAATCCCCCGTGGACCAATCAGAATTCGCCATTTATTAATTATTTAGAAATTCAATTAAAATTAGTGAATGATTTTATTTCGAAAAATTTAAAACATGAAAAATGTTTCTTATTTTTCAAATTATTTTTTTATGATTTTTATTTATTTTTTTGAAAAGTATATATTGTATTTACAATATATTATTATTATATATAGATATATACATATATGTATTTTTTATTTTTATTTTTAATTGTTTATTTTTGTATAATTATTCCAAATTTATATTTTATTTATATAACATAAAATTTAGAATAATAAGGTATTTTTATTTTATTTTTATGATGTATTTACATGGGTTAAATAAATAGGTATATATACATATGTACATGGTATATATACAAGGTGGGAAATGATTTTTATTTTTGTTTTTTTTATTTTCTGATTTTTATTTTATTTATTTACACCATAAAATATGGAGTATAAAATATATTTTTTTATTGGATTTATTAATTATTTACAAGGAGAAAATAAATAGGTATTTTATTGTATATACATGGTCTATGTACACTGATGAGAGAGACTTTTATTTATTTTTTTTTTCTCATTTTTATTTTAGTTTGATTTTTACAAATATGTACAAAATCTGAGAAACACTTTTTATTTTTATTTTGAGGAAAATAAATTTATTTATATTCATGGGTTTTTTGTACACATGTGATTGACCTTATCTCTCTCTACTTGGGTTCTTTTGCGGTCAGTCCCATGCTGAGCCCTCCCTTGGGATTAGGTCGCTCAATATTTATTTTAAATATTTCCCTCTTTTTCTTGTGTTTCTTTATTCCTTTATTTTGACACTAAAACATGCTAATTATGCATATTTACAAGATGTATGCATTTTGTCAACTTATGATATTTACACAAATTTACATGGTATTTGGCTAAGGTTTCTAGCTAAAATAAAGGAATAAAGAGTGATGAATTGGGATTCATCAGCAGCCGCCACCCCCGAGAAGGAATCCGTAGGAGCGGGGTTTCGCTACTGACCCCACTACGCTTTATCTAGCTTCCCCATACGTGGAAGCTGGGATGACACCACAGAACAAAGGATTGAGGAGGACCGTAGGGAAGCCGTTCTGCGCTTTCCCCTTCGGCCCAAAGGCCCTCATGCAACGTCCCTCGGCCCCTGCCAAAAAGGCTGCCACCAGGATTACTGGGGATCTTGATCTTAACACCCCCGGAATCGTCGAGGATTCGGAATCTCCCGCTTCCTTGGGAGGGTTCGGAATACCAAAAATCGTGGTCGAAACTAATCCCGGCTGGTCCACTGCATCCCACACGAAAAAGAAGAACTTGGTGGGATCCTCTAAACAAACAGGCCGTACATGCCACCCATCCAATTTTTAGTGTCAATCGTTGCATGCAACGTGCGTGGGCTCAATAAGCCACGCAAACAAAGACACTGAAGGCCATGACGAGTAACAACAGCCAATTGAATGCAGAAATCATTGGCCTAGTGGAAACTAAGATTCGTCCTGCCAATTGGGGTATATTTGCTTCTCTCATCCCGAATGGTTGGAATTTTTTACACAACGATACGAAGTTGGGCCACATTTATGTTATGTGGAAAGATTCGTCGTGGGCTTGTACGCCTGTGGGGGTCTCCAGCCAGGCAATTTCCCTATCGTGCACCAACTTTGGAGGGCTCAACATTATAGTCTTTGTGGTCTATGGAGACAATTGTGCTTTGGCCTGGAGGAGACTTAGGGAGGACTTGAAGGGCCTGCTCATACCTGACCAAACTCCTTGGGTAGTCATTGGCGATTTCAACACGGTAAGATACTCTTGGGAAAAGAGGGGCGGACTGCCACCGCGACGAGGAGCAATGGAGGAATTTAATAACTGCATCGATGATTGCCAGCTTATGGATCTTGAAGCGTCGGGGAACCCGTGGTCCTGGTCTAATTACTCGATTGGGCTCGCAAGAATTGTCGCCCTCCTAGATAGGGGTATGGTCAACAAGGCATGGCTTTCCCTGCTCCCGCATTCCAAGCTCATTTATCCGTCGATCCAGGATTCTGACCACCTCCTCCTCTCTATTCGTTTTGCGGACAAGCCTAACAAGCATCCTCCCTTTCGATGCTTCGACTATTAGGCTTCCTGAGCGGGGTACATGGAGATTGTTACCAACGCATGGTCATTGTGGGGTGGAGGTAACCTGCTATTTAGACTCTTGCAGAAGCTAAAGACCGTGAAAAGGGCTTTGCGGGAATGGCCGTACAAGGAGGCGAATGTATTTAACGACGTGAAAGCCATGGAGGAAGCTCTTAAGACAATCAACGATGTTCTGAGTGCAGATCCATTGGATCCGTACATCGCACAACTTGAGGTGGACGCCAAGGCATACATGGAGAAATTGGATGCCGACCTGGAATCAGCTTGGAGGCAAACGAGCAGAGTGGATTGGCTGCAGCTTGGAGACAGAAATATGAAGTTTTTCCACATTACAACAAAAAAGGCAGGATTGCAAGAAATTTCATCCCATCACTACTGGGACCGAAATGGGCAACTGGTAGATAAAAGTTCGGAGGTTGCTGCTGAGGCGATCAAGTTCTTTGGGGCGCTCCTTGGTCCGGAGCTCCCATGACCCTCTAGGCCCGACCCACCTCCCCCAAGGGTGATTCTCTCTAACGAGGCGAGTTGCTGGCTTGTACGGCCGTTTGATGATGACGAGGTTTGGGCTGCCCTATGTGACATCCCCTCCACTAAAGCCCCTGGCCCAGATGGGTTTAACGCAGGTTTCCTAAAAAGGCATTGGACTCTTGTTAAGTCTGATGTTATTGCCACCATGGAATTCCTTCACAAGGGTGGCAACATGGTTAGGGAGGTTAACCACACCTTCCTAACGCTTGTGCCCAAAGATGGCTCTTCGATGGGACTGGGGGACTTCAGGCCTATAGCATGTTGTAATGCCATATATAAGATCTTCGCTAAAGTCCTTGCCTCGCGACTGACCATTGTCTTGCCACACCTTATATCTTTCAACCAATCGTCCTTCATCAGGGGTAGATCTATCGGATATAGTACTGAATGGCACAAGAATTGGCTGGGGCTTTCGACTGAAAATCTAATTTCCAGCGTGTGTGACTGAGAATTGACCTCACCAAGGCTTTCGACACAATTGAGCATTCATTCTTGGGGTGCCTCGAGCTAATGGGATTTGACCCAGTTTGGGTGGTGTGGATCGCAAATTGCATAACTACTTCTTTCTCTATCCTAATTAATGGAACTTCGGAGGGTTTCTTCAAAGGTACGCAGGGCCTCAGGCGGGGGGGGGGGGGGGGGGGCTCTTGCTCCCCTTCTCTTTGTGGTAGGAATGGAATCACTTTCTCTCTTGGTGGAGGTTGCGGTGGTAAAAGGGAGGCTCAGTCCTCTAGGCCGAGGATGCGGGGTGGCACCTACGCACCTCATCTATGCGGACGACCTGCTCTTCTTCTGCAAAGCCTCTTCGACCTCACTCCTTAAGGTGTCGTGGGTCCTCGATGTGTTCGAGCGCTCCTCCATGTTGACGATGAATGCATGCAAAAGCAAATTATTTCGACCCAAGGGGGCTCTGACCGACTTCGAATGCATTCTCAGATTGGGGGTGTTGAGGAGTGCCCTCCCCACAACCTACCTCGGTCTGCCACTGACCTCTTCCTATGGCAGGGATTCTTTTGTGAAGGCGTTACAAGAAAGAGTGAGGGTCGCGCTTAGTGGCTAGAAAGCTTCTGCCCTCTCCATGGCGGGCAGGTTGCAGCTCCTCAATTCGGTCATCGCAGGTATATCCCTCTACTAGGATGGAGGGTGCCTTATCCCCCGTGGCTCCGCCACGCGGGTGGACAAGATGTGCGCTAATGTCTTATGGGGTTTTAGCCGGCACTGTGTCTGTTGGTGCACCATTTGCCTCCCAAAGGATGAGGGTGGGCTCGGTCTGTGGTCGTTGATCATGCTGCGCGAGGCAATGGTTGTGGTCTGGGCGTGGAAAATCCTTACCACGAACCAATCGTTTTGGGTTGAGGCAAAGATACCTGTACAACTGCACTTTTTGGGAGGCTGAGCCTAAATGTGGGGACTTCCTTTTGTGGAAGACGCTCCTCCGTGGTAGGGATGCTTACCGTGACTCTATAGTCAGCACCAATAATCAACACACTTGGATATGCTCGCCCAATATAGTCAGCACCAATAATCAACACACTTGGATATGCTCGCCCAAGGGATTCTCCTTCTCCCAAGCCGTGGACGCAGTCAGACATCGAGGGGTTGTGGTTCCTTGGGCAGGTGTGGTGTGGTGCAAGAGCGCCGCCCCTAAGCACTCATGCATGCTCTACCGCGTTGTCATCAACAGACTACCTATGTTGGATAGGCTTGAGAGGATAGGGATCCGCCAATCGGGTCCCTGCTACCTTTGCGGCGCTGGAAGTGAGACACGCGATCATATCTTTTTCCAATGCAGTTTTGTCGAGAATACATGGAACCAGGCTTTTACAGGACTGGGCCTTCCACGCTCGCCTTCCCGAATGCTCAACAATATTCTTGAATGGATCCTGAGTCTACCTGATGACAACGCACGTCGTCTTTGGAGTGCGGCCTTATACGCTGCGGTATGAGAAATTTGGAGGGAGAGAAACCTCATATGGTCGTTCGCCCGTTCTTCTACGCAGCATCATGAATGCAATCACTCCAGCCGTTAACATTATCATGAATGCAACAAGAATCTCAACAACACAGTTTTTTGGGGATCCATAGTATCTTTTTTGCGAATTGCATAGTGCTTTATTTTGGTGTTTTTTTTGTGGAAAATCATACCCTCTCCACCTGTACAACTGTTCCCTTTTTACAGGAAATACAAATGAAATTATTACCCATCGAAAAAAAGGTGGAGAAGAGGCTCAATCAAATCCTACGGCATATGTGCTCTATCTTGTAACTATTTTAGTACCAAATGTTGTTGATTGCATGTGATTGATTGGAGGCAAATCTTTTAACACTAGTCAGTATCAGTAGTTTACTCATGTGTAGACCTTTCTCATTCTCATCATAATCCTCGGAACTTTACGCTATTCGAATACTTTTCTTGTATCGTCACAGAAGAGAGATTGCTTTAAAACACCATTTTAGGAACATATATATTTAGAAATGGATTCATCAAAAGCCCTCAGTAGGGATCACTCCATATCACTCAACATGGAAAGCTACGCATTGGTCTTGAAGGGATGGTAGCTGGAATTTCTTGTCATTACAATGGAAATATAATTTCATTAATACAAAAGAATTTCCATTCCTAAGCCACCATGGGATTTGGAGTTTCATTCCTTTCAATAATTAAAATTCTTCAATCTTTATTAATTCATCTACGATTACTACAATCATATAAACCTAAGGATGCAAATGGTCACGTATGGATAAGACAGATATGAGTATTGGCATATGCTTAGCATTTTTTAAAATAGGGTTTATATGACTTGTGTTCTTAGATTCTGCAATATCAATTATGCCTGTCTTTTTTTGCAATATCATTTGTATCTCTAAGTTCTTACAAAATTCACAATTTTGTCCTTTTGTTAAGATAAAGAAGGGGCGCAACATATATTACAAAAGGGTAGAACTGTAAATTTCTAGGAATAAAAAGACAATTAATATTACAAAAGAGGGAGGCGCATAACTGATATCGCAGAAGTTGCCAAGGGCACTAAGTAATAAAAACCCTTTAAAATATGAATGCATATAAAGATGGATAAATAAATCCACAACTGATACTTAGATATATATCTTTACCCTAAAAATGAAAAATGATATTCATATTTATATTTATAATTGCAAAAATAATCAAAACTTATATTCTTTTTTGTATATGTATCTGTTCAAAATAAAAAACACAATACATTAGCGTAAAATGGATATAACGGACGAATATGGATAAATCTGTACCCGACGCATCTTTATGATAGGGTTTAAACATGTAAGACTTTCAATTTGCCATGCGATGATAAATCAAATTGACAGCATGTTAATTTTACCCTCTAATTAATTTTTTCATTAGAATTATGGCAATCAATATATAATGCAAGATAATATAATGAAATATACTTCTCTTTAATAGTATATATAAGCAAGTTATTCATAATAATGACTTCTTGAAGTTGGTATAGATGAAAATTGATTGGACATGAGCGTAATTCCTCAATTCCCAAATCAGCACGAGGTATAGGTGACAAAATATAATAAAATTTAGGGTTGTCTACATTTGTATCCTTCTTAGATTCTATAATATCAGTTATGCTCCTACTTCTTGAGCAATTAACAGTTGTATTCTTTGGGTTAGCTTATGTCCATTCTCTTCCCAAACTGATGTTATCTTAGAGATACAAGTGTAATTGGAAATAAAAAAGAAGGATTGAAGGTGTAATTTTTTAAAAATCGTATGGGCACAACTGTAAGAAAATTTTACTAAATCGGCCTTTAGTTTGCATAATTATGATTTACTTTATCTCATCAACGTCAAAACTAATAGAAGGGCATAAATTATAGTGGTGCAAGAAGGTAAGAGCACAACTGATATTGCAAAAAAAGGATGGTATAATTGATCTTGCAGAATCTAAAAGGAACACAGCTATAAAAGTACTCGATATTAATAGTTATTTATTTAATTTAATTTATATTAATAATTACCTCGCACAAATGTCTATATAAGGATAAAAGAGTTAGTAAATTACACAAAACTCCATGAATGATACATCCAATTTCAATATCATACCTTAAGATTTAAAAGTAACAATGTGATATTGTTTGGATACAATGTAGAATTTTGTTAACAGGGATGGGTGACCAGCGTTACTTTTTATGACGGGCAGATCAACAGAACCTCCTAACTTCTGCTACTTTCTTTCTACCTCGTTCTCTCCACATAACACAAATAACCCCGACGACAAACCACACTCATCTCTACATTTCCACTTCCCTATCCTCATATCTCCCGTCTCCGACCAACAACGTGGCCGATGATTGTGCTTTGATCCCTTCATACGACTACGGGAGCTTCACTCCCTTCCTTCTCTCTTTTGCATAACCTTGAAGTCGATCTTTGCTCGCCTTGCAGGTCCATGTCCTTCGATCTTCGAGCACCACATTAGAGGGCTGGAGCTTCACAGCAGCCGTTGTAGTAGCTCGATGATGCTGAATTCAATGAAAGGTTACACACTGAAGGGGTCCTATTAGCACCACCATCACCCGTGATCCTATCCATGTCCGGCATCGACGACCGACACTCCATACTCATTGGGGATCTACTTCCCTACGCTCTAATTGGGGACTCTCATGTCACCCCCCATGACTTCCAATTTTGCAAGTACACAAACCTTTAACCTCCTCGAAACTTGAATTATCAAAGGGAATCATCAATCAATACACCATCTTCTGCAATCGATGTGTTCGGCCTCTCGGGAGCGAAGGGCTCTACATTAGAATTCCTTGTATCGAGGCCCTACACCTCCAAAGGTTCGATCTTGGAATGATACAATGCGTATTGTATCCGAGGAGCTCTGCTCGGATATTATAACATTTGAGTCAAATGCCTCACCTTTCTCCTAGCAAGAGGCTTTAAGGCATCAGGTTACTACAGGTCAACCTTGAAGAGCTTCAACACAACGCACCTCCAGGTGGGTTGAGATAGTTCTCGTCACCAAAGGCAGGGGTATCGGAGTCGGAATCACTGGCATACAAGGGGACCATGAGCCTCCTCAGGATGTGGAATGAATCCAAGGAAGGTGACCATGGTTTTCATCGAGGAGTTGTCGGAAGAAGGCGGAACCTCCCGCTCTACAATGCGGAAGCCCTCACTTCATCTGGGGAATGTTGGATGGTTTGTGTGGACAGAACGAGGGAAAAAGAGTGCTGCAGAAAGTGGGGGAGACTCTAGACCAAAAGCATTTAACACCCCCCCCCCCCAACCATAAAAGATAGCATTCCCCACCTACTTCCCTATCTCATTAACAAAATACCACCTTGTTTCTGCATTGGGATTAGCCAAATAAATTTGGCTATGAGATGTACTGCACTATCAAGCAAATTATACACACGTACCGATATCTGGAAAACTTCACTCGCTAAAAGCAATGAAAAAAACTGCAGCAACATAGCAAAAGACATATTCTAAGTCCTAACGTATGTATATCAGATAATCGATCCCTTTTAATATAAATTTTGACATCACGCAAAATTCCTTTTTTTGGATGGCATCACAAAACAACTCTTTCAAAATCAATCCTGATATTGGTGATATAATAATTACGAGGTGATTCCTCACTGACCGTTATAATATAGAGGCAAAATATTGCAAGTCTGCCACTAAAATGCAATGTTAAGGACATGATAAAATCATCGTTGAATACTGAAGTGCTGAGTAGAGAGTAGGCCCACGATGGAAATTAACACTTGCAAATATGACACAGACCAACCTGCAAGAACTTATCAAGACCACCCAGCTCCATTTTGTTCTATCATATTAATATTACTGCACCTGTTCAATGCAAAGCATTTTAAGACTAGATATCCCAGAGGATTTCATCACTAGTTCATGATTCAACGTACACTGGATCGCATTGAGAGGAGCATGTCATGGGCAGGCATCAAACAGTCTACCTCCATTTACATTCAACAATAACATCTTGCAACGGTCTAAAACAGAGCCCATTAGAAGAAAAAAGTAACAACGTAAGGACATTATGTATAAAGGAACCGTTCTTCTGATGCAAAAGCATAAAGGCTGGCATTTCAATGGAGTCTGAGGTGAGTCCCGCATCACCAAGCCATCCGCAAAATCCTTAAATATGGATATTACATGCCTGCAGCATAAATCATAACAATACAATAATAAGATTGATCGCAAAATGGATAGATAAACACGCACCATGACAAAATTCCCATGTATATAACTAGCTCTTTTACTGGCTAAAAAAACCAACACCGTGAAGAAATAGAGAGTTCTAGACATGTAAATCTTTAGAGCTGCTTCATGCCCAGAAGAATAGGACCAGCATCAAAATCTCAATATAGTAATAGGTGTGAAAACAAATTACTCCTGCAAATATTTATTTAAGATTTTTACAAGTAAATGCTTCTTTAGCAAGCATCTTCCTATAGATTAAGGACCGTGGACATGTTACAGTTCACGGTCCTGTTCATATATTTTGTTTAACTAATATTTTATGTATTGAATGAGTTTACAACTTTATTAGTGTAATTTGTAAACTAATATTTTATTGGATTTTTATTAGTTGTGTCCCTCTGGTTATTGCAAGATCAGTTATGTCCCTCATTTTTTGAAATATCAGTTATGTCCCTCTGGTTAGTGTAATTTGTAAACCGTGAGGGTTTCAGATATAGTCCCTGTTATAAGAAATATTTTTTTTACTTGTGTAATTTTCTCATTGGTTATTTGACTCTAGGATCTGTCTTCTATGTAAAGAAATCCTACACAGTACAAATATCACATTCATTACCTTTCACATAATATCAGAGCAAGGATCCTAAATGGGAGCCCCGGTATCCACCCCTTGACCCCCCAAAAACCCCACCCGCCTACCTCCACACCTCCAGCATGGCACCAGCTTGCACATCCATGTGGTACACGCCTATGCATGCAACCTGGAGCAACTGAGTGACCAGGCTGCGTCAAATGCTGCAAGTACCTCCACGTGCCACCTGGAACCACTGCATGGCATCAACCCCACTGCTGTGTGCATCCCACACATTAGTGTGGGTCTTGCGCTGCCCATATGTGCCTCCTTGAACTGCCCAGCTGTGAGGAACTGTGTAGGGCCTCTTACGTGCACTCACGGGCCCCTCTCTCTGAGTTGATCGCATGCTCATTTTGGTGCAGTTCATGGTGTTTTCAAACAAATAAATCCAATCCATCTGCCCTAGCGCCCCTCCATAGTAGACTGGGAAGGTTGTGCTCAGAGTCTGCATATACAACACACTCCCTAGATGATTGTATCGAGGAAATTCAGATCGTTGTACCATCCGCTCACGTTCTTCCCCGTCTCCTTCATTAGTCATGACGGAAAAGGTTGGTATGCATTCATCTACACCTCTAGAGTATTCAAAGGTTGTGTAACCATCATCAAGATAGATGAGACCAATTACGAACTGTCGGCAATGCAATTCACGAGCATTATGGAGAGCAAGAACAAAAAATGCATCCTGATGCAACCAAAGCTGACAAGACGGGAGAAAATGCTTCATGGAAGCAGGCCAACGCATGAGACACGTGTTTGGCTCTCTGTGACACTTATGACGGAAGGAGTTAATTTGAAAACATCAGTATACTACAAAGGCGATGTAGGACATTCTCACCACCACATACTCCCAAGCAAAGAATGAGACAAAGATTCTTCAACTCCAATACATTATATTCATGACGAAGGAAGATGGTAGCCTTTTGCATGCTTTCTCCACCCAACAGTGTGGGCATATTCGAGAAGCTTCATAATTACATGCCCCTGAGCATTAATCCTAAACAATTGATGGCCTACGGTACACTACATTGGTAGGTGTTTTCCTTGTCATCTCTACAGTGACAGAGAACAGTCTACATCTTATAGAATCATTCGGCCTGGTCGAACTGTCGTCAATACTGAAGGGAGTCTGATGCAAACGGCTTTCGCGGCGTCGATAAAAGATAAAATAATTTGGCGGTGGAATATCGGTGGAGAAAAGGAGAGGTTGAGAAGGAGAAAACTCGTCGGTAACGAGGGGTTGAAGACGAAGAACGCGAGGACCGCGGAGGGAGAAGAGAGAAAGAGGGATAGAGATAAAAATTTCAATTTTAATTATCACTTGACTGAATAAAACAATGGGTTACCCTCTCTTTATATAGGAGAGATGGGTTTACAAAAATAGTAAACAAATCAAAATTGACAACTAACTTTATCCTAATTGGACTCTAACAACTTTCAATTGACCCCTAATTACTCTAATTAGACTCTAATCTAATTAATTGACCAAAATTGCAATTAAAATCTACGAAATAAACGTTGAGATCACAGGCGATCTCAATTATTTAACTAACCCATTACGACCGCTAAAAACGTAAATAAAATTGACTAATAATTAATTAAATAAATGTGGCCCTATAATTTGGGGTCACGCTGCATCAACTCTCCACCGCTTTAAAAATTCGGCTCCTGACGAATTGCGTGAACCGTAGGCTTGGAGGATGATTCGGCGTATTCCGTCGTCTTCTGGAAGAACTGATGTGGAGCGAACGGCGGAATCCATGTGCGGGCGGGGAAGGCGCGGCTGTCGTGGGTGAAGAACATATGCGGTGCGCACGGCGACGTCGTCTTGATCGTTGTCTTCTTCCCATGATGCTCAAAAAATTGGTGTCGCATGGAGCACATGGTCCTTGGAGAAGCCATAATGAAGCAATGGCACAAGGAGAGGAGAAGAGGAGATGTGGCTAAGGAATGAAGCCATGGGGTCCTTATATAGGATAAACCCAAGGCTCTAGTCCTATTTGGATAAGGAGGGACCCTTGATTTCCCAATTTCAGCCCTGTTCTTTAAAGATTTCGGTCGCCAGGGGTGTGGCCGCAATTTTCGCACCTCTTTATTTTGCTCTCTTTTCATAATGTTCTGGGCCTTTCTGTAAATAAAGAACTTAGGGAAATTTTTCCTGCAATTTTTCCAATTTAGTTTCCATCTCCACAATCCATGGGATGGGCATCCCGTGACATCCGCTCCTTTCGTTAGGGCTGCCTGTGGGAGACGCGGTATTAGGGGGCGGTAGGAGCCGCTCGAGGTCTCGCGGCGGCGGTGCAGGGAGAGTCTGGAGGATGGGGGTGCACGGGGCGAGTGGCGGTGTGGCGACTGGCGCAGAAGGGTAGGCGTTATGGAGGGGTTCGCGGGGAGGAATAACGTGCGGGATGGAGGCGCAGGGGTTGCGTTGCGGCGAGGCGGCGCTGGGATATGGGGAGGGCGGCGCGGAGAAGTACCAGGCGGAGAGGAGGCGCGCTCGGCTCCGGAAGGCGCGGCGACGTGAGGGAGGGGAGAAGACTGTGGGGAGGGCGGCGCGGTAGGGAGGGCGTGGCGAGGTGGGAGAAGAGGCGGCGGGTTGCGATGGGGAGAAGAGAGGCAGGAGGGGCACGGAGGGGGAGGTTGGGAGGATGAGGGGTTGTTGGCGGCGGTGTAGGTGGGCGTGCGGGAGGGGATCTGGGGCCAGGGGCGTGGGGCGACAGCGGGAAAAGGTTGGGTGGCGGGAGTGGGACACGGGAGGAGGGAGAGGGGTGGTGGGGAAGATGGCGGCGCTGTGGCCGGGAGTCGCGCCGTGGGAGGGTCTGGGGCTGTCTGAGGGGTTGCCGGGGTGGGGCTGACGGCCGCGCGGGTCGGGGAGGGTAGGAAAGGTACCTGGGAAGGCTGGGGTGGCGCCGGGATGGTTGGCGGGGGCAGCGGGGTCGATTCTGGCGACGGATTTGGTTCTGGAACGTGCTGGACAGCGGCCGATTCATTGATTTTTCCTTCTAAAACGATCTGGACAGCAGCGGATTCTTCGTGGACAACGAGCTTTTCGTCGTGGCCGGCGAGATCTTCGTCGGTTAGAGCGTCCAACCATGTGTGCACCTTGATGCATGATATAAGTCGCTGATGGAACTTCTTTGAACGATACGGATCATGAGATGGGCGGCGGAGACCGAACTTCGAACACCAATAGTCGACAGGATCGTCGAATCGTAGGAACGATTCGATATCCATGCTCTGATACCAATTGATGCAAACGGCTTTCGCGGCGTCGATAAAAGATAAAATAATTTAGCGGTGGAATATCGGTGGAGAAAAGGAGAGGTTGAGAAGGAGAAAACTCGTCGGTAACGAGGGGTTGAAGACGAAGAACGCGAGGACCGCGGAGGGAGAAGAGAGAAAGAGGGATAGAGATAAAAATCTCAATTTTAATTATCACTTGACTGAATAAAACAATGGGTTACCCTCTCTTTATATAGGAGAGATGGGTTTACAAAAATAGTAAACAAATCAAAATTGACAACTAACTTTATCCTAATTGGACTCTAACAACTTTCAATTGACCCCTAATTACTCTAATTAGACTCTAATCTAATTAATTGACCAAAATTGCAATTAAAATCTACGAAATAAACGCTGAGATCACAGGCGATCTCAATTATTTAATTAACCCATTACGACCGCTAAAAACGTAAATAAAATTGACTAATAATTAATTAAATAAATGTGGCCCTATAATTTGGGGTCACGCTGATACCAATTGATGCAAACGGCTTTCGCGGCGTCGATAAAAGATAAAATAATTTGGCGGTGGAATATCGGTGGAGAAAAGGAGAGGTTGAGAAGGAGAAAACTCGTCGGTAACGAGGGGTTGAAGACGAAGAACGCGAGGACCGCAGAGGGAGAAGAGAGAAAGAGGGATAGAGATAAAAATCTCAATTTTAATTATCACTTGACTAATAAAACAATGGGTTACCCTCTCTTTATATAGGAGAGATGGGTTTACAAAAATAGTAAACAAATCAAAATTGACAACTAACTTTATCCTAATTGGACTCTAACAACTTTCAATTGACCCCTAATTACTCTAATTAGACTCTAATCTAATTAATTGACCAAAATTACAATTAAAATCTACGAAATAAACGTTGAGATCACAGGCGATCTCAATTATTTAATTAACCCATTACGACTGCTAAAAACGTAAATAAAATTAACTAATAATTAATTAAATAAATGTGGCTCTATAATTTGGGGTCACGCTGCATCAACTCTCCACCGTTTTAAAAATTCGGCTCCTGACGAATTGCGTGAACCGTAGGCTTGGAGGATGATTCGGCGCATTCCGTCGTCTTCTGGAAGAACTAATGTGGAGCGAACGGCGGAATCCATGTGCGGGCGGGAAAGGCGTGGCGGTCGTGGGTGAAGAACATATGCGGTGCGCACGGCGGCGTCGTCTTGATCGTTGTCTTCTTCCCATGATGCTCAAAAAATTGGTGTGGCATGGAGCATATGGTCCTTGGAGAAGCCATAATGAAGCAATGGCACAAGGAGAGGAGAAGAGGAGATGTGGCTAAGGAATGAAGCCATGGGGTCCTTATATAGGAAAAACCCAAGGCTCTAGTCCTATTTGGATAAGGAGGGACCCTTGATTTCCCAATTTCAGCCCTGTTCTTTAAAGATTTCGGCCGCCAGTGGTGTGGCCGCAATTTTCGCACCTCTTTATTTTGCTCTCTTTTCATAATATTCTGGGTCTTTCTGTAAATAAAGAACTTAGGGAAATTTTTGCTGCAATTTTTCCAATTTAGTTTCCATCTCCACAATCCATGGGATGGGCATCCCGTGACATCCGCTCCTTTCGTTAGGGCTGCCTGTGGGAGACGCGGTATTAGGGGGCGGCAGGAGCCGCTCGAGGTCTCGCGGCGGCGATGGGGGAGAGTCTGGAGGATGGGGGTGCACGGGGCGAGCGGCGGCGTGGCGACTGGCGCAGAAGGGTAGGCGGTATGGAGGGGTTCGCGGGGAGGAATAACGTGCAGGATGGAGGCGCAGGGGTTGCGCTGCGGCGAGGCGGCGCTGGGATATGGGGAGGGCGGCGCGGAGAAGTACCAGGCGGAGAGGAGGCGCGCTCGGCTCCGGAGGGCGCGGCAACGTGAGGGTGGGGAGAGGACTGTGGGGAGGGCGGCGCGGTAGGGAGGGCGTGGCGAGGTGGGAGAAGAGGTGGCGGGTTGCGATGGGGAGAAGAGAGGCAGGAGGGGCACGGAGGGGGAGGTTGCGAGGATGAGGGGTTGTTGGCGGCGGTGTAGGTGGGCGTGCGGGAGGGGATCTGGGGCCAGGGGCGTGGGGCGACAGCAGGAAAAGGTTGGGTGGCGGGAGTGGGACACGGGAGGAGGGAGAGGGGTGGTGGGGAAGATGGCGGCGCTGGGGCCGGGAGTCGCGCCGTGGGAGGGTCTGGGGCTGTCTGAGGGGTTGCCGGGGTGGGGCTGACGGCCGCGCGGGTCGGGGAGGGCAGGAGAGGTACCTGAGAAGGCTGGGGTGGCGCCGGGATGGTTGGCGGGGGCAGCGGGGTCGATTCCGACGACGGATTTGGTTCTGGAAGGTGCTGGACAGCGGCCGATTCATTGATTTTTCCTTCTAAAATGATCTGGACAACAACGGATTCTTCGTGGACAGCGAGCTTTTCGTCGTGGCCGACGAGATCTTCGTCGGTTAGAGCGTCCAACCATGCGTGCACCTTGATGCATGATATAAGTCGCTGATGGAACTTCTTTGAACGATACGGATCATGAGATGGGCGGCGGAGACCGAACTTCGAACACCAATAGTCGACAGGATCGTCGAATCGTAGGAACGATTCGATATCCATGCTCTGATACCAATTGATGCAAACGGCTTTTGCGGCGTCGATAAAAGATAAAATAATTTGGCGGTGGATTATCGGTGGAGAAAAGGAGAGGTTGAGAAGGAGAAAACTCGTCGGTAACGAGGGGTTGAAGACGAAGAACGCGAGGACCGCGGAGGGAGAAGAGAGAAAGAGGGATAGAGATAAAAATCTCAATTTTAATTATCACTTGACTGAATAAAACAATGGGTTATCCTCTCTTTATATAGGAGAGATGGGTTTACAAAAATAGTAAACAAATCAAAATTGACAACTAACTTTATCCTAATTGGACTCTAACAACTTTCAATTGACCCCTAATTACTCTAATTAGACTCTAATCTAATTAATTGACCAAAATTGCAATTAAAATCTACGAAATAAACGTTGAGATCACAGACGATCTCAATTATTTAATTAACCCATTACGACTGCTAAAAACGTAAATAAAATTGACTAATAATTAATTAAATAAATGTGGCCCTATAATTTGGGGTCACGCTGATACCAATTGATGCAAACGGCTTTCGCGGCGTCGATAAAAGATAAAATTATTTGGCGGTGGAATATCGGTGGAGAAAAGGAGAGGTTGAGAAGGAGAAAACTCGTCGGTAACGAGGGGTTGAAGACGAAGAACGCGAGGACCGCGGAGGGAGAAGAGAGAAAGAGGGATAGAGATAAAAATCTCAATTTTAATTATCACTTGACTGAATAAAACAATGGGTTACCCTCTCTTTATATAGGAGAGATGGATTTACAAAAATAGTAAACAAATCAAAATTGACAACTAACTTTATCCTAATTGGACTCTAACAACTTTCAATTGACCCCTAATTACTCTAATTAGACTCTAATCTAATTAATTGACCAAAATCACAATTAAAATCTACGAAATAAACTTGAGATCACAGGCGATCTCAATTATTTAATTAACCCATTACGACCGCTAAAAACGTAAATAAAATTGACTAATAATTAATTAATTAAATGTGGCCCTATAATTTGGGGTCACGATGCATCAGAGTCATTCTCCTATTACGTGACAAAGGACAAAGGGGAATTCAATTGACGCCACCCATTATGTCTAAAAAATGTGTTACATGCGTCAGAATTTTATATGAATTTATTGTTTATCAGTCACAATACCAAGATTCTAAATTATGGTGCAATTTTTTACCCATTTCTCTTATGTTTCGAGATATACTTATGATCAAGGTGATTGGATGTGGTCATGAATAAGGGAGTTTCTACATATTGGTGCAATCTCCATATGCATGCAAATCTTCAATTCCTACTGATCAGTTTCTCCTAACATGTGACACCTTTCGTTCGATCATCTTCCTCTAGAGAAGCTGTGGAGTCCTTCCTTGAATCCTGTCTCAGTCCACTTTCTAATGTGAGGCTTCCCAGATTGGGAAGCATCATTGTACCAATTTTCCCAGTCACCAAAGATGTGGCAATAAATTTTAATTTGAGTTGTTGCATTTTGATATTTTAAGTCCCAATCACATTCCTGATCACCAAGGGCACGATTCTATATTGTCAATGATTTTGAGAGTTTCTTGGGTCATTTTATTAAAAAATAAGTTTGAGGATAGTTTTATTATGCAAACATTTATCATTGAAATAAAGAATCATTTTTCTGCAATTGTTAAGTATGTTCCTCTGGCAATTCTTTGAAATTCTGTACTGGTTAATTATATCAGTTCTTCAAGTCTCTTGGGTTTCTCCATCAGACTTTGTATGCATACACTTCCCAACATAACGATATTGTTATGCTCAAATAATGTCATCTCTTTGATGTTACCAGACCTCTCCTGATACAAAGCCATACTCCCCAACCTTACTAGGAAGATATTGTCATCATTGCTTGCTACCTTATCAACAACATGACATCCTTCGTGTTAGGACAAAATATACTTTTTTATTGTGTTTACCGAAAGGACCTCTTCTCTCCACCACCTCATATCTTTGGTTGCGTGGCCTTTGCTCATCACCTGACTCCTGGTAGTAACAAGCTCTCCCTTAGATCTTTCAAATGCATCTTTGTGGGCTATTCTCATACCCAAATCGAATGACAGTGTGTTAATTCTATCAGACTGAAGTACTACGTCAGTGTTGATGTCACATTGTTTAAATCTTTTATTTATTTCTCCCCCACAGTCTAAGTCTGATGAGGAGATTTCACCTTTTATACAGGGTTTGGAAAGTATGTTACGTATGTTGACGTCACCTTTGCCGCCAACTACTACACCTCCAATGCGAGGTTCAGAAAGTCGGAATGTGGTATATATCCAGTCAGGCATTTTGAAGTGAACAAGAAGATAGTCAGAAATATATGCAGAAGTATATGTGGATTATGCAGTTTGTATTATTTAAATTTTAAATAATTCGAAATATATTCAAATATAATTATAAAAATAGTTAACAAAGTAATAAATTACATTATTCATTTCATTAACAAGGAATGTTGGATAAGGCGGATGTTGGTTGCACAATCAGTTAAGTTGAATCATATGCAACAACAACAGCAAAGCTTCTTCCCACAATTAAGTAGGGTCGGCTACATGGAGTATTCACCTCTATTCAGATCTATCTTGGGTCAATCACGGGCTTATATCCAAAAAACTAAGATCCCTTCGTATAAGTCTCTTTCCAACACTTCTTGGGCCGCCAAGTTGAATCATATGAATACAATAAATTATAAAAAAATGCTCCATTAAAAACCAGTGATGATTATTCAATTTATGCATAAGACACACAAATATCCAATTTATGCATAAGACATGCAAATACATTATTGACATTGGTAACATGGATCATCACCAGAATCTCTAAGTCAATGGACAAAGCCTAATAACAATTATTTATACTTAAGATTCTAGAATCTAAGGTTCTAAAAATATTGTTGATGAGAATTAAAAATATATATTGTTCTTGTTATCAAGCTTCAAAAAAAATTGTTTCTTAAGATGCGCAAATCGAAGATGATGCAGAAGGTCGGGAATTAATCATATTCAATATGTGGCCGCATATGCGAATTACTAGCACCGCATATAGATGCATATGACCAGTGTTATCAAAAGCCCGAGGCGTTTTAATGCGCCAAGGGTGCAAAATGCAAGAAGCGTTAGACACTCGCCTCAGACAAGCGAGGCGTTAAAAATATAATGTGTTTATATATACATACACTCATCATAAAAAATACACAAAGTATAAATCACTCTAACATAAACATCATCATACATAGAGAATCATTCTAACACAAACAAGAGCCAAAAACTTCAAACATTTCTTGTAATAGTTAAATATTCAAATTGCAAACAACGAAAGTGAAGTAAAAAGATTAACATAGAAAATGATTACCGTTCCAAAGCATGTTCTTCATTTTCGTCACTATCATCAAAACTAATCTCATAAGCATCATCTACAACTCCATCTTCATCTTCATTATCACGTGATGCAACAGCAATGTAACACTATTTACCATATAACCATTCACTTGAACATACAAATAGTTCCAAATATTGCATCTCATATAATCATTCAACTAAACACATAAATAGTATACGTTATAAATATTGTAGTTATTAACTTATTAGTTACATAATACTATTTCCAATAGGGCAATATAAAATCAGTGAAGTGTCATGTCCAAATCTTACTTTTGGTAACAACAATATAATACATAAACTAAAACAAATATTAGCTACATTTATAGATCGTATAGTTATTAAATATATGTTAATGTGTGTGCTGTATCGTTGTTTAGATTAGCAACTATATTAAAATATTGTGAGTTGCAACAGTCCTTATATGTTAATGTATGTACCGTATCATTATCTAGATTAGTAAATAAATCAAAATAATGTGAGTTGTTACATCATGCATGAAAATATATTACTGTTTTGCATATATTAAGTATTAAAATATGTTATCGTAAAACATTAAAAGCATGTTAATATATGTACTGTAACACTATTGAGATTGGTAAATGTAATAAAATATTGTGACTAAAACATGTTATTGCTCTGCATATATTAAAGTATTAGAATATGTTATTTTACAACATATGTACAACATATGACTATAGTTTATGATAAAATATTGAGTTGTTACATCAGCCATTAAAACTTTACCGTTCTGCATATATTAAGACCCTAAAATATATGTTACAAACAACGTATGTTACTAACTTATTGTTATGCATATATCCATCAAACATTAATTAAATATAAGTTACTACAGCTATTACTATTCGAATACATTGCATCCATGATTATTTAACTATAGGTTACTATTTTGCAAGTATTAAATATAGTCAATGGTTTAGCCGACCCTACTTAATTGTGGGAAAAGGCTTTGTTGTTGTTGTTGTTGTATGTCAACCAAAAAAATCAACTTAAAAGATAGGTGGTGATGACTCCGTATTAGGAGAGGAAGATGATACAGAGAGCTTGGTGATGGAAGAATAGCCACATCAGAAAGTTGTTGGAGTACAAGTGATCCTGGAGGAGTTTGGGATGATCGCAACATAGAAATAATAATTCACAATGGTGCAGGTGCAGGGAGGTCTCTCAAAGCAGACAAAGAGTTTGGGTTAAGGGCCTGTTTGGTTGCTGGGTTGGACTGGGTTAGGTTGGGCTGGGTTGGGATGGGTGAATAGTAATCTGTGAGGAGGAAGTACCCTTGTGAATAGTAACCAGGGTTGGGCCAACCCTGCAACCAAACAGGAGAGTTTTCCTTTATCTGAGTCATTTGGGAGAATATCCGATTAAACCCTAAATTAGATGTCACAAAGGGAATCATTTTGTTAAGGAAAACACTTCGTTGATTGTTCATAGATTCAATGGTTCTCTTTAAGGCCTTAAATGTCGGATTTCGGTTTCGTTTCTTTGACTGACGGAAACAAAATTTCGGTCGAATTCCGATCAAAATTCGTCCGAAATTTCGGTCATTTCGGTTGTTTTTTTCAACTAAAGCCTCCAAATTTCGGCCAATATAAGGCATTTCGGCTGGATTTCGGTTACCCACTGAAATCGAAATTCGACCGAAATTCGGTCGAATTTCGGCGAAATTTGAGGCCACAGTTCTCTTATATAGAAGAGAGAATCCCAAATGAGTAAATTACATAATAAGGACAAAGAAATAAATAAACTATAAAATAGTGGCATAACATAAAAACTCTCAACACTCGCCCTCAAGTTGGAGCATAGATGTATATCAAGCACATCTTGGAACAATATCTCTGAAAGGGTCCTCGAGCTAGAGCCTTGGTGAGTACATCTAGTGTTTGCTCACTTGAGCTACATGAGATGTAGAAATGAGACTCTTCTGAATCATGTCTCTAGTGTACTGACAGTCTACCTCGATATACTTAGTTCTTTCATGGAAGGCTAGATTAACAACAACAAAGTCTTTTCCCACAATTAAATAGGGTCAGCTATACGGATTCTTTGCATCCATTCAAATCTATCTTGGTCGATCTCAGGCTTATATCCAAAAAAACTAAGATCCCTTCGTATAGTCTCTTTCCAACACTTCTTAGGTCATCATCAGCCTCTCTTAGCCGGCTCAATATCCCAACACTCGCATCTCCTAACCGGTGCATCAATTGATCTTCTTTGCAAATGACCAAATCATCTTAAGCGGTTTTCTCGCATCTTATCCTCGATCAGATATACACCTACTTTCTTTCTGATTGCCTCATTCCGAATCCAATTTTTATGCGTGTCTCCACACATCCACCTTAGCATTTTCATTTCTGCTACAACCATTCTCTGCATATGTCTATGATTCACAGGCCAAGTAGCCAACATTAAGATCTGTAGAGCATAGCATGTCTCACGACTGCTTTGTAAAACTTTCCCTTAAATTTTAAAGTAATTTTCTTATTACATAGAACAGCAGCAGAGGCTCCTTTCCACTTTAGCCAACCTGCATTATTCTATTAGTACCATCTCTATCAATTTCCTCATCATGTTGCAAAATAGATCCCAAATATCTAAAAGAATTTCTCTTCTGAATATCTAGATTAGTAAATAAATCAAAATAATGTGAGTTGTTACATTATGTATTAAAACATGTTATTGTTTTGTATATATTAAATATAATTAATAAATATATGCAGGCAATTGATGTCTTTGCTAAGTGAGGGGGTTATAACTGGTTGTTGTACTATTTAGTGTCAACAATCTAGCCTTCCATGAAAGAACCAAGTATATCGAGGTAGATTGTCATTACATTAGAGACATGATTCAGAAGAGTCTCATTTCTACATCTCATGTAGCTCAAGTGAGCAAACAACAGATGTGCTCACCAAGGCTCTAGCTTGAGGAGTCGCTCGATTTTGATTAATCATTAGTCAGTGATCCAACCAACTTAGTGTCAACTACCGATTTTCACAACCTTGGGTACAGTGAGGTCTCTCAAAGCAGACAAAGAGTTTGGGTTAAGGACTTTTCTTTATCAGGTCATTTGGGAGAATATCCGATTAAACAATAAAATCAAATGCCATAGGGGGAGGGATGTTTTTGTTGAGGAAAATACTTCATTGTTTATTCATAGAGACAAGGGTTCTCTTATATAGAAGAGAGAAACCCGAATGAGTAAATTACATGATAAGGACAGAGAAATAAATAAACTGTAAAATAATGGCATAGCACAAAAACTCTCAACACTCCCCATCAAGCTGGAGCATAGAGCTTGGAACAGCATCTCTGACCCACTACTCCTCTGTTCCGGGGTCAGCTAACTCTGTATAACTCTGCTACCCACCGGGTTCCAAGCTACCGCAGTGTTTACACGCCAATGACCAGTCACAACGCATCGTTTCGTGGCACGTATTGCCTCTTTTCTCTAAACTCCTCCCTCAGGACATTGTTGCCTTGCCATGGGGACGGGGGGGGGGGGACCCGACTTCCATAGGTCCTTAGTTCGACCTCCGGAGGAGAACTGAGGTTCTTGCACGGGCGCTTCACCCCTGACGAGAAATTATATAGTCAAAAACTCGTCTAGTAGTACCATATTCTAGGGGAATTCGAAGGACGGTCAGTATATGAGATTGGAGGTGCATGGGAAGAGGCACAAAAACTCTCAACACTCCCCATCAAGCTAGAGCATAGAGCTTGGAACAGCATCTCTGACCCACTACTCCTCTGCTCCGAGGTCAGCTAACTCTGTGTAACTCTGCTACCCACCGGGTTCCAAGCTACCGCAGTGTTTACACGCCAATGACCAGTCACAACGCATCGTTTCGTGGCACGTATTGCCTCTTTCCTCTAAACTCCTCCCTCAGGACATTGTTGCCTTGCCATGGGGACGGGGGGGAGGGACCCGACTTCCATAGGTCTTTGGTTCGACCTCCGGAGGAGAACTGAGGTTCTTGCGCGGGCGCTTCGCCCCTGACGAGAAATTATATAGTCAAAAACTCGTCTAGTAGTACCATATTCTAGGGGAATTCAAAGGACGTTCAGTATATGAGATTGGAGGTGCATGGGAAGAGGCACCTCAATAGCTAGGTTAGTCATAACGGATCTGAACCACATCATCTATGTACTCCGTTGTGACATAGCTTTGTATTCTGATTCTGGCATTCCGCACTAGATCTAGCAGCATCTTCTCGTTTCTTGCTCTTCCATGATACCAAGGAGTTTCCTATGAACACAGCGAAGCTAGTGGTAGACTTCAAGTCCTTGGGAAATCCCGCATGATCTGCATCTGTACATATTATAACAGTAATGGATGTGCCTCTGCTAAATAAGAGACCAGTGTCAGGTGGGGTCTTCAAATACCTCAGAATCATATGGATTGCATCCATGTGTGCCTGTATAGGATGATCCATGAACTAACACTCCTTGTGCTTATTGTAAAATATATATATATATATATATATATATATATTTGGCCTAGTGATGGTCACATATAAGAGCTTTCCAACGAGCTCCATGTATCTCCTCGTCTACCTCCTCAGTGTCATCATATACAAGGCCTAAATGTTGGTTTCAGTCACCATTTCGATGACTGATTGAAACGGAATTTCGGTCGAATTTTGATTAAATTTTGACCGAAAATTCGATCAGTTTTTTGTAATAGGGCCCCCATATTTTGATCATTTCGACCATTTCGGTCGAATTTCAATTTTAACAGGATATTGATATTAAACAGAAATTCAACTGAATTTCATTGAAATTTGAGGCCATGACATATAGCTCCATGCTTGGGTCCTGGGGTAGTGTTTGGCCTATAATCTATCGTACATGTCTAAGATAGGAGATCTGTAACATACTTCCTCTGAGTCATCACAACTCACAAGACATCGTTGGTTCCTAGTAAACTCTAGTCCAAGGAAGTAGCATAGATTGCCAAGTTCCTTGGTTAGAAATTGCTGACCAAGGAAAGCCTTAACTGATTGAATACCCTGCATATTATCCATGTAATGATGATATCATTACATAAATCAATATAGCAACAATACCTCTCTGAGACCTCTGAACAAATAAGGAATGATATGCAGCTAATCTCACAAACTCCTTCTGCTCTATCACAATCGAGAGCTTCAGAAACCATGCTCTTGTACTCTGCTTAAGGCCATAGATTGCCTTGTGAAGTATGCACACCTTCTGACACTCCTTCTCAATAGCGAACCAGGTGGTTGTTGCATGTAGACTTCCTCTTGTAGATCACCATATAGGAATACATTCATCACATTAAGCTAATATAGAAGCCAGTCATGTGTGATTGCAATAGAGAGAGAATGATCCATAGTGTAGAATGTTGAGCTATGGGAGAGAAGATATCATGATAGTCCACCCCATACGTTTAGATGAACCCACAAGCCACAAACCTTGTCTTCTAACAACCATAGTTGCCATATGCTTAGTGCTTCACAGTGAACATCCACTTGAATCCCATAACTAACACACCTACAGGAGCTATAACAGTACTCCATGTATCATGTGACTATAGACCAGCCAAGGCCCTAAATGTCGGTTTCAGACACCATTTTGATATCGACCAAAACATAATTTCGATGGAATTTCGATCGAAATTTCGGTGGAATTTCGATCGAAATTTCGGTGGAATTTCGATCGAAATTTCGTCCATTTCGATCATTTTTTGTATTAGGACCCCCATATTTCGGTCATTTCGGCCATTTCAATCGAATTTCGATTTCGACTGAATATCGATATTCGACAGAAACTCGACTGAATTTCGCTGAAATTTGAGGCCATGAGACCAGCCATCTCCTCCTCCATGGCTAGGCATCATTGGCTCACTTTAAAAGCCTCCTGATAGGTACATAGGATTTCAATGGCAGATAATCCCACGACAAATTACATGAAATCTGGTAAAAGTGGCTCAAGAGACACATTCCTAGCAAGTGGGTATCGTGCACAAGAACATGTACCTTTTTCGCAAGGCAATAGACACCCCAAATCATTCTATTGTGATGATTCTAGGTCAAACTGTAAATATGCATCTCATCCTGTGAATGCCCATCCTCATCATGCACACCAGCAACTAGCACCATCAGTTGAAATCAAATTTTTGGAATTGACATCAGGAACACGACTCGACCCCACATATCAAGGTGAAACAACTCGAATAAATTCTGACTGCTACGACCTTGACAACGTAGAAAACTGGACCGATGATGATTTCCAAGTTGACATGGTTCGCATTGGAAATTGGACTTGGTAGAGATGCCAGGGATGAGGCGACAAATCTTTTGCAGCAGAAGATGACCAAATCTAAGATGTCATGTGTAGGGAGAAATCAAATCAGTAGAACGGGAAGTGATACAACCATAAGGAGACTAGGTCAACCAGTATAGCCCTCCATATTCACGAACACATCCAATAACCCTACTCGTGTGTATACACTAAAAAACAAGGGAACTAGGGTCAAAAATAGCATGGCAATTAAATCTTTCGTAATTTGATTGATAGATAGTAAATTCATTGAAAAGGTATGAGCATGAAGAACGTTTTATAGACACATGGAGGGAGTCAAATGAACCTCCCCATATCCAGTAATAAAGGAATGTGTCACATCAGCAATAACCATTGATCTACCTGGTTGTGCAGGGCTATAGGTACCACACTATAAGCGATATCCACAGAGAAGATGAGGCACTCATGAGTCCATTATCCACTCTGAAATCCCGAAGGATCTGGTCTAGAGCGACCAGTAAATTCATGAGTAATACCCGACGTGCTTGTAGAGGCAGAAGCAGATGTCTGAGGGACCAATACTAGAAGATCCGACGATTGTTTTTACAATCTCTCTCAGACGTGCAACGAAGTCAAGTCATCATAACGATGATCAGATAGATCAAGAGCAATCTGAACATGCACAGCAGCATGGGTCGATGGTGGAAAGTCGTGCTTGGAGTAGCACATCTTTTGAGTAACCATATCTGTGACAATATGAACAGGGATGACATGGGCGTGGACCTCCTCTGCCACGTGTGCATCATCCTCTGAATGGAAACGAGCCACCTCCACCACGGGAGACTGCCATAGTTGACGATGTCTGAGAAGACGTGGCAGAGGGGAAACTCAATCTGCTCAGCATGTGTATGCTTCCTCCATATATGGAGCATGTGTACGCTTCCTCCATATATGGTATAGTAGCGTCAGTGAGAAGCTGAGAGTGAGTTGAGCCGTATTTTGGGTTAAGAGAGGCCAGAAACACCCTTGTCATGACAAAATCTCTATAGGTCTTATGCTCTCTGGTGAGGCCGTCAGGGGTATGTAGCTATGGAGTCATTCAAATATACCCCTCAGAGATGTGTACAGGACGTGAAGAGGATGAACCCTATTTAGTTGCGAATATAGCATGTTGGAGTAGCAATATCTTCGACTCATTCATCGCTTAAGAGTATATACATGCGATGATGTCCCACATCGCCAATATTGTGAGTTGACTCAAGATATCATTAGCTATCTCAATAGAGACAGTACCCAAGGTTTTAAAAAACGTGAGGCGTATCGAGGCATTTTCCTAGTATTGCCTCGAGGCGTATCGAGGCGTAAGCCTCACTTGTGAAAGAAAACTTTTCATAAAATATAATAATTAATCGTAATTACAATGTTCAAGTTCTAGAAATTAAATAGTTATGATTAAATATATAACTCCATGATATTTCAAGGCTAACATCATGGTTTAAACACCCAAGTTGTTATATAACTCTCTTTTTTGAACTCTAAATATGTAAGGAGTCAAGTAAATATGGATATGTAAGCACAATAATAGGTAACTCTCTGCAAAATTTAAAGTTTTGAATAAAATTTAACTAAAGGGACTAGATGTAACCTACCATTTTCAAAATTAGGTGAAATATGTGTCATTCGATTGAGAACGATAAGAGAGTAAGCAGTGAATATGTGATCACTTTTTTACTTTACCATAATGATTGGGGGATAAAATACTTGAATATTGCATGTTATGATCATCTTTGTTCATGCATGATTTGATGTGTATTAATTTAGTCTTGATTGAATAGAACAAAAGATGAGGCATTTTTACAAATATATACTTTTCAGAATTTAGGTCAAAATAGGGGACTTGCATCCAAACATTTTAATAAAGAAAGCATTTATGCTTGATTCATACTAAAGAATAGAGGCATTAGATTTAAGCACCCAAGGCTCAATTTTTTGTTCATGTTGATTTATAAAAAACATGCATAACAAAGTAAAAATAAGCTTAATACGTTAATAAATTAAAAAAATGCATTTAAGTAAATCATGAGCTTAAAGACTTGAAAATACATGTCTAAGAAAGATGAAAAGCATACAATCAAAAAGAAAAGGAAAAAATATTGCAGAAAAAATTAAAAAACCAGCCCATTCATGAGGCAGCGCCTCGAGGCGTAAGCCTCGAGGCGCACGCCTCATTGAGGATGAATGAGGCTATAGCCTCGAGGCGTTTTTCCTTGAAAAACGCCTCGAGGCGTACGCCTCAGTGCCTCGAGGCGCGTTTTTAAAAACAATGACAGTACCAAATAGCCATACCTTGGCATACACATCATCAGCCTTACATGAGGCATTGGTCTCGATCTTGTCCGCTGGCTCATCCTACGTCAGAATATGCTTCTTATCATGACTTTGCAGTAGATTCATGAAATGCATCGTCCACAACTTGTAGTTTGTGCCATCCATCTTGACAATATGTGTTGGACCCTTAAAGGCACATGTAGATGGCATATCAACTCTGCTTTCTGACATCGTGGACAAATAACATGGACCTTAGACAGATCGTGAAGCATCTACACGGACATTAAAAGGGGTGGTTGTGGGTGTAGACTCATACCACAGCTAATCCCAATGAAATTTCGGTGCAAAGGGACCAAAATGGTCTGATTTCACCAATTTTCAGATCAAAATCAGGCCAAAATGCTCCGAAATCGCGCCAAAACTACGGAATCATACTAGAAAACCAAAGCCCAGAACAACAACGAACGTCTGGGCGGTGCACCATGGCAGCAGGAGAACCTCCAGGCAACGCCAATCGCTATTGGGTGACGCTATAAGGTGCCAGAACTGCGTTGCGCGGCGCTAGAACGGTGCTTGGTGACGCATGCCGATGATGGGTGATGCCTTGGGGCACACTGCCTGGCGACGCCGGACTCCCGTAAGGTCTGCTGCAGCACTGGAGTGCTTTTGGGTGGTGACGGCATGTCTATCCGAGGTGCAAAGGGAGGTTGTAAGATGAGGCTAGGTAGGGTTGGGAGGTGAGGCTCGAAGTGACGGCCTAGGACCACCACGCTGATACCATGTTAAGGAAAATACTTTGTTATTTATTCATAGAACCCAAGAGTTCTCTTCTATAGGAGAGAGAAACCCTAATGGGTAAATTACAAAATAAGGACAGAGAAAGAAATAAATTGTAAAATAGTGACATTAATCATAAAAACTCCCAACAGTTTTCTCAAGCACTCACCTAACGCCTCGTGCTTCCCCTTGAGGTGCATGCCTCGTCAATGCCTAACCAAAATCGCCTAGCCTAAGGTGGAGCGAGGTGCCAAGGCCTCGCCTCACCAGAGCGCCTAGGGCGCTTTTACCAACAATGAATGTAACATATGCGGTTTGAAGTGTACCTGTATACGCATATGCGGCCACATATGCATCCGCATGGACCGCATTCCCGAACATCGCTCCTAGGATTTAGACCGCCTTATGTGGACATTCGTAGGCCGACTACTAAACTTCTGTTCTTATGCCATCTCCATCATCCAGCACCCTCAACGCACTTGAACACTTGGTTTCCACTGGCGGCACTATTAACGTTTTGGTACAGCATGAGACTATACATGATGAGAGTACAACTCCTCATGAGGATATTCTTATAGGAGACGGGTCATTTATAAGATCTGGACCAGCATATTGCTCTCCAAAAAAGAGGGTGTATACGTGTTGTGAACCCTCTATCCAAACATATTTCACGTGGGTGTATATCAAAGGGCTTCATGAAGTTTGCGGTGAGATTACCATGTGTTATGATCCCGTGCACGTATTAAAAGGCTATGCAAGATAATCAATGTTTTCTTGATATGAAGAAATGACTATCTTCAATCACGAGGCACATGGAGCTTAATTATTGCCCGAACAAAGGGTTAGCTGCAAGCGGATCTTTACAATGAAGCAAAGAGCATACTTTGGTATTGATCGCTACAAAGGCCAGAACGTGGTGTGTGGATTCAATTAAATATATGGAGTGGATTATCTGAACACTTTCTCTCCTATGGCAATATCTCTACTCTACGGATACGCCTTTCTATTGTTGTGGTACGAGACAAGTCACTCTCCCAACTTGATGTCAATTGTCAAGAATGCCCTCTTGTATGGAGACATGCAAGAGGAAGTATATGCAATGGCCATCAGGTTTCGTTGTTGAGGGGGAGTGTCGGAAGATATGCAGACTTCACAAAGATATTTAAGAACTTAAGCAGACCCAAATCATGGTTCCAGAATCTCTTGAACCTGATAGAGTAGGACTTCATGAAATCAAATGCAGATTATTCGCTATTTGTTCGTACAATTACAGCAAAAGATTTACAAGGGAACAATGAGATTATGGCATTCCTTGAGCAATATATTGCCATCAACCTCGAAGAACCGTGATATTTTTCTTGGGCTTGAATTTTCCATGAATCAAAGAGGACTTATGATGCCTTCGAGAAATTACATTACAGGTCTCCTTCTAGAAACTAGGATGGCATGCTGTAGATATGCCAATACTCCTATGGATCGCAGCACGAATCTCTATGACGATGATACATATGAAGTGGACAAAAGAGATACCAAGAGCTTGTTAGAAAGTTCTGGCATTTGATTATCACCAGGTCACTAGGTCAGACATCTCCGAAGAAGCAGCGTCAGCCTCATACAGATGCAATCTCCATGATCCTAAGCATGAAAGGCCATATCGATATCGATTCGGTCCGCTTGGAAATGGATGGATATATCGACGATATATCGACGATATTGGTGGAAATATCGAAAATGGCGCAAAAAAGCCATTTTTTGGCATTTTTTCAGAAATTAAAGTCATCCAAGATATTAAAACAACAAATAACGTACAAATACATACTTATATCACACATATCGATCCATTTATAGACCATATATCGCACATATCGGTATCGCACATATTGGTCATATCGAACATGTCGATATTAATATTTATTCTTGACTTATAAATATTGAAAATGAATTTCATTCAAGTTCTTATAACATGAAATACTACAAATATACACCTAGAAAATACATATAGATCATTTATGAGGACTATGATCCTTATAGTGCACATATCGGTCATATCGAACATATCGTTGATATTGTTAGTTGTTGACATACTATATATATTGAAAATGGAGTTCATCCAAGTACTTTGATCATTAAATAATTTACAAATGTACTCTTACTCTCTTAGATAACACATCGATCATCTATGAACCCTATATCGCATATATCGATACGGTTGTACTGTTAGTTGTTGACATATATATATATATATTGAAAATGGAGTTTATCCAAGTTTTTAAATCACTAAATAACTTACAAATATAGTCTTAGATCACACATATCGATCATCTATAAAGCTTATATTGCATATATCGATCATTTCGAACATATCGATATTGATGTTTGATTCGTGACTATAGATTTTTTTGAAGAATTGACTATATAGATATTAGAAATGGATTTCATTCAAGTTTTACAACATGAAATAACTTGTAAATATACATCAAGTTGAAGAACCATTGTATGCACCCTCCTGTCGCAGCATACCCTACCAGTATGGGGGTCAGCGAGCCTGGGGGGACTGGGGGGTCCAGGTTGGCCCGCCCTTGTGGGGGTACGGGGGCAGCGCCCCCGACCCGGAACAAAGTACATAAATCACAGATTGTTTAATACTAGGTGTAGCTAGATAGGTAGTGGAATCAAGCTTGCATGAATAATAACATTCGTATATAGGGATATCGACGAAATATCGGCGATATCGATCGATATCTTGTATTTTTTGTACTGAATCCATTTATTTTTGACCGATATGGGCCGATACAGCGATATATCGCCGATATATTGGCGATATCCCTGTAAAAGGATATACACTCCGATTTCGATACCCCCAAGCTCTCAATACCGATATATCGGCAATATATCGCCGATACGGCCTTCCATGATCCTAAGGTACTTGAAATTTCAACAGGTACAAGGTTACTCTTCGGTAAAGGGGTATTTCTTGAAATCATGACCTGTGAAGATGCTAACTATGCAGGATGTCCAAAAGACAAGAAGTAAACCTCCATATTTGCATCATTTGTTGGGAGCTCGCTAGTCTCACGAAAGAATAAAATGCAAACTGAAATATAAATACGGTGCTATGGTGCAAGGAAGCTCTGCGATGATGTGGGCTAGGTTTATTCTGGCTAACCTAGCTACTAACGCACCTCTTCCCGTGCAGATATTATGTGATAATCATGTTGCATAGTTCATTGCTAGCAGTCATAGTTCGTTGCTAACAGTCCTCTACTCCATGAAAGAAACCAAACACATCAAGGTGGATTTGCTACTACACTAGAGACAATATAAAAGAGCTTCATATCAACATCTCATGTCCACTCAAGGGGAATAAACTACAAACATATTTACCAAAGCTCTAATCTCTCTCCTTCCCCACGTGATCTTCACGTTTCTCTCCTCCAAACCCCTCGTTTTTCCGACGAGCTTCTCTTCTCAACCCCTCCTAATTCTTCTCCACCAAAATCCACCATCAAAGTATTTTTTCATCGCCGCGTCAAATTCCTTTTTGCATCATTTGATATCAGAGCATGGCCTACAAATCGTCCTCACGATCTGACGATCCGTCCAGACGTTCGCACCGACATGCGATGAAACACCATCATTCGTCGGAGCGTAAATGGCGAGCCGAAGAAGGTTACAACAAGGATATGGCTGAGGTTAGACAAGCACTATCGAATATGCTCCAAGATTTTGCCGATATGCAAGCTGTGGTGTCACAGAATCGTGAGTCCTTAACGCGACAACTAGAAGAACTCATTGCCAAAAAGGCTGGTGAAACTTCCGTCCAAGTTCTTGTTTAAGAGACCCAAGAAAATTGCGTCGTCCTCAACAATATGCTCGCTGTCCCGACCGTTTCAGAGGAGAAAAACGTCGACCTGCTTGTTGTCCAGGTATTTTCAGACTCGCAAAAGCCGCAGGAATCGATCTTCGATCCATCCGCGGCCCTCTCGCGGACCCCCTCCACCGCCCTTGCACCTTTGGCACCATCCCTGATCGCCGCAGCACCCCTTCCAGTCCCGGAATCAGCCCTTTCCGCCATCCCTGCAACCCATGCACTTCCAGAAATTACCCCATCACCGGCCCATGCACATGCGACCCCAACCAAATCCCCTGCCCCATCCCCAGTAACCCCTCCCGCCGCAACCCCCGCACCCCCAGCACCCCTTCCCACCACCCCCGCACCACCGGTGCAAACCCCATCACACCCTCCAGTGAATTCCCCACCCCCACCACCGTAGCTTCCCCACTCCCACCCCTCCCCACCTCTACTCAACCGCGACATTGACACCCTTCCGAACAACCCCCCTCCGCCACCGCGACCTCCGGCCTCATCAACACCGCAACATGCTGTCGTCCCCTCCCCATCGGGCCCGCACCATCTCCAGAAGCCCGTCCCACACCCACGGCCCCGCTCGCGCCATACCTTTTTCCGCCGCCGATCATTGCGTCGCACGCATCGCGCTCGGCTCCAGGCTCGGTGCAACCACCGCCAACTTAAGAAGAAAGTAACCCTAAAATTTGAGGGTGTTTACTCCAACGTGTCCCTTGACAATAGGAGTAAAGAGATATTTTGGGGATTCTTCAAGGAGGCCCCTCCACCAATGCTATTTTACCCAACGGGCCAAGTGAAAAAATTAACTTCTGAGTTTTTAAGTGAAGGGATACGGAAATTGCAGAGACGTCCTCCAATTGAAAAAAATTACAAATGCAATATTGAAAAGGATCTAATTGGGGAATTTGAAGCTACAATTCAAGGATAAATTCTCCAACGACGCATCTAGATCAAGCAATTCGTCGAGAGCGAATTTTTCAAGCGGAGGAGAATTGATGCATCGTGAAATGGAGAAATAGGGCCGCATTTTTCTACTTTTTATCCGTTAATTTTATTCACGTTTATTTTGAGTTGTCGTAATTTTATTCAAATAAAAGAGATCGCATGTGATCTCAAAAGTAGTTAGTTTCAATTTGAATTTTGAAATTAGTTAGTTAGTCAGTTAGAGTCAAATTAGGATAATTAGTTTGAATTTGAATTTGAGTTTCTATTTTTGTAACATCATCCCTCCTATATAAAGGGATGATAGATTAGTTGTTTAGTTCAGTTCAGTTAATATGAAAACTTGAGATTTTTATCTCTATCTCTAATCTCTCTCTTTCCCCACGTGGTCTTCACGTTTCTCTCCTCCAAACCCCTCATTTTTCCGACAAGCTTCTCTTCTCAACCCCTCCTATGCAGCGTGAAATGGAGAAATAGGGTCGCATTTTTCTACTTTTTATCCGTTAATTTTATTCACGTTTATTTTGAGTTGTCGTAATTTTATTCAAATAAAAGAGATCGCATGTGATCTCAAAAGTAGTTAGTTTCAATTTGAATTTCGAAATTAGTTAGTTAGTCGGTTAGAGTCAAATTAGGATAATTAGTTTGAATTTGAGTTTCTATTTTTGTAACCTCATCCCTCCTATATAAAGGGATGATAGACTAGTTGTTTAGTTCAGTTCAGTTAATATGAAAACTTGAGATTTTTATCTCTATCTCTAATCTCTCTCTTTCCCCACGTGGTCTTCATGTTTCTCTCCTCCAAACCCCTCGTTTTTCCGACGAGCTTCTCTTCTCAACCCCTCCTAATTCTTCTCCATCAAAATATTTTTTCATCGCTGCGCCAAATTCCTTTTTGCATCACTGTGCCTGAACCAACATCCCATTTAGTACAATAGAATGTTTTATCAAGCTGCCTATTTGTTATCTGCATCAGGAAGTTGACCATCAATATCCAGACGATGGACTCACCTATAAGACCCTCACATGCATCTGCCTCTCAGCCAATAGGATCAAACTGTTCAAAACTATGATAACTGAAGAACCTGTCAAATTCCAAATTTGAAATAAGTGGCGATAATCAAGGGTTCGACACTATTTGTTGCACATTTTGCCTATGCACATCCACGGACTATGTCACCCCTTACCCAACGAGTCTTATGCGAGCCTAACTAAGACACCATCTCAGTTATTAACAGGTTCTATGTTTTGCCATGTCACAGTTGGCTTGATCCCTTTAACAGCACACAGTGGATGGAATAAATCCACCCTAACACCTACCATTACTACATCAGAGCACCAGAAGTAACATGCTGCAACTTCTCTCAAATGAAAAATTGTTTTACATGGAAGATGAATATGTTCTACATCCAATATCCTCCACATCAATTAGCAATTATTTTTAGTAAATTACATAACCATCCCTAACTCAATAAAATCCATGAACTTCAAATTTATCAAGCAGTTACAACTTAATATGGCTGTCATCTTTTCAATTATGTATGAATTTTTAATGTGGATCAGCGTACTCTTCATCTCCTTCATCCTCTAATCTCTCACAGCAGCATCATATGTGGCTTTTATCTACCATGAATGCCTTCATCTCCGCTGTGGACTCAATCGCCGAGCCCTCGAGCATTGCAAAAGGGGAAGCGGCAGTGCAACCGCAAGATGCGGGCAGTGCAAATGCATAGGACGGGAGCCCTATGGAAGAATAGTGGGTTTAGTGGTGCCCTCGGTAGAGGGAGATAGCGCTCCGAATAGGTGAAGCAATGAGATCACGAGGGAGGGATCATGACATACATAGAGAGGGAGCTCACATCAAATGAGGGAGTTTGTGGTGTAATAGTGTGATTGCAGAGAAGCTTCTCTTGCACTTATAATTGCAGCCCATGTCCTTCCTCCTCTTCTCTTCCTTTACGCTCCACTCTATTGCAACACATTTGCTTGTACATGAAAGACACACCATTGAACTCCAACCCAACAAAGAATGTTGCATGATCACACTCACCTCATTTTTCAGCAGTGGCATGACACATTGCCAGTGTGGATCTCATCACATCAGAGGTGTGCCAAAAAAACTGGTTTATCAAGCTCGAAGATAGAAGAGCATCCTCGGGGCAACAGTTCCCCGTCAAGATCCAAATGCTAAAGGTCAAGCTGAAAGCAGGTATGCCCATACAGTTTAAACTTTCAGTCCTCTTACACTGCAAAGCAACCTGCCACTGTGAAGTTTTAAATTAAATGAATTCTTCTGACATAGTACAAATAGATGAACAGATACATGGATACTTTTAAGGGTGATCATGTGTGGGAATTTGGGAGCCTCAAATTTCAGCGAAATTCGGTTGAATTTCTGTCGAATATCGAAATCCACTCGAAATCGAAATTCGACCGAAATATGGAGGTTCTAGTACAAAAAATGACCGAAATTGCGATCAAAATTCCACCGAAATTCTATTTTGGTCGATACCGAAATGGTGACCGAAACCGACATTTAGGGCTTTGCTTGGGACTGTCATGGGTTTCGAAGACAATGCCAAGAAGACACAAACATCCGCTTCCAAGCTATGAGCTTCGATCTCTTCAGCATAAACTACAGCAACAGGTCCATCAAAGTGCACACTCTAGCTACTGGAAGGCAGGGAGGTTCCTATGGGTCTGAAGAGTGTTTCCCCTAGTATTTGGCCTAAGCAACAATGACTTCACCTTTGTCTTCGGTGAGGAGTTTTTTGTGTGTGTTGGGAGGATGGTGGATTGCAAGAGAGAAGTCTTGGCCAATGAATACAGGGGTGTGTTAAGGAGGAGATGCAAAGAGTGAAGGTAGAGTGATGGAGCTATACAATGTTTGTTGAAATAGTTAACAGAAGAGAGAGCTGAAGATAAAAGGGGTTCTGTGCAATGTCAACATCGGAGATCACGGCAGTGGATGAGGGGGATCTTATAGCAGACACGAGGAAAGTGGGCCGAGGTCAAGGTTCAAAATATCGATAGCATATTAGTCAGCTCAAAAAAAGATATATCAGTATATGTTTTGACGATATCGATGGAAATCTCAGAAAAGGCTTAAAAAGGTGAATTTCTCACAAATTAAGATCTTCTTAAAACAAGAAATAATATACAAATACACAGGTATACACAAGAATGAGGTATATTTAGCACATAAATGCACATTATATCACACATTGTTATTGTCAATGATTAATTTTAGCTACTGACAACTCAAAAATAGTGGAAAGGAAATGATGAAATTCAAACAATTAACTTATATAGATATAGGGGAGGTATCATTAGCCTATTAACCTTATATTACATTGTATATTATGTATAAACAAAATGTTGAACTCTATCGGAAATCAAAACAAACGAGAAAATGAGCACAATAATATATAGTTTTTATAAAACATCAATCATAATAATCATATTTTTGAATGAAAAAAGATGAATTAAAATAGATTAAAGACGAAAGTTTCCAATAAAACTAAAGAAAAATAAATACATATTGGATATTATAGTATGGTGTGGATCTGTGATTATACATCACTCCACTAATGACACTTATTATCGACCATTAAAAATTAATATAGTAACATGTACAGCATATGTATGCAGACTTTTTTTATCAGCCCATTTCCAAAAATGAAGTTAAGTCTCCCATTCAAAAAGGCATGGGGGTCTAGGAAGAGCAAGTGTGCTCCCCTTGTAGGGGCACGGGAGCTATGCCCCCAACCAGAAACAAAATATGCAAGTCATAATGTGTTTATATACCAAGAGTAGCTACAAAAGAAAAATCCCAAACATATCGACCAAAAATTAAAAAAAAAAGATAATATTGAGCAATATCGATGGAATCAATAGATATGAACTAATACCAAGGAAAGTTTGTACCGAAAACTTCACTTTTGACCGATACGAAATGAAATACCGATGTCTCGAGATATCGGTCTATATCATGTAAAACAGTATGCATGGTAATATTGAAACCTCTCTTCATCGATTATCAATATATCGACAATGTGACGTCGATATATCGCGATATTTAGTGCCATAGCGAAGATTGGGAGAAAAGAACAATAAAGTTACAATATTTCACACACAAAAATAGACCATTTAACCAAAGAAAGTGATGAATTACCACATTGAAATTGCACTTAAAAATCAAGAACCGCATTATACTATATAGTTCTTCAAGGTTGCATTGGATTTAGGTCCCACTCCATGTATAATTTACTTTCATTTTGTAGTTAACTCCACGTATAATGACAATACCTTGACATCCCCATTTTTGCATGTTCACACATTTCTATTGCCCCATGTTCTGTACATTGCAAGTTATCTTCCAACCAATAAGCAAACTACCACCACACCCACTTAGTTCAAGTTTATACTCCCCAATTACAAACCCCATGGACCAAAGAACAAAGGCATCCATACATGCTTCACATTGTTCCACTTAATATCAGTACATTAATACAAGCATAACAGATGATATGATGCAGCCCGAATCATTTCAACTTATTTTGTATTTCTGATTATTTTCTTCATCTAACCTTTTATATTGTAAAATCCAACGTTTATAACATATGGATGTCTTCCAGGTGAATGGTTGGTATTTTAATGAATCGCTGTCTATACAAATGTACCACGTGGATATGAATAATATTGAGTTTTCCATGGAATTGGGCTTAACATCTCATTTTTTCCTATGCCACCCCAGCCTAAGCATTGGAAACAGAAGGTCTATAGGAATAGTCTTTTTAAGGCATAGGGAATAGTCTTTTTAGGGTCGTATTGGACTATTATGTTGGGCACTGCTCTCTTGGATACTATTTCAAGAGGATATCAAGAGGATATTAAGAGGAAAAATGATTATGAACCCCTGATTCAATGACTCAGCCCCTTTTTTTTCTTTGTGTTTCTCAGAAATGCAAAATTAAAATTATTTGCATTACTCACCCCCAATTTTTCCCTTGGCATCTAAAATTTCCGAATTATGCCAACTGGTATCAAAGATGGTCTTCATATTGTTTCCCATGGCATATGGTATATCATTACCACCCAAAACCTTCTTCCATATACTTAAAGACAAATAATTTCTAGATCTGGTAATGCATTATAAGAACTTCTTCTCTCATGTTTCTACAATCGCCACAAAATGCCATCGTCACCCTATTGCCACCACTTTGTCTTTCCTCCTCACATCACCTTGCATGGCTTTTCTCCCTTTCGAGCACCAAACATCAATCCTCTAACACTATCAACCTTCTCTTCCAGCAACCACTGCATACAGGTTACCCACATCAAAATCTGCAATGTCACAGCAAGCCTATCAAACAAAACCCCGAGCAATGTCAACTTCCACCTCCACATGCACAATATGCAAGCATGCCCCAATCAACACTACCACAAACATGACACATGGCCTTCATTAAAGCCACTCTTGAAGCCGCAAACAGCACCAGCGAAAGTCTGACAGTCACCACAAGCTACACTCCCAGTTAAAGCACCAATAATGAGTCCAACCACTAAGAAGCACCCACTGGCAAGTAGCCTCATTATTGGTTTCATGGTTGCCAGTCCCCTTTTTCCTTTGTGGCTCCTCTCCTCCAACTCCATCTTGGCTTTCTGAATTCCACTGGGCGAGATACTCACATGAGCACATCCAATTGGTATTCAAGAATCATCCCCACCATCATTCACCTTTTTAATCATTTTGTTCGATATTAACAAAATTAGAAGGTTTAAATGTAAAATTTCCATTATTTCAATTGATATCAATGTTATGTTGCCGATATCACCTTTGTTTTGTTATCATTGTTTGCTCTTGTTAGGAATGAATCTTCAAAGGTTTCTTGTGATCAATTAAGCTTTCAAAAGTTGCTAATTAGGGACTTTATATAATCACTCCAAGTATTAACTATTAACAAGCTCAGATAAAAATACAACATGTACCCAAGCCCTTGCAAGGGGGAGGGGAATGAACATGCTCCCCCTTGAGAGGCCCCCTCCCAAGCTCGTTGATCAGGAAGCAAGACCTCCATTTTCAGATGGCAACTTGACCTTTCCTTCTGATAAAGGAGATCAAGCACCTCTGCAAGACTCCAACTGCTTAAAGTCATTTCTAATGTATATTTTGTACATATAGATATATTACTATGTTACTATTTGGTAACTATTAGTAGTTTAGTTTTCTTTACTTCAAGATTTCAATCGAACCTTCTAGTTTCTAATTTTTAATACATCTTTTTTTGCAAATAAGGGGTTACTACAAAGAAATTACTCTATAATCTGTGTTATTGCACCTGCTTGTTTGTTTGCTTTTCAATATTGTTTAGACCATGATGTATGCATATTATGAGATGTAATGTACAATAAATATGTCAATGATTCATGCCTAATATGTATTTGTAGTTTTTGTTGATATAAAAGCTAAGACGACCTTAAGTGAGAAGAATGTTTTTTGAGCCACATTCAATATTGTATGTGATAACTATAATATGTGAACGACATTCCACTTTCTAGACCAATCACTATGAGATCAATATCGATGTTTTAGTCTTCAGACATCAAATGATCCACCCCTAGCCTGCCTCACTATTGTCACCCATCTGATCATCCTTAAATGCTCGCATACCATGGAAACACACTTAATGCCACTACAAGTAGCGCCCCAATTATTGATGTCAAAAGTAATGCCACATAATGATGACGGACATCACCATCACCCGACGAATTGACATGTATTGCCTCAAGCATAGCTACCTCCCCTTCACCCAGTGACCCCTCCCACAAAAGCATTTCGCCCATGTCCGCTTGTTGTTCATTGTCAATCCCAACCCGCCATCGTACTGATCCACCCACCTCAACACTATCTCGCAAGCACTCAGTGCTCCAAAATTCATCTAACGCCCTAACCCCCACCACACTCAAAGTACATTTGCATGACTTCTCATTGTCACAAACTTGCATGACCAACTACTATTAGTTTAATCGATGATGGCCCTACACTTACACAAAGCACAATGAGTTCCAACTTAGTGGTGCATACAAAAATTTCTCAAATAGAAACTTCTGAGAAAAGAGGGCCTGATATAGGGGTTTTTTTACCCATCGCCCTAAAAATAAAACAACTTAAAAGATGAATCTCAATAAATAATTTGCATACAAATTATCCATTTTTATTTTCTGAAAGCTGAGAAAATTCAAAAATACAAATGGAGAAGAAAAGAACAACAAGTGGGGGTCATGTCTTCCATGACCTGAGAGTTGATGCAGCCAAATACTTTAATTGTTTTATTGTTTTATTGTTTTATTTTACAATTTTGAGTTTTTGAATAGTAAACAAAATAAAGATGTTTGGATGTCATTTACTTTTAATTTTTTAAAGTTCGTTGTATTTATTAGCAACCAATTCCTCTGTAATAGGAGGATATCCAAGAATGATGTCTTGGACTTGATATCCCCCTCCCTTTCTCTTTGATTCTTACTATTCCCTGATTTAAGCACACTCTCAACTTCTTTTCTTTCACAAGAATGTGCATACTCCTACTCAATGAGCATCTTGATGCATCCCCTTCCAAAATACGGTGTGGTCATACACACATTCAGCTCTCATTTCCTCATCCAACTTCTACATATACTAACAGAGTAGGGTGTTCGAGTATCCATGATATGTCAGGCTATCTCTGCAACGGAGCCACATTAGAACATGTGATGCTGATGGGATTGGAGGAAATGAAAGTTGGAAAGATAAAGGACGAGGAAAGACAACAGAGCCAGCAGTGAGATGGCAAAATGTATAGGATGTAGCTCCAAGCTATTAAAATTACCTAATCAAGGACAGTGAAGGGCATACCTATAATTTAAGCAACTTCTTAAAGGCATAGGTGTAAACGTGAAGAATGATGTTTGTGTAACGGTATGTTTATGTAAGAATCTCTTCATCCAGCAAAAACATAAGGAATCATAAAAAATCCAAAACTACCAGAAGACACCATTCTAGCAAGAAAAATATACTTATAAATTATACCAATCAACTTGTAACTAGTTCTTATCCAAATTGTTCCCTGGAACTGGGTAAAACATTTCACTCAATAGTATTTTCCATCCCTGTTTGATATCATAAATTGTTTTAGATGGTCTTATAAAAATCAATATGATCTGAATTGTTTTCTTACAATTTGCAAGGATGCAGGTCCCAAGGAATGTTGGCAACAAGAGATGCAGTTAAGGGGGGGGGGGGGGGGGGGAATTAATTAAGTGTGAATAACCCTCTTGCTCTTCCAACTCAGCAAGTTCATCCCACGGTATAATATAAGTAAAAGCCTTTACCAATACATGGAAATAAAGAAAAAACATAAGCAGTTGACTAGTCCAACTTTAAAATTCAGAACTTAATGAAAAAGCTAATTTGAACTCATACCGTATTCAGCTTTCTTATGATGTCAAAAGTGTCCTAGAATTATGGAAGCATCAATGACTTAAACAAACATGGACAACTCCGGGCGGCTAAATACATTGTCACTTTCATCCTCCAAAACCGGATAGGCCGCAACAAGTGCATCTTGTGCTCCAATATAAAGGGAATTATAAATTTTCCAGTACACCTCCCGTACTTTTCTTGCGGGATGGAACAGTCCCTGTAGGCAATAGTTAAGGATTGCAGCTGCTCCGAGTGCCACTCGCATCCCTTCAATGGCTTCCATAACAGCATTTATAACATGAGGAGATGTCTCAAATATGTTGGGCCAAACATAATTGAGGAGATGCACCAATGCATCTTCACATCCTAGCCCAGCAACCCCGAGAGCCATGTGTTTAACTGCTGAAGCTGCAGTTTGCCGGTGAACCAAATCACGATCCATCAGAGCATCCTCAAGCAATGGAGTTACAGCATATATGTAATCCTTGCCCATCTCTCCAATGTACTCAAAAAGGAATGAAAGAGATTTTAGAACACCATTCTGAACATTCAGCTCAGGCACTCTATATTCATTCATGAGGGCAGGAAGAACGGTGAAGGGCGAGCAAGTTTCTGCAACAATAGCAATTGCTACAGTTGTGCAGACACGATTTTGACGTTCCTGCACCTTCAGATTGTTCAAAAGAGTAGCCAGAACATCCTGTGGCCCAATCGCCTTAGCGATGTACCCAAAAGTGTTGACAGTAGCTCGTCTAATACCCTTTTTGTGTGCTTTGAGCATCTCCAGAAGCTCAAAGCAGATCCGCATCCACTCCCTGGCAGGAACAAACTCAGCTCCACGATCAGCTATTCTGCCAACCAAGTCAATGCAGTTCTCTTGCACCTTTTCATGCCTGTTTTTCAGTATTGGTGTCAATCGTGGAAGCAAATCCTTGATTGGTGGAGTCATCTTCGTCATACCAATAACATTTACAATTGCTTTCAATGCCCCCAAGATAGATCCTAAAACCTCGGGATACTCTTCTCCCAGATATTCATAAAGAACAACACCTAAGTGACCCATCAGCTGCTCTTCCTGGCATTGCTTCATAACAACAGCAATCCTAGATATTAAATCTGCTGCCTGCTGCCTCACTTTGGCACTCTTATTATTCAACCGCCACTTGATAGTACCGCATATCTGAGGAAGGTAAGGCTGTACCCTCTGACCAAGAGCATTCACCACAGCGCCGAAGCCATTGAGCATCACATTAGCATCATCACTGGTTTGTTCTTGGAAGGCATAAAGAATGCCATCAATGAGAAGTTCTTCGAGCCTGGCATCAATGTCAGAAGCACCCAAATTAGTAACCACTTTTTCTATAGTTTCCATCACCATTCTCCTATAAGGTTCACTCTCGTCCTTGAGATCCTCCACCACCCTACCCACAATATCAGCTACACCAACTTTGTTTGCTATCTCAACGGTAGTTTCAACAAGTTGCTTATAGTTTCTTCTATCTAGTGCCATCTTACGTACCCAAAAGCTCTTAAAAAACTCAGGGATGATATCACTTCTTATGTAATCAGCCTCCACGCCTTCCGTGCTCACACATTGCTTAACGACTTTTAAGACAATCTTCTTCATTTCTTCATCGGGAGATTGAAATTCACGAATCAGTATAATCACCACTTCCTTAGTGTAGTAGCAGGCATACATAGCATCCATAAGTGGGATAATAAATCCAATTGCCTTCAAGAAAGCCGCTAAGACCTTTCCACGGTGAGATCTGATACCTTTCCAGAGCGGCTTCAATACAGAGTCAAAACTCTCTATGCCATATGGGGCAGCAGCTTCAGCTAAAGCAGCAAGAGAAAGAGCAGTAATAGTTCTCACCTTCTGGTTCTCATCACTAAGACCGTGCTCTATAATCTCCACAAGAGATCTTAAATGAGGTAGAACAGCACATCCCATGAGTATAGCAATCTGTTGCACAATCTTAATACCAGTATGTCGAGCCTGCCATGATTTCTTACTTTGACAAACGGCTTTTAAGAAAGGTAAGAGAGCAGGAATACCAAGAGCAGATGCAACAACACTGAATGCTCTTGCAGTTGTGTTCCTCACATACTCATCAATATTGTCAATATCAGGCCTCATTGCAGCAATCATACTTGCCAAACCAGCAGCTTTGCTAAGATTTGAAATAATCTCTCTCCCTTCGACACGAGCATAGTAGTCTTCATCTATCAACAGAGGCTCTATCACAACAAGAATCTTATGCACAAACGGCCTGACCAGCTCATCCAATTTATACAACACTCTGTCAATAACTTTAACAAGAAGATGACGTTCCTGATCTTCGAGTGTTGGCTGCATAAGCAATGGCAATATCCTGTTGAACAGAGGACCTGCACCAAACTCCCGAGCCTTATCGGTGAGCTGCCGGAGAGCAGTCTTCCTCTGAGGTGGAGTGCCATTCTTCACCTTGAGCAGGAGCTTCATGATCTTCCTCTCTTTCTGTTCTTCTGGAGACAACTCCTCCTCATTCTCTTCATTCAAAAGAGATCCAAAATACTGATAATCCTCCGGTTTCATAAACGGCAACCCACCAGGTGCCTCCTTAGGAACATCAAACTGTTGACCACGATTCTCTTCAGGGATATTGTACAGTGGAGTGCCAATTGGAGTCGGCGTAGCAAGTAGCTTCCTCGCTGGAGTCCTTATTGGAACATATGAAGCAGGTGGGTCCAATACCTTATACCCTTCCTGTGGAAACATTGCATCGAGCTCCTCATCTGTCAGAGGCCTGTTCCGCTCCTCGATATCCCTCTCCCACCTCAATAGATTAATATGCTCCGGTGTGATCATTCCCCTATTAATCGCACCTGGAGTCGGGGTCGCAAGGTCAACCCCACCAACTGGTGTCACACCAGGCGTAAATGCTGCTGCAGGCGTCACCGCACCTGGCAGAGGTGTCGCACTCCCCATACTTGCAGGTGTTTCATCCCACCTCGACCTTTGCCTCTTTGGCGTAGGTGTCGCCAATCCCGCGAGCTTTGGGGTCGCATCCCACGTCATCCCAGCAGGTGTCGCACCCGGTGTAACACCACCCGCAGCTGGTGTTGCATCTGCATCCTGCAACCTCCCAGGTGTAGGAGTCTCGTCCCAGCGGTTCCTCCTTGAGATGGAAGGAGTTGCATCCCCAACCCGCCCTGGTGTGGGGGTGGCGTCCCACCTCCCACCAACCCCGGGCGTGGAATCTGGAAGGTCCCAATCAGATGCCCCTCCAGTTTTTGCCTTTTTAGCACCTTCCTCCTGCGACTGATCCCAGCGGTTCCTGCGCTTCCCAGCGGCTGCGGAGGGTGCGGGTGGTGCCTCGGCGGCCTTGCTCTTCTCTTCTTCCTTCTTCTTGGCAATTGCCCTCAAGGTCTCCTCGCGCTCCCGAGTCAGCGCCTGCTCCCGCATGACGTCAGCATACGTGCGCACGGACGGGTCGGGTGTGGCTTCACCAGACGCGAAGGGATCATTCCGCTCGGGAGATATAATTCGCTGCAACCTGCGTCGCCTGTAGTCGTCCTCTCGATCGGTGATCTTCTGGGGGCGGCGGAAGGCGGAGGAGTCGTCGTCTTCGGTGGTGGGGCGGGGAATGTCGAGGGCGCGGGGGCCGGTGAGGGAGGCCATGCGGCGGACGACATCGCGGGAGGAGTCATCGAGATCGTCGTCGTCCTCGTCGGCGGGGATGGAGCGGACGTAGCCGTCGAACTTGTTAGAGGAGTCGCCGTAGAAGTCCTTGTCGTATGTGACGGAGGTGAGGGAGGCCATCTCCTCCATCTTCCTCCGCTCCTCCTGCGTCCGGGCGATGTCCACGTCTAGAGAGTCCATCTCCCACCTCGCAGCTTCTAGGGTTAGGGTTTTTGTTGTTCCAAGTAGGGAGGAGGGAGGACTGGTTGCGAAGCGGAAGGGGGGCAAGATGATTACGAAGAGATCACTACGGAGGGAGGCTCGGGATTCTTTTTTTCGCTTTCTCGAGGCGGTGACGGTGAGTGTTCTTTGTAAGATTTTTTATCTTTGTACCCAATAATTGCTTTCTCGACTATTTCATGACTACTAGGTGACGGTATATGTAAATGTAACATCACTAGACAAAATAACCCGACCTAATGAATAATTCTTTTGTCTTTAGCTTAAATCTTTATTGAAGGTAACCACTTCTCCATCACTGTGATGAAATGAATTTTAAATTTTCTTTTCAAGAAGTTTCAAATGCATTACATTGTTTAAACGTATCAATCATGAAATCAAAATCGTTGGTGCGATTTCCAAAGCTATTATGACGGAGCTTTAGATAGTTTGCAATAAAACCAAGCACATAAAGAATATGTATAATTTTGAAGCTTATTGAAAAAAAATATGTGAGCACTCTTATGATAGAAATTGTTATACTTCATAGAAGGGACGAACGGAGCATGGCAAGGTAAATTTTTTTCACAGAAAGAATGACACGTAGTAAAAACTCGGTCGGAAACAACAAGCCAACAATCACAATGCACAGTATTTTAACGTGGAAACCTAAGCGGGTGAAAATCATGTCTCAAGCCTTCTTGACTTAGATTTTTTGGCTAGTCATGCCAACCAACTATTCCGTTGTATCTGGAGATATTTAGACAGATATTTCAACTAATTACAAAGCACGGATGCTTACAACTTAGGATCACACACTAAAGTCGTGACGCTCCGCCTCGTGGGGAGAGCATTGCACCTAACTCCCTAGGTTACAGATACTCAGCAATAGCAGCATTCATACAGCATGATTACCATTCAAAATGCAAAAGCAGGAAAAGTACATTTTATAATGCTCCTACAATATTTACATATTCATGGTTCCTAACATTTACAATATGTACGGATCCCACTGATGAATATGTTATGTGATGCACCACTCTAATTAGCTTAAAATACAACTCTGTCCCAAGTAGTTGAGTGCATTTAGGTGTTTATAATGCATAATTAGCATTCATGTTGTTAGACATGCGAGCCCACGACGAGCCATTATGCAATGAATGTTGTTGCGAATATCATTCCCTTAACTGAAATGAAGAATAACTAATTTGCATAATAGGTCCCTTAGTACAATTAGGATTATGTACCTGATGAATCTGCGATTCGTCATCTTTATTCATTTATTTTAGCTTAAAATCCCTTACAAAACACCTACATATAACACTAACTCCATATTCTTACTAGCTTGCATTTGTGTGTAAATATTGTACACTTCTTACTAATTTTAACCTAAAATAAATAAAGAAAGAAAGGAAGGAAAAATAAAGAAAAGAAAAAAAGAAAGGAAGACTGTATACATGCTGACCCGAACCCAAGAGAAGGTCAAGACTTGATATGATCGATCAGGAATAAAGTAGGGGGAGATAGGGTCCTTAAGTAGAAAATTCAAAAAAAAATTATGTATGGTGTTGTAAATATTTCTCACTTATTCTGTGTATATCTGTATAAAACTGACATTAATTTATTTGTACCTTAATTAACCCCAAATCAACTAACTTCCAAAACAAAAGTTGTAAATAAAAATGTGTCCTAATTAATAAAAATAATTGCACAATTAAATCATGTACATAATAAAAGTAGCCACACTTGGAAAAAGCCACTAAGCACTAATTGAAAGATCAATTCTGGCTCCATATGATATCAAATTGAACCAATATCACTTCCATTGAATTCTAAATTAAATTATCTTCAAAATGGTTGTGATTTCATAATTTTTGAAGTTACGGTTGAAAAGTCAGTTTTCTGGGGTGGTTTGTGTGCATATTGTATTTGTATATATTTGTAAATATTTTTACTAATTATTTAAAATAAAAATAATAAAATAATAAAACTCTTAAAACAAAAAAGGCTAATTTCCTCATTTACCCTTGTATATAATGCCATATATGTATATAGTATATGTAAATAGTTGTTATTTTTAACCAACCATCATAAAAAATAAAAAAATAACATTTTTATAAATAATTTTATCTCTCTTCTATTTTATCTCATCTCTCATTTCATCTCTCTTATCTCTTCCACCGAAAAAAAATTCAAAAATCCATTTCAATTTTCATCTCTCTTATCTTTTTATCCAAAAAATTCAAAAATTCAAATTCCATCTCTTTTCTATTTATATGGCTCCTTCTCCCTCATTCCAACTTGATCAATCTTTGGTGAGAGGAGCCCGATCTCAGAGAGTCTTCTTGTCGAGAAAAGGTGTCTAGCCTCCGAGTCGTCCGGTGACAGCGAATCGGCCTTCGTCGAGGCGATCACGATCCATTTTCCGCTCCTAATGTGAGATCCACATTTTTCTTTGTATTTTATCTTAGTTTAATCGTATTTTAGTTCATCGCATTTTTTCCATCATTTTTATTTCTTTAGATCTAAAAAAATTCGTCACGATTTTGATCCGCTCCAACTCGATTTTTCATCTCACTTTCTCGATCTCCACGCGTTCTATTCTATAGTCCACGATCTCTCAACTCCGGCCGCGAACGGGGGCCGGAGATCGGATTCTCATCCTCCACTTTCGTCGAATCCCCATTTATTTTTTCCGAGTTGTAGATAAATAAAAAAATCATTTGTTTCTTTTCCTCTAACATTTGTTTTGCAGGAACATTAATAAAAATACAAAAAAAACAAAGAAATAAAAAATTCCTTTATCCTTTCTATTTCTATTTTTGGATTTACAAAAAAAATAATAAAAATTTTTTTATTATATTCTGTTTACATTACAAAAAAATACAGAAATAAAATAAAATAATGAAATAAAAAAAGCTATAGGCAGCGGGGTCGTCACCCCCTGCCGCCATCCTCCAAAGCCCAGCAGCCTCCCTCCAAGGCTGCGTCTGGCCGCGTTCGCGGCCGCCTCTCCCTCGCGAAGCTCCGCCGCCGCCCGTGCCCCCCATTGTCGCCGCTCCTGGCGGTACCCCGTCGTGCTTCCGTGCACCGCACCTCCAGCGAACCGCCTGGCCCGCCGCAAGGATGCTTCACCCTTAGTTCCGCGACCGCCTACCGCTCCCCTCCAGCCGCCTGTAGCCGCACCACCGAGAGCGGCTCCGCCTCCAGCCTTCGGCACCTCCGCGCGAGGCCGGCTCGCCGTCGCACACCATTTGAAGCTTCACCGACCGCCCGATCGCTCCCTCCAACCGCCAGCCGCCGCGCTAGTGCGGCCACGCACACCGCCCACCGCCGCACGGCAGCGCCGCTGAGTCCGCTCCAGCCTTTCCATCGCCGCCGCCCGCGCGTGACGAGGAAGACAAGGGGCGGCGGCGGGACTTGCTTCCCTTGGGTGCCTCCCATCTTGAAACAACAAAGAAAACCCTAGGAGCAAATAAAAAAAAAGGGATTTGGGAAAAGTACAAAGATATCCCTGGAACTGTTCAGAAATTGCAAAGAAGTTGCACAGCCCCAAGTCACATGGCTCTAACTGGGTAAATTGCAAAATTCGTCTTGAGTTTATTTATTGATCTAATTTCTGCAAAAACTTTGAACAAATAACATTTTAGTCCCTGTACTGCAGAACTTGAACTTGCTTGATCTTTGTGATTAAATAAATGTTTATCATGCTTTGAAAATTTTGCGAAAATTCGTGTATGCTCCTGCTATGTGTCTCACCATTGCTTAATTTTTTTATAGTATTTTATTACCATTTATTATTATTAAAAAAATCAAAAACAATATCATTTTGTCTTCCTGAAATTCAAAAAATTCATAAAAATTCGAATAATTGCTTAAAAATTCCAAAAAAATAGAGTAGATCTCTTTCATTGTCTTTTAATTTCTGACCAATTTTCACGTATTAAATATTTATAAAAACCAAAAAAAATTGAAAAACATCAAAAATCTTTTAAAAATCATAAAAAACTCTACAAAAATTCGAAAATTGTGATCTCAGTTCATGTTTGTAGATATTTGCCTGCAGTTGTCATAAAAATAATTGTCAGGAGTTTTGAGCATTTAAAATATTTTTAAGTTGCAAATTACTTCAGGCTGTGCACATTTTCATATTTTCTCATTGTTCGATTTTTAGAAAAATACAAAAACATCTGAAAATTACAGGAAAAATTCTCAAAAACATTTCAAAACTTTTAAAATCCAAAAATATTTTTCTGGAATTTTCTGAGTATTTTTGACAAATTGAAAAATTACAAAAAGAGTTGGTGTGCGTATTTTTGATCTTGTGAATATTGCTTCGTGTTATTTTTGGAAATTACAAAAAAATGCAAAATCAAAATCACTAAAAATTTGAAAATCTTTGAAAAGTAAAAAAAATAAAATTCACAAAAATTCACAAAACCAAGGATAGTTGTCCTTTGAGATTCTTGTTTTCTCTTGATTAGTTTCTGATTAATTGAATAACCCTCGGGAATTGTAGCCTCCCTGACTCTGACCTTGTCCGCTATATAGGTTAATAAGTAGCAAAAAGAAAAATAATAAATTTTTTGGCACGGGATTTTGGGGAAAAAGGCAGCGACACGACATATTTTCCATCAATTTTTCCAACCCCTCGAATTTCGTGACCAACAAAATGGCGCTGTTGCCAGGGAGACACGGCGAGGGTAGTTAGGTTTCTCTTTTGACCTTTTATTCTTGGTTGTAAATATCTATTTATAATTTGCCACATCACTTCATTGTTTATATCCACTGCATTTCATAATTTTCTCATATTTGAAAATTGTGCTTCTTACATATTCTCTTTTCTTTTTCTTGCGAGGGCCCGCGGAGCGAAGGAGGCGATCCTAGGAGAGCCGAAGCACCCAAGCAACGTGGTAGCGGCTTGATTCTTCACCAAACCGCAGGATAGCGTGAGAAGAGGAAAAGAAGAAGTGAAGGAGAAGAAAAAAAAAGAGAGATAGAAAGAGATAAAAAGAAGAGAGAGAGAGAGATTTTCTAGCATTTGAACTTTGTAAAACGGACATTCATTTGTTGCGGGGTCTGGGACCTCACCGGTTTTGTTTTCATCGCCTTTATTTTTCTTGGTTTTTCTGTGGATTTCGCGAGCTGTCTATTGATTGCTTTAATTAATTTGCTTGAGCCAGGTAATTAATTAGGTCCAAACATCCTAAACAAGAATATCCGTGCCTATAGAGTAGATCGTAATTTAGACTTAGTCAAATTAACTTGTTCTTGCCCGTTAATAGAAGTTATCATCTAGGACGGTTCACTTGCATTTGCATATAGGTTAGTTTATTTCTGTATTTAAATTCTACGCGGATCACTTGCATGTAGAGTGCTGGCGACAAGGTACGCATCTCTAACCCCTGCATGCATCATCGTTTTTAATCGCGCATTGGCATTTCCGATCTCCTTCCTTGTTTTCACTCACATAAGTTAAAAAGAGAATTGGACACTTGGTAGACGCTTCTTTGAAAATTTTTTAACCAAGTGATAACTGTTAAAACTAGGATTGCTAAAGAAAACTCGACCCTAAAAAAATACAAGGGAAATTATTGTTTTGGGGGAGAGTAACCCCCTCATTGTTTGGTTTGCTTGAGTGAGAGAGCGACCCGCACACTAGGATAGAGCTACGCCCGAACTCTTTTCAGACTACTATCTTGGGTTAGTCGTTCTCCAGTGAGGATCTCTCCGGTAGCCGGTAAAGCGGCCCCCGACGTCCTTAACTGATTGAATTGATCGGGTAGCCGGTAAACGGTCTGCAATTCATACTGGCTGAGAAAGATCTAACTTTGGGATTAGGCCAGTCTCCTGAGAGCATTGGGTTCCTAACAGCTTGCTTTAACCACTCTGATATATTGTATTATCACCAAACTCTAAAATTGACAAGATAATTGATCGAACATTCACGGTCTTCATAATTAGTTGAGTTGGTGAACTGGGGGTTTGTATTGTGTTTGCTTGTTAGTGCTAAAAATCCTTCTGCGCAATTTACGCCTTCATTCACTTTCACTCTTGCATTGACATTCGTGCTCTCGCATCCTGCCTATTGATTTCGAAGATGTCGGACCGAAGTATTTCTCGTTCGGACTCCGCGAACTCATTCTACGCTCCGAGCCGTTCACATTCTATTCGGGGAGACTCACTTCACGAATATTCCTCTTTCCCCACTTCACAATTCACAACGTCCATAAATCCACTATTTGAGATTGGCTTTAATCTCGAATTAATATCTGAGACTCCATCAATTCTGAGCACTAATCGAGTGGCATATACATTTTCAGAGTCAGGAGCTGGACACTTAATGCCACCAAAGGGAAAGGGAACCATGTCGGAACAGAGCGAGATCAACAGTACCATGTTAGCCTCCATTCAATCAATTCAAGCATAGTTAACAAAGCAGGCTAATTTCCAAGCCACATTGAGAGAGATGATTCTCGAGATAAGACAAGAAAGAGAAGACAGGAGAGGGGGGGATAATAGAAACCCTGGAGGTGGGAATGGGGGAGAAGAACCTGGGGCTAAGCCTACACTAAAAGATGCATATAATCCAGGGGCAGGACAGACAAATTCTTGGATACAAATCCCTGAGGTTCATGAGCATTTTGAGCTTAAGCCAACTATTTTATCTCTTCTCCCAATATTCCATGGAAATATTAATGAAGAACCTTATATACACCTCCAGCAATTCGATGGCATTTGTGGAACCGTACACTACCCAAATATAGTGCAGATGATCGCCTTTCCATGCAGCCTGATGGGAAAAGCATTGTACTAGTTAAATCACTTGGGGAAGGTTGTCACCACTTGGGAAGAGTTGAGATCCGCATTTCTAAACAAGTATTATCCACTTGGACGATTCAATCAAATGCGATCCCTGATTGCTAATTTCTCCCAGATGCCCCAAGAGCTTATTCACGAGGCGTGGGAACGCTTCAAAGATCTGACGGAGAAATGCTTCCGTCATGATATTCCAAAGACCAGCCTTGTACAAAATTTCTTTGGGGGTTGAAACATTGAGAATCAGAAGCTGGTAGATGCCGCTTGTGGGGGAAGCCACTTTAACAAGGACGAGGATGTCCTTTATCAAATTTTTGAGGAGATGGCAGAAAGTTCAGCAGCTCTTTCTTCTTCATGTGCTTTTCAGAAGCACCCTGTCACCGCCCCTGCAATACCCTACAAGGATGTCAAAATGAGGCAACACAAGAAGTGGATAAGGTGGATAGCACAGACCTGGCCATCATTGGAGACCACCTATCCAAAGTAGACATTATTGAGAAGCGATCCAAGGAATTCGATAAGCTTCATGATCAAGAAAAGGACGAAGAACCTGGATAAGCTGGATGAGATAACAAAGCACCTGGAACTTATTGTGAGTACGATCAGTGCAGTCCAAAATACGAATGCAGCAGCTGACCCCTCTACTAGGGAGCAGACTCCTTCCACTCAGCAGAATAGCAGAGGACCATCTACAGTCCAGCATGTCTACTACGTGCAGACACCTGATCAAGCTCAGCAACATGCACAACAGATAGTTCTGTACCAGCAAGAAGTAGCCTACATTCCTGAGCAGCAGTCTCCACCTCCACCTGTCATTCAGGAGGTGAATGGTATCTGGTTCGACCGTGAGCGAAACCAGCCCCATCCGTCAGGGCAAGGCCAGTTGGGTTCACAACAGGGTCAGAGACCCACCCACCGGTTTCAAGGAGGCAGATAGCAGCAGCAGTTCCAGCCTCAGTACCAGTCTCCACCTCAGTTCCGAAACTGGAGACAGGGCTAGCCACAACAGCAGTCCATGTATTTCCCTCAGCCGAACCAGCAACAGACTGCATATTATGGACAGTATCCTTTCCCCCCTCCTCCTCATTACCAGAATCCGTATGGGTATCAACAACCTTCTCACTATCAGCCACAACGACATCTAGTCAATGAACAACCCGAGGCCCCTTCAGTCAGTCCACCACTGGACCAACTTGCATTGCTTATGAAGAACATGAATGAACTGACTCAGTGGATCAATGACCTGACTACCACAAGACACTAATTCCAGCACAGGTCGAAGCCAACCCCAATAATTTCAGACGCAAGGAGCAGGTAGCTAAAAGCCCACCACCCCCGAGACAAGTATGTCCCTTGATTTTACATGTTTATCCGACATCATTCATCTCGGGAGCGGTAGGAGATTGCAGCCGCCTACGTAACAGTTGGGGTTGGGAGATCAATCCACTGAGAGAGCATCATCTTATATATCATCCTCTTCACCAGCAGTCGAGAGGCCTAGTATAGCACCATTCACATCTGGAGTTTCACCGCTTCGCCACCACCTTCACCAGGAAGATGCAGATCACCATCGATAAGGGAGAATATAAAAGTCGCAGATTCTTCATCTTCACCAGCAGCAGCATCCCGTTCCGTTTTAGATTCTGTTTTTCCTTCACCTAGATTGGACAACACTATACAACTGATTCTAGTTGTCCTCTTGTACATGATGATTCCACTTTGAATAAAGGAAATGAACGTTTGCATGTTTATTATGATTCTGTGCCATTTCCTTCTGAAGTTGATTGGGATGTCGGGGAAGAGGTCAAAGCAGTTATCTCAGCCTCTCACATCCCGCTCTTTGCTTTCACATTAGCTGGGAAGGTCAGGGATCTGATCATGGGTCTCAAAGCTAAAAAGAAATCAAAAAATAAAAACAACACTATCTGATCCTGGAGTGGTTGAGATCTTACAGAATATCTTTTAAAATGCCACCTCTTAAGGCCATGGAATAATGCCTACAGTAAAAAGGAAATGAAAGAGGCATGTACCCAAAAGCGTCAAATCAAGGAAGAACAGACGAAAGGAAACAGAGAAACACATCTTGACCATGGCCACAGTTCATGCCATCAACAACCTTCCACCAAAAAAGAAGACAATGGAGCACCTCACATCCGTTGCCATATTCTTTGAGCAAGAATTTGATCGTACTCTTCTCGATAGCGATTCCTCCATTAATCTCATGCCTTCCTCTTTAATAACTGAATTCCAGTTAGGGCCTCTTAAAACTAGTAGAATGATCCTTCAGTTTGCCGATAGATCGATTAAGAGGACAAGAGGCATTTTAGAGGATGTTATTGTACGGTGCAGGGAATGAAATTTCCTGTTGATTTTGTTGTCATGGTACGGACACATCTGCACCGTTACTCCATACCCCGATCATACTAGGACGACAGTTCCTTCAAACGGCCGAAGCATCAGTTGATTATGGTACTGGAGAGATCATCTTTCACTCTCGTAATGACAAGGTGAAAATTGAGACGATCTCTGATTCCTAGACCATTACCGCCACCAGGCCAACAGATGATACAGAGAATGCTATATCAGAGCCAAATGACTGTAATTTTCTTGCTGAATTCAAAGGGACAGATCTTTTCATAGATTTTATAGATACCCAGGAGTCCTTTCCCCAAAAGGACTCTCTGGAAAGCACAGTCGACATGAGTCCCCTTGGTGGTCCAATTGAGATAGTTGCCGATGAGCAGTTTGAGCAGAGTTCTGAGGTCCAGATATCTGAGCCATTCATTGAATTTCCTGATTTATGCACAAATGAGAGACATCTTTCTGAGATTATTGCTGAGATATCTGAGCCGTTCATCGATAAGAATATTGAAAATCCTGATGAGCCATTCCTCTCTGAGCAAAGGATCATTCCATCGCAGATCTATCAGATATTCTATTTGATGAGCCATCAATAGCCAAGGTGGATAGTTTACAGAGCATAGATCACATACAACTACCAGTACAGTAGCATAGGTTATCACAGAATCGATTCAGACCCCACCCGAGCTCAAGGTTTTACCATCAACATTTGAAACATGCCTTCCTTGCGGGGTCCCCCCCAAATGTTTCCAGTCATCCTCAGCTTCAGTTGACCGCTGAACAAGAATCTCGCTTGCTAGAGGTTCTTGAGAGAAACCATAAGGCCATAGGATGGAATATCTCAGATCTCCGTGGGATCAATCCAGCGTTGTGATCGCATCATATCTACCTAGAGGATGACTGTAAATCCTCCCATAAATGCTAGCGCCATCTAAATCCAAATCTAAGGGAGGTTTGTTCACGAAGGAGATCAAGAAATGGTGTGATGCTGGTTTTATATATCCCATTTAAGATTCCAAATGAGTCAGCCCTTTACATGTGGTCCCAAAGAAATACAGGATTACGATCGTAAAGAATGACCGTGGTGAGGAGATTCCAACCCGGGTACCTACTTCATGGCATGTCTGTGTAGATTACCGACGCCTGAACTCAACTACCAAGAAGGATCACTTTCCGCTGCCCTTTATTGATCAGATTATTGAGAGGTTGGCAGGGAAAGAGTTCTTTTGCTTCTTGGATGGGTACTCGGGATACAACAAGTTGCTATCGCTCCTAAGGATCAAGAGAAAACTACTTTCACTTGTCTGTTTGGTACTTACGCCTTTAGAGGATGTCCTTTGGATTGTGTAACGCCCCCACTACATTTCAAAGGTGTATGTTGGCTGTTTTCGCCGACATGACGGGTAATTTTCTTGAAGTCTTCATGGACAATTTCTCGGTCTACGGGGATAGTTTTGACACATGTCTTGTTCATTTAGACCGAGTTCTTCAACGTTGCTGTGAGGTAAACATAGTGCTCTTGTGGGAGAAGAGTCACTTTATGGTGACTAATGGGATTGTATTGGATCATGTCATCTCCAAACATGGTATGGAGGTTGACCCCGGCTAAGATTGATGTGATTTCCAAGTTAGAGCCACCACATAATTTGAAGCAGTTGAGGTCATTTTTGGGATACGTAGGATTCTATAGGCGATTTATAAAGGACTTCAGCAAAATCGCCAGATCTTTGACTGAGCTTATGTGTAAGGAGACTGACTTTGTTGTCGATGAGAAAGTTCTCCTTTCATTCGATCAGATGAAAGAAATGGTTACTAGTGCTCCTGTCTTACAGTCACCTGATTGGTCTCTTCCCTTTGAGATCATGACGGATGCATCAGATTTCGCAGTTGGAGCAGTCTTATGACATAGAAGGGATGGGGTACCATTTGCTATACACTATCTAGCAAGACTCTCGATGAAGCACAAGGGAATTATACAGTTACAGAGAAGAAGATGTTAGTAGTTGTGTTTGGTCTAGAAAAGTTCAGATCTTACCTCATCGGTTCACACATGATTGTATACACGGATCACACTGTCATACGATACTTACATGCAAAGAAGGATGCCAAACCACGCCTTATCAGATGGATCCTTCTTCTTCGGGAATTTGATTTAAAGATACGAGATAAACCTGGAGTAAAAAACGTTGTGGCAGATCACCTTTCTCGTATCACAGACACAGAGACTTCTGAGCAGAACATGATTCCTATTTCTGAAACCTTTCCAGATGAGTCCATTTTGTCGGTGGACTCGCTTCCATGGTATGCTGATATTGTGAACTATCTTGTCTCCAAGAAAGTTCCACAAGATTGGCCGAAGTACAAGGTAGACAGATTTCTGTCAGAGATTCATTATTACCAGTGGAAGGATCTGTATCTATTTCGTGAGGGTGCGGATTGTATCTGGAGAAGGTGCATTCCTCAAGAGGAACACACCAGTGTACTTGAGCACTGTCACAAGCTAGAATCTGGTGGGCATCATTCGGGGAAACACACGACAACAAATGTCTTACAGAGTGGCCTATGGTGGCCCACATTGTTTAAGGATGATACAGAGTATGTTCGAGATTGTATTGATTGTCAAAAAATGGGAGGAACAGTTGGTTCCAAAGATACCATGCCCCTAAGGTACATACAGATTTCTGATATTTTTGATGCTTGGGGTATAGACTTCATGGGCCCATTTCCTATCAGTCAGGGATTTCAGTACATCCTGCTCGCCGTGGATTATGTTAGTCGATGGGTGGAGGCTATCCCCACTCGAGCCGCAGATAGTCGTACAGTGTGTTCCTTTCTCAAGGACCATATTATTGTTCGGTTCAGTATTCCCAAAATATTGATTTCAGATGGGGGAAGCCATTTCATTAATAGAGAAGTAAAGAAGCTTGTGAAGGAGTACGCCATTGAGCACAGAGTTGCGTCTCCTTACCACCCTCAGACTAATGGCTTGGAAGAAATTTCAAATATGGAGATCAAGACGATATTGCAAAAACTTGTACGCCCAGATAGGAAGAACTGGTCCCAGATGCTTGATTCAGTTCTATGGTCTTATCGGACGGCGTACAAGTCTCCTTTGGGTATGTCTCCCTACAGATTGGTATATGGAAAGCCTTGCCACCTGCCAGTGGAATTAATTCACAAATCTTTTATGGGCACTCCGTGTATGCAATTTAGATTATGAGAAAGGAGGAAAGAACAGGAAGTTGGATTTGAATAAATTATTGGAATTTCGAGACTTTGCATATGATAATTCACTTATGTATAAGGAGAAAGTCAAGCGTTGGCATGATAAACACATTCGAAGAAAGACTTTCTCCCCTGATCAGAAAGTTTGGTTATTTGATGCTAAGTTGAAGTTATTTCTAGGAAAATTGAAAAGCAAGTGGTCAGTACCGTTCATTGTGAGAGCTGTGAGTGACAATGGGAGTATTTTCATATCTGGGTTGTCATCTGAAGCACAACCATTTGTTGTGAACGGACAGTTGCTGAAGCCGTATCTAGATCATGATACATTCCTGTCCGTTGCGGATTCTATATCTTTGGTATCAGACGATGATCTTTTGATTCCACCTTCTGCGTCTGATACATAAGCTCAACACCTCTTGTATATCCTTTCGTTTCACTCTGTCTTCTCCCGTTTTATCATTCTACTATACTTAGGATTACTTAATCCTAAGTATGGGGGGGATCACCAACTTCTCTTCATTTTATCTTTTCTTTGAGTCGTTGTAGCATAGGAGTATTTTCACCTTTCTTTTCTTAGCACGAGTTATGTCTTCCTTTATCGCTCTCTGATCACTATGAGGACATAGTTAGAGCTAAGTATAGGGGGGTGACCTATATATTGTATATATACTTTAGACATAACTCGTACTTTTAAATACGTTTATTTGGGGGTTATGTGTATATTTTGTAAAATCCACGTGTGTAAAAAAACAAACAAAAAAACAAAATAAAAAAATAAAAAAACAAAAAAAAAACAAAACAAAACAAAAACACACCCAAAAAAAACTCTTGTATATACTTGTATATATTACTAAGCCTTTCTCCTTAAAAAACTACAAAACCAAAAATCTATAAAAATTTGCATAATTAAAAAATAAAAAAAACAAAACAAAAACACACCAAAAAAACAAACAAACAAAAAAATCTCTTGTATATACTTGTATATATTACTAACCCTTTTTCCCTTAAAAAAACTACAAAAAAACTATAAAAATTTGCATAATTAAAAAAAACCTTTCTTTCACATCTACATTTTCCCTCCAAAAAATCCATAAAAAGTTCAAAATTAGAAAATTGTTTTTAAAAAATGGTTCTTTTCACATGTGCATCATTCTTTTTCAAAAAAACCTCTCTGCATTATTCATAGTCTGCATTTGCATGTGCATTTTTCAAGATAGTATTGATACTTAAACTGTGTCTGGAATAAAATTGAAGAATGGAGCTTAGTTGGATCTTAATCCACTAATTCTCAGAGGAACTTCACCGAGAAATAGGATTTTAGAAGCTTCAGGCATTTGACTTAATTCTTTGAGTTCCACATGACAATGTGCAGCATTTGACTCTTAGTGTCTAACCTGGTCTCTTCATTCTGGGTACAACTCTGGAATAGGGAATTAATTTGTACTCCCGCACTATGCACTTAGCTCAACTCATACGGGATGTTGGAAGACTGTGTGAGTTTCTTTTCTGGTAGCGTAGAAATCTAAAGACTGGAGTACGGGTTGAAATAAAGCTTCGGAAAAGGGATGGACGGCTGGGCACAATTTTTTCTAAGACCCCAAAATATGTACGGAAAAAAAATTCTATATCTGTAGGGGCACAACAAGATCCAAGCAGAACCACCAAAAATCCAAATACAAAGAAGCTACTACCAAATAAATATCTGACCAAAAAGGTCCAAGCTTCAAGAAAACCTGCAGATCTTGGTGGAGACTTGGCTACACTGGCCAGCTTCACAAGGAGAGGTGACTACACTGGCCACCCTCCAGTTCTTTTCTCATTCTTCTAACTTCTCCCCCAATTAGATTGTGAACACAGCACGACAGACCTTAGAAGGAAATACCTGACTCCCCGAGGACGAGTTATTGGAGAGGATATTTGTATGGTAGTCTGGCATTCTAGATGGGAAGAGCTAAAAACTTTCACATACATGAGTCGATTGTTCAATGTTCATAGGGTATGCTTTGGGAAGAGGATCGATCTAAGATGACTTCTGGGCCAAAACTGTGACAATGATGTGTAGAACTGATATACCCGTCAGCAAGCGGGTTTGTCTACCAGTTGCGGATACATACGTTTATTGTGGTGATTTCAAGTGAAGATGTAATGGTGTATATTTTTCTTTATTGTTGCAAGTTGCAGCTGTCCCAGCTACCAACTTGAGGGGGAGTGTTGGAAAAGAAAAGAGCCACCCATATGTTTAGTACCACATGGGGGAGCGGTCACTGTTGGGTCTGTCCGTGGGGCTATATAAGGAGCCCCACACCCCCTGTACTCATTGAGAACTTCAATAGAAGAAACACCCAATTCAGGGGCTTCTCCCGTGGTTTCATCTCGCTCCTTCTGGAGTAGGGTTCCACGTTAAAATATTTGTTCTTATTGTTCTATCTTTATTTCTGATTCCGCTTCTGCGTTCTATTTTTCTACATGGTATCAGAGCGGGTCGATTCTTGAGGAGTTTTATATTCATTATTTTTTGTATTCGAGATTTCGAGATTATTTTTGAAGTTCATGTTCATGATTCAATGTTCAGTAGAAGGGCTACATCATCGCGTTCTAGGGTTTTCTGAATTTCGTTGCCCTTTAATCACCTTCAAGCGATCAGATGACCTTCACGCGGAGGTCGCAACCTTCAATAGAGAGACGGCAGATCCGAGTTCCCAGTCGATGGCGATGTCACACCAACATTCTGCACGCTGGAGGTCTTGAATCACCTTGCTGGCGGAATCCTCCCCTCCGCTAGGCGGTCCTCCAGGCAGACCCTCTAGCCCTTCGGGCTCCTCCCTCGCGCCAATGTCCTGATCATGCGCCCCCTGCCGTAGGAGCTCCTCCATGGCTGCGGCTCTCTCCCGCGCCCTCCTCTTCCAGCGGATGCTCAAGATGGAGGAGCCTTACTCAAACTGGCCTCCCCTCTCCCATCTACAGGGGCACACCAGGCATATTGCAAGCTTGTAGCAGTCCAAGCAGCGGCAACCTGCATCAGCCAAGCATATTGCAAGCATGCACCGTATCAGCGACACCTTCTCCTCCCGAAGCATGCACGCAACCTGCGTGCAACCTACCAGATGCCAAACACGGCGAGCATGGTCTCATGGTCCTGCACCAGCCAAGCGGCACCTCCTCGCGCGAGGCTCCAGCCTCTGATCCAGCCGCCAGTCGCGCGCCCCTCCTCCAGCCCTCTGCTCCACAGCCCAGGCAGCCGCTGACTTCCTGGGCGGAGGATTCCATGCGACGGTTCGCTGGCGCCCCTCGATCTCCTCCCTCCTTCGCGCAAACCAGCAGTGGCGGCTCATCTTCCCAGGCCCCAAATCTCCAGAGGCGGCAGATTATTCTCTCAAGATTGAGGGTTGCCCTTTTGGGAACCCTAACCGCCCAAGTGGGCTTAATAACGTGAAAGCCAAGTGGGCAATTGGTTTTTTTCTCTCATACAAAAAAATGAATGAAAAAGTGAGGGGAGAGAAACACACGTAAAAAAAAGAGAGAGAAATTAAAAAAAGGAGAGAGAGAAGTTAAAAAAAGGGCTTGTTAGTTACCAAAAAAAAGAGAAAAGAGGCGCGTACAAGAAAAAGCCGTACGCACATGCTAACAAAAAAATCGAAAAAAAGGAAAAAAAAGGTCGCGTACAAGGAAAAAAGTCGTACGCATAAAAAAATGTGATTTATGTTTGCTTCTCCCAACTTGTCTATTATTTTCATTATTTTCAAAAAAGCCGTACGCAAATTTTGAAAAAAAAACCGTACAAAAAAAGAGGGAATGGCTAAGCAAAAAAAAGAAAAGAAAAAGGAAAAGAAAATTATGCAACAAAAAAATGAAGCAAAAAAATGCATGTTTTGATTTCTCCCAGCTTGACATTTCATGATCTTTATTCTATCAAGTATGGGAGAAAGGGGGAGTTAAAGTCAAATGCATCCTACATCACTGACTGACAGACCAAACACTTCGGATTTCACAGAATATCAAGCCATCTTCACTGTGCATCGATCTTCGTCGTGGTGTCTCTATCCTCGACATTGACTCTACACTGGATTTGTTTCTTCAAGGCACGACGGAGACAAAGTCCGGTGACCCGCAGGCACGACTGAGACTGAGATCCGGTGACCATGCAGGCACGACAGAGACAGTCCGGTGACCTTCTAGGCACGACAGAGATACGTTCCGGTGACCTGATATACCCGTCAGCAAGCGGGTTTGTCTACCAGTTGTGGATACATACGTTTATTGTGGTGATTTCAAGTGAAGATGTAGTGGTGTATATTTTTCTTTATTGTTGCAAGTTGCAGCTGTCCCAGCTACCAACTTGAGGGGGAGTGTTGGAAAAGAAAAGAGCCACCCATATGTTTAGTACCACATGGGGGAGCGGTCACTGTTGGGTCTGTCAGTGGGGCTATATAAGGAGCCCCACACCCCCTGTACTCATTGAGAACTTCAATAGAAGAAACGCCCAATTCAGGGGCTTCTCCCGTGGTTTCATCCCGCTCCTTCTGGAGTAGGGTTCCACGTTAAAATATTTGTTCTTATTGTTCTATCTTTATTTCCGATTCCGCTTCCGCATTCTATTTTTCTACAAGTTTAATACTCAATATTGTCTTACTTTCTTTATTTTCCCTTTCTTTTTCTTCTTCACTTATTCTTTCAAATAAGTGTTTGCTAAGGGACTAGCAAAGGTAAAGTATAGGGGATGATGAATCTGCGATTCGTAATCTTTATTCATTTATTTTAGCTTAAAATCCCTTACAAAACACCTGCATATAACACTAACTCCATATTCTTACTAACTTGCATTTGTGTGGAAATATTGTACACTTCTTACTAATTTTAACCTAAAATGAATAAAGAAAGAAATAAAGGAAAAATAAAGAAAAGAAAAAAGAAAGAAAGAAAGGAAGACTGTATATAGGCTGACCCGAACCCCGAGAGAAGGTTAGGACTTGACATGATCGACCATGAATAAAGTAGGAGGAGATAGGGTCCTTAAGTAGAAAATCCAAAAAAAATTTATGTATGTTGTTGTAAATATTTCTCACTTATTCTGTTTATATCTGTATAAAACTGACACTAATTTATTTGTACCTTAATTGACCCCAAATTAAATAACTTCCAAAACAAAAGTTGTAAATAAAAATGTGTCCTAATTAATAAAAATGATTGCACAATTAAATCATGTACATAATAAAAGTAGTCACACTTGGAAAAAGCCACTAAGCACTAATCGAAAGGTCAATTCCGGCTCCATATGATATAAAATTGAACCAATATCACTTCCATTGAATTCTAAATTAAATTATCTTCAAAATGGTTGTGATTTCATAATTTTTGGAGTTACGGTTGAAAAGTCGATTTTCTAGGGTGGTTTGTGCAATTTTCACATGTATTTTGTGCATATTGTATTTGTATATATTTGTAAATACTTCTACTAATTATTTAAAATAAAAATAATAAAATAATAAAATTCTTAAAACAAAAAAGGCTAATTTCCTCATTTACCCTTGTATATAATTCCATATATGTATATAATATATGTACATAGTTGTTATTTTTAACTAACCATCATAAAAAAATAAAAAAATAACATTTTTAAATTCCAATAAATAAAGGGATGAAAATAAAAAATAGTTAATTTTGTAAATAATTTTATCTCTCTTCTATTTTGTCTCAACTCTCATTTAATCTCTCTTATCTCTTCCACCAAAAAAAATTCAAAAATCCATTTCAATTTCCATCTCTCTTATCTTTTTATCCAAAAAATTCAAATATTCAAATTTCATCTCTTTTCTATTTATATGGCTCATTCTCCATCATTCCAACTTGATCAATCTTTGGTGAGAGGAGCCCGATCTCCGAGAGTCTTCTTGTCGAGAAAATGTGTCTAGCCTCCGAGCCGTCCGGTAACAGCGAATTGGCCTTCGTCGAGGCGATCACGATCCATTTTCCGCTCTTAAGATGAGATCCACATTTTTCTTCGTATTTTATCTTAGTTTAATCATTTTTTAGTTCATCGCATTTTTTCCATCATTTTTATTTCTCTAGATCTAAAAAAATTCGTCACGATTTTGATCCGCTCCGACTCAATTTTTCATCTCACTTTCTCGATCTCCACGCATTCTATTCTATTGTCCACGATCTCTCTACTCCGGCCGCGAACGGTGGCCGGAGATCGGATTCTCATCCTCCACTTTCTCCGAATCCCCATTCATTTTTTTGAGTTGTAGATAAATAAAAAAACCATTTGTTTCTTTTCCTCTAACATTTGTTTTGCAGGAACATTAATAAAAATATTTCGGATTTAAAAAAAATAAAATTTTTTATTATATTATGTTTACATTACAAAATAAAAAATTACAAAAAATAAAATAAAAAATAAAATAAAAAGCTACAGGCAACGGGGTCGTCACCCCCTACCGCCATCCTCCGGAGCCCAACAGCCTCCCTCCAAGGCTGCACCTGGCCGCGTCCGCCGCCGCCTCTCCCTCGCGAAGCTCCGCCGCCGCCCGTGCCCCCCGTTGCCGCCGCGCCTGGCGGCTCCCCGCCGTACCGCCCGGCCCGCCGCAAGGATGCTTTACCCTCAGTCCCGTGGCCGCCTACCACTCCCCTCCAGCCGCCTATAGCCGCACCACCGAGAGCGGCTCCGCCTCTAGCCTTCTGCACCTCCGCACGAGGCCGGCTTGCCTCCGCACGCCATTTGAAGATTCACCGACCATCCGATCGCCCCTTCCAACCGCCAGCCGCCGCGCAGTGCAGCTACGCGCGCCGTCCACTGTCGCGCAGCAGCGCCGCCGAGTCCGCTCTAGCCTTTCCATCTCCGCCGCCCGTGCGTGATGAGGAAGACAAGGGGCAGCATCAGGACTTGCTTCCCTTGGGTGCCTCCCATCTTGAAACAACAAAGAAAACCCTAGGAGCGAATAAAAAAGGGATTTGGGAAAAGTACAAAGATATCCCTGGAACTGTTCGGAAATTGCAAAGAAGTTGCATAACCCCAAGTCACATGGCACTCACTGGGTAAATTGCGAAATTCCTTCTGAGTTTATCTATTAATCTAATTTCTGCAAAAACTTTGAACAAATAACATCTTAGTCCCTGTACGGCAGAACTTGAACTTGCTTGATCTTTGTGATTAAATAAATATTTATCATGCTCTAAAAATTTTGCGAAAATTCCTGTATGCTCCTGCTATGTGCCTCAACATTGTTTATTTTTTATAGCATTTTATTGCTGTTTATTATTATTAAAAAAATAAAAAACAATGTCATTTTATCTTTCTGAAACTCAAAAAAATCATAAAAATTCGAATAATTACTTAAAAATTCCAAAAACATTAGAGTAGATCTCTTTCATTGTCTTTTTATTTCTGACCAATTTTCACGCATTAAGTATTTATAAAAACCAAAAAAATTGAAAAACATCAAAAATCTTCTAAAAATCATAAAAAATTCTACAAAAATCCAAAAATTGTGATCTCAGTTCCTGTTTGTAGATATTTGCCTCTAATTTGTTATAAAAATAATTGTCAGGAGTTTTGGGCATTAAAATATTTTTAAGTTGCAAATTACTCCAGACTGTGGACATTTTCATGTTTTCTCACTATTCGATTTTTAGAAAAATACAAAAACATCTGAAAATTACACAAAAATTCTCAAAAACATTTCAAAACTTTTAAAATTCAAAAATATTTTTCTGGAATTTTCTGAGCATTTTTGACAAATTGAAAAATTACAAAAAGAGTTGGTGTGCGTATTTTTGATTTGTGAATATTGCTTCGTATTTTTTTTTAAAATTTTAAAAAATTACAAAATCAAGATCACTAAGAATATGAAAATCTTTGAAAATTTAAAAAAATTAAAATTCACAAAAACCAAGGATAGTTGTCCTTTGAGATTCCTGTTTTCTCTTAATTAGTTTCTGATTAATTGAATAATCCTCGGGAATTGTAGCCTCCCTGAGTTCGGCTCTGTCTGCTATACAGGTTAATAAGTAGCAAAAAGAAAAAAAAAATAATTTTTGTTGGTAGGGTATTTTGGAGAAAAAGACAACGACGCGACATATTTTCCATCAATTTTTCCAACCCCTCGAATTTTGTGACCAACAGTACCTTGACCATCTTAATGATCATACAAATGTTGATTCAATTATTGAATTATAGAAGCTGGTGTTTGGGTGAATATCTAAAGAGTTAGATTGAGGACTCATCAAGCACCGTCAAATGATTATTAAAGCGAGGATCTCCAGCTTGAGAAGGAGATGGCAATCCTTTCTCTAAAGGTCGATATCTAACCGTCCTCTTGATGTAGGTCCTCTGCATAGGAATAGAGATTTGGATGTGTTGATAAGTTAGGTCAAAGAGTTGACTTAACGAGATGGAGATAACCAAAGACCTATGTTGTATGCTATCATGATATAGGCATGCATCCTCTAACCATAGACAGACGTGCTACTATATATCTGAGTATGTACATTTGGCAAACCAATAGGTTGATGACCTAACCAAGGTCTATACATCGACGCACTGGTGTGCATGCAGGGGCATATGAGTAATATGATCTCTCAAAGGGATCATACAGTTTCGGTTACTGAATCGGAAGACATGAGCTCATACATGAAATATTGGGAAGAATTAAATTCTGTGCACGGTCGTCTTGCTTTAGAAGCTTGACTGAATTTGTAGGCTTGATGTATAATTTTGAAAAGTATATGATCAACACTTGGGTATGATTTATGCTTTTGGAAAGTATATGATTGATACCAACTCCCGATGATCGAATAAGAAACTTAATGATAAAACTCTGAAGGAGATAGTTTAAAAGAGATCTAAATCTTCGGGTTTAATCCAGGTTTTCCAGTATGCAGGATGTACAGGTATTAGGAATACATGAGGTTGTTGTGATCATAATCGATTGTATAACTATGACGCTTCCATTCCGAGGGAGTGATGAAACATGTATGGATTTTAGTGTCTCCTCTCGTAGAGAAGTGATCTGATCTTAGTCCAAATGTTGGACCTAGGTCTGAATGTGATTCATATACAATGAGAAGATAAGATCTACGGCTTTGATTTAATCAAACATCTATGAGACATTCGCAAGATCTAGATTTGAGATGTGAACTCAACATCCAAGTCACTATACGTGGAACAATACAATCGCCATGCCCTTATCTCCAAGTATCCATGGATAAAGCATTATCCTTAAAAGAGCTCATGGATAATTTCATTGTTGATATTATATATCCGAGCATTGAGAAAATCGATAATTAAATGTGATTTGATTATCACGGATAATATAAATTTGATTCATATTATAAGGAGAGTTATCTGAGATAGTAAAATATGATTTAATTATCAAAGATGTGAATAATGTGAATGTGATTCATATTATTTGGGCATAAGAGAATATAGATACAAGATGATTAAATGTGATTTAATTATCATGGATATGAATAATATGGATAACACTATCCATATTAATCAGGTATATTATAAATGTAATTTATAATATATTAGAGAGAGTATATTGTGATTTATATTTGTTAATTAATTATTGATGTGAATTTGATTCACATTAGATGATTAATTGAAAATATATTTTACATTTTATTTTGGGACGTGAATGTGATTCACATTTTTCCAATGGCATGATTGCAAATTTTACAAGATAATTATAAATTATTTTTATGAAATAATTTACAATAATTGTTGTTGTAAATCTTAGAGATATCATGAGACAATGAGATCTCATGAGATAATGAGATCTCAAGAGATAGTGAGATCTCATGAGAAGAATGGTCGTTCCCCTTTTTAAGGGGATGAGGTTTATCTCCTCATCATCTCCAAGGATATTAATTGATTTGATTTGAATTTAAATTTAAATATATTGATTTATCGATATATATTAATTTAAATTAAATTAATTATTGTTATGTTTTCACAATAAAATCATGGCCATTGAAAGAAACACAAATCAATCTCATCCATTGATTATGTTTTGTCCATGGATTGAGATCCATGGATCCCAAAACCCTATATAAGAAGAGGCACCCCTTGCTCTTTGGAGGAGACGATTACAATATCGACAAATGCTCTCTCTCACACACATTCTCTACACGCCAAGACTCTCTCCCTCTCTAATGTGTCCGTCCACCATGGAGCCATCGAGAAAGTCATCATCGTTGTAGCATCGTTATTATGTTGTCGGATCATCTACTCGTGGATCTCCATCTCCTTCGGTACGTCTCGCTCGTGAAGAAGATGTCGGATCTCGTGTGACGAGATCAGGAGATTCGTCGCTTAGATCATCAACATGGATTGTGAGGAGCACGCATCTCATGAACGGACTCGCAAGCGTCTCTTCTGTTGGATCGGACTTGAGACAGGAGGTCTCTTGGTTTAGAGACTCGATCACAACCACACTTCAAGAGGTAACCCTAGTACTAATTGCGGTTTAGATGAAACAATCCAAGATGTGTTCTTGGACCATGTGGTTTCATAATCTTAAAACTTTTTAAATTTCGCTGCCCCCGGCAACTAGTTCGACTAGTTGCCCCCGAACGCTTACGATGTGATCCTCTTGCTTCCGTGATGCGCTTAAGGAATTTCCCATATCCTTTCACTTGCATTTAAACATAAATTGCATAAACTATCACCTCAGTCTGCCTTCTTCTATTCACTTATAAAATAGTCTAATGTCACCATTTTTTATTAATTCATACTAACTCTAGATGACATCAAACTAGATCCATTGTGTATATATCATTAATTTTCATCAATGAAAAATCTTAAAAACACAACTCGTATGTATGTGAAATAAACCTAAACCATAGTTTGAGTCTGAAAAGTCGTAAAGTCAAATATATCTCCATACAATCTTTTAGGAACTCATACTCATTTTTGAATTAATGTATATTTAATTATATATAAATCAAGACTACAAAAAAAATCAAAGTTCAGATGTAGAAGTTGTTTTTTTTTGAATGGAATTTTATATTGTATGTATTAACTGAGTTTTTACTCATCATTTTATGTACAAAATTAACTCTTTTAAAATTGATTCTTTTTCATTTATTTTATTTTAGTTGTGTTTTAATAAATTCCACAAAAAAATCAATATCCAAAAAATCACAGAAAGCAAAGAAAACAAATGGTTCTGAGTTTGTATATACCCTTGTCTATAAATCTCTTTTATGTTATTTATTTATTTTCTTCATTATCAAAAATGTCAAAATAGATTAATTTGTAAATACATTTATTTTATTTTATTTTGTTTGAAATTTTATTTTATTTAAAATCACAAAAAATACAAACTTAAAAATCTAGTATTTTATGTACATCATTAAAACATATTTAGTAAAGATGAGGTCTTTTGATATTTGTTTCTTCTTGTTGTAGATCTCGTCGAGATGAACAACTTTCGTGAAGGAGGTTTTCCAATTTGAAATCTTTTTTATTTTATTTTATTTTCTTTTGGTTTTTGACTTTCGGTTTTTACAGAAGCAACATGGGGCCGCTTCTGGAGAAGCCACGTGCCACCTCTCCACCTCACAGTCACCGGTCACCACAACTGTTGGATCTACTGCATATCCAACTGCCCGTTAACTTTCCCCTCTTCTATCTCCTCCTGTCACATGTCTTATATACGTCGCTCAATCTAGATTGATTAAACGACTATTCCTTCTTCTTCTCGGTTCACTTTCCCTCCCCAACGTCCGGACCCTTTGCCTTCTCTCTTATTTTCTCTCTCTCTCTCTCTCTCTTAATCGTAACTCTTCCAACAACACCGATGACCCAACCTTATCGCCTCACCATCAAACCTAAATCTCAGCTTAACCACCTCCGAGGTCAACGGGATCCCTAAACTACACAATAATCAAAACCCTTGCCGACACCCCAAACCAAACACATCCTCCCTATTGGGAACAAAACCACCAGCCCAACGATCCGTGGGTGATAGTAGCAGGAAACCTCGGAGAGGTGATGACGTCTTCTCCAACGACCAGGCATGAGCGAATGCCCTTATCGAACCTTACCACAGCTGAAGACCCTTCTTGTTCCTATGCTTCGAGGACTCTGCTTCATCAGTCCTTTTGAGGTGACAACAAGCCGAGGTCATATGACCATCGACACCATTTCCTGACAAACCCAAACCACTAGGTAAACATGCCTTCCTCTTCTTCTGTTTTTCCTTTTTCTTCTTCTATTTTCTGTTATTCTTCTCAAAACCATTATTTGCTACTTCTTCTTTCTTCCTTCTCTTCATCTCCCAATCACACCATCTCTGACCATCACCTCATCTCCTCTCTCCCTCTCTCTCGCTTTTGTTCTACCCTGTCTTGCATAGGATGGAGCCACTACTCCATTCCGTCAAAACCCATCGGAGCCCCAACTCACCCCCTATTCCTTTCTCATATGAGGATACTGCTTATGCTAACTCCAAGGGAATCAAGACAATTTCTTCTTGCAGGAACTTTGTTGGAGCCACTTAGGACACGAGGCCAATGCCGTCAATGACATTTCATGGGTCCTAAGCAAAAGAAGAAAAAAGGGCCTTATAAAAAATATTTTTTAAAAAAATTGAATTTTCTTATAAAAATGCTCTTTAAATTTTACAAAGAACTATGTTTTTTTATCGACAAGCATCAAACAATAAAGTCATGAAATTAAAAATTTTAAAAAAATAAATTCTACGAGCTTTTTAGAAGGCAAAATCATTAATAATATCATATACGTCAATGTTTTCTATTAACGTTTTCCAATAGATAATGTTGGAAGACCATTCAATATTGCTTGCGATATTGATGATCTCAAGTGGGTTCTATCAATTTTAGTTTTGAAAAACTTCTTTCGGCTGATGCCACTGTCACAGGCAAAGTTAAAAATTTTTTTTATGGAATGAAAATATTCGGATAACAATCCGCAAACTTTATAAAGTTAAGAATTTAAATAGCAGACATCGACTCATTTGGAAAAGTCATTTGCAGCACTTTTAACTCAGATCGAAAATCATTGAAATCAACATCACTTGAATCATCATGAGAAAATTTAGTGAAAATTAGCACAATATTCTTTTAATTATGTATCATCTAACACCTTTAACGTATTTGAATCAAATAAAATTCCAAAAATATTTTCAAATTCTTTTAATTGCTCAAATCTTATTTTAAATATGTGATCGCCATATCTACAATAACAAAAAAATATTCAACTCTAAATAACTCATCAGCGGATTAGATTTCTTCATCCTCAACATTCTCATCAATTAATTTTTTTCTAATAATACGATGCTTTATAGGATGGCTTGGCTCTATATCTATTTCAAGTGCCTTAGCAATTTCTAAACCAACAGTAAAATATTCTTCTTTGAACTTAGCAAAAAATGATAAAACGCCTCCTACTTGTTTTATGTTAGAGTTAATACTAATAGATTCAGATTGTAATATCTTACGAAGTAAAATAAATTACCATACCATGAAAAAACTCTATATTAAGTGCATTGGCTAAACTCTCAGCTTCACTCTTTGATTTTTGCAATGTCACAAGATTCATATAATGTTAATAAGGCATTTTTAATTTAGGGAGTTTGAAACATGCTTGCTTTAACACTTTTGGTCCTACCCTCTCAACGAGTATTAGGTAAAGACTTTATGGTTACTCCAGAAAATTGTCAAGTAAAGTTTTCCATCTTTTAGTAGAACTCGAAAATAATGTATATATGTGTTGAATGATTCCAAAAAATGAGATGTCTTTAACACAAGAATATGCCATAACATTAATAACAAGATTCAAACTATGACAAGCACATAACATATATTCGCTGTAGGATTTATTTCAAGAAATCAACTTTGAACTCCTTGATGTTTCCCTTTCATATTTAAACCATTATCATAACCTTGACCCCTCACATCATGCACACTAAGACCAAAAGATTCTAAAACATCTAATAATACAGTAAAAAGTCCCAGTCCATATGTATCATCTACATTTAAAAATTCTAAAAAGTAATTCTCATTTATTCTTAATTTCACAAATTCACCCATCTTAATATTAGACTCATTTATTCTTGATGACTGATATCGGACGTACAATCAAGAATTACAGAGAAATATTTCGCCCCTTTAAGATAATATTTTTAATATTTTAGGCTAAAAGTAAAATCAACTCACACTGAAGTCTTACTCCAAGATGATTATAATTAATTTCATGATTTTGTATACGCCTAACATTATCTTGCACTGCAACATCAAGTTCAGCTATCATTTCAATCAATCCCCAAAAATTACCATTAGCATCTTGATACAATTTATTATTTGATCTTCGAAAAGCCAAGTTTTGTTTAACAAGATATTTTATAGCAGAGAATATCCTAAATAAAACATTTCTCCAACATTTTTTCTCTTTCCTAATCTCTTCTTGCAAATTTTTATCATTTGTTTTATTTTTATCCAATCATTCTATGAATCCATTCCATTTGTTCATATTAATCATATGTTCTGTATTATTTTCATGCATTTGAAATCTCTCGCTAATATGCCCCCACTGAAATAAACCCTCGTATGCCAACAAACTTAGACTAATAGTTGATTTAAATAATTTGCAACAAAAATAAAACATTGTCATCACTTTTAGAATAAATCAACAAATTTTCTATCAATAATCTCATCACTACTCAACTTTTCTAGAGTAGTATGAATAACAAAATGCTTATTAAAACTATCTAAGGGAAAATGATCTACTTCTCTTATGGTCCTTTTCCTAAATAATATCTCTTGATTGATTACTAAGTTTCTCTCAATTTTCAGGGTCGACTATATCCAAAGAAGAAACACTTTGATGTTTATCAATGTGAATGTTTTCATTGTTAGACACATCTTGCACATTAATAGCCTCGTTTGCATTATTTATTTCATCTTTTTCATTTGCACAATTATGTTAGTTTTCATTGTTAATCACATCTTTGTCTAAATTTTTATTTTCATTTATATTTACAATATCAGGAAAATTTTCATTAGCATTTAAATTTTCTCTAGAATTTTTGGCTCTGAAAATAAATTTATCAAGAGCACCTAGTTGTGATTTCTTTAACTCTTCATCGTGTTTTCTCTTTTTCCTTTTTTCACATCCAGATAAATACTTTTTGGGAAACATGGTATACAAGTTAAACAAAAAATATAAAGAAATTTAGAAAAAACAACAACTATACTTGGCAAAAGAATCAAGTAGCACCGTCAATTGCACCTTCATGATCGTGACTCAGCAACTCAGTAGATCCCTCGATGATAATCCGCCAACGAATAACTCCAAATAAGATGGTTGCTTCACTTATTTTAAAGCAGATACAAATATTTGTTCTTATATGTTGAAAATAAAAAATTCACGATAAGAAATAATACATTTTTTATGCATATAGACACAGGTAAATGTTTCTCTTCTTGATAAGAACATGCACTATTGTATTTCCATCTATTCATACAATATTTTAAAATATTATTATTTATACTTCCACTATATTAAAGTTTTTTAGTAAATGTCAAATATATGAACATAACATTTGTTCTTTTTATGCAATGTGATTATTACTAGATATTTCCCTTCTTACTTGAAGCGTTTTAGTGGATTGAAGTACTGATAACACATGGAATTAGAAAAAATATAGATCTTTCCACTTACGTCCTCTGGAGTTTTATAAATAATACATATACCTTCTTTTTTTGTAATTATCTCTTGTGTTTTTATAAAATCCGTATTAATGCTCTGCTATTAACTTGCGCAACTATATTATTTAAAGATGTGAATTTGAGTTTTCCCATTGGTACCCATAACCCGATCCTGCTCCAAAGAAGGACCTAAAGATTTTCTTGTTAAGACTATCATTAAGTATAGATTTTGCTCACAATGTATCAAAATTCAGACAATTCCACTTGGGGGACGCATGAGGATACTTCAGCACCACAATAGCACATACTGACAATTTGGATGTTCTCATTGATAGTGTTATAAAGTCCAACTTGGGATATTTTTATATGCATGTTAATATTATACCTTCTGATTGCCATTAGAAAGGGTCAATGAACACCAAAAATTCCCACAAAACTACATCTAATAAGCAGGTGCACCCTACCTCTAAGGAAATGTCCTTGGAAAATTTGATACATCTAGAAAATTCTATGTCCTTTTGCTCTGCTTCTTAAAGGAAATGAAAACATCATTTATCAACTTTATATTAAATTCGAAGATGTGAATCGTACTAGGTGAAAATCAAATCATATAATTCTATTCCATTGATGATTAATCATATCGAGCATGCTAGATTCTAGAAAATATACCAACCTAAATATTTCAACATTCTTTCACAAATTACAAAAAATAAAGAATATGCTAAAAATACAACCTTTGATTCGATGTACGGTAATCCTACGACGATGCAGATAATGACAAATGTTGAAGGCTCGATGACAACTTATGATTCATGAGAGCGAGAGGTGGGATCAGCGATTTGGAGTTCGATTATCGGGCTTCGGTTGCAATGGAGGGTGGATTTGTCGTTTGATTGAGGATTCGACGTTGAATCGAAGCTTGATTAGGAGGTTTCCAAGAGAGATCGAGGACTCATTTGAGAGAGAGAGAGAGGAGTGGACAGTTACTGGTCCACTAGATATAGGATATTTCGTGAGAGGAGAGGGGTGGAAGCATAGATTCCACAACACTCATTATTTTGAGAGAGAGAGAGAGAGAGTATTTAAGGAATTAAATATAGCCATTGAGGATGTCTCGAGAAGTTAAAATGACCTTTCTATTTTGGTTTAAGAATGTTGGATACTTGGAGTAAGATTTAAGAGGTCTTTTTGTTTATGTAGATGAAGGAAAATGTGCCCCTAAATTTAATGGGTCATGGCCCGTTGCACTCCTAAACGACTCTCAAGGTCGAGCCTACATGAGGCCAAGCACCATCGAGTTCCTTGATCAAACTCCACTGCCTTGCCGCAACCAGCGACGAGGATACATCATATGTGGACACCCACATCTTCTAATTAGTGAAGAAAAATGGTTGTTGAACATCAGAGAGTGAATTCTAAGTACAATTACCATTGGATTTCGATCCAACCCTCACGAGACTATCAAGCCTTGGCCGATTGATTAAAGAACCCAACATGTCGATCACTTGTAACCCAATATAATAGAGGAGTCCGTCGTACTTTCAAAATCTCCAAAAGGACCCTCGCCTGGCTCACACACGAGATTTGGGTAAATTGTAATCGTACCATTTGATATTGTAGGAATCAAACATAAGATCCCTGCCTTTGGAATAATTACGTACACACCCAAAGCAGATTTTGGGTAATTTTAATTCGACCCATGTCAACATTTATTTTGTTATGTTTTGTTTATTTTATTACACATTATATCTCTAACTTTGAGTCTTTTTTTAAATTATCATTCATCATTTTTTTTATTTTTTATTTCTAAAAAATGCATGTTAGGCATTGATTATTTCTCTACTACAATGAAATGATGTGAGACAAAAAAAATCCTTACATGCATATGCATATTGTTATTGAAATTAATAATTTTATGATTGGGATAATTGAATTTAATTATATCCACATATAATTTTTTTAAGAAATTAAAGTTGTTCTAGAATCTTTTCATTTAGATATATCTAGGATAATTTTAGTTTTGAAAAATATTGAATGTTGGTATTTATTAAAATTAAATTAGTCTAAATCACATGCTTGCATTGATTAATTCATAAAAAATCATTTAACATAAAAAATTTCCAAAAAATACAATAGTCTCATTTTGCATAAGTTCAATCCATGCCAAGTTTCAATTATTAGAAGTCATTTGATTGAAAATTGCATAAATAACCTTAGACTTGATGACATTTGCATATTCACATTTTCATTGGAAAAAATCTTCTTCAAAACCTTGTGCACTTTGTTATTTGAAAATTGATTCTAAGTTGATAAGTTGCCTCTTTGTGTCAACCTTACGATGTAAGTAAGTAAATAAATAAATCAAATAACATTAACTGAACATTTTTATGTAGTTTTTGATTGATATATTGATTTCTGAGCTACATTAAAAATGACTAATTAATTAAGGGGTTTTGTGGTTCATCAAATAGATCGTTACTAGGGAGACAGAACTTAGAGTCTTTTTAGAGAACTTAGTGTATGGGTTTTCCATCCCCCCGGTAGTATGAACTTTGGTTTCTTCTTGTATATATTTTCTCTATTTAATTTTTCTTTTCTTTTCAGCATTTTTGTTTTATTTTTGTATATATATTTTTATATATCTCTAATATAATATTTATTTTTTATGCGAGAGACCTATTGGACTTGGAGCAACTTTTTCGGGAGATTTTCAACTCCAGGAGGCCTGAGGCGTGCGATTCTGTGGACTGAGCCTACTGAAGAGGCACCAAGATAATTTATTTATTTTGGAGAGAGATAGTTTATGTAGTTTATATTTTTATTTTCACTTATTATTGTAATTAATTATAATATTTGCCTATTTCCAATGGTCTACATTTGAAGGCTCCCCTGTGTAACCGTACATTATACTTTGGGCATGTCTTGACCCCAACTGTGAGGTCGGGACCCCGTGATTGACTTGTGGTGTGTGATGGAGAACTAGGTTGCACCACAACTTAGAAAACTACTCTTAGGTTGCTTTAAGAACACATAATTTTCAATAATAATGGACACACTACTACATTTTATATAATCAAATTCAAGCCAAATTCTTCTCGTTAATTAAACTATTTGTCTTAGGTACAATTTCTCGATTTTGCACATATAGTTTAATTTTTTTTATTCAACCTTGCATCCTGCATGGTAGAGAGTTGGAGGCACCGTAAGTACTTCTCTTGCATCGGCTTTTTCGATTCCCACCCCCTTGTTTTATAACATACGATTAAATGATTTGGGACTAATCAATAGTCATGCATTTTTTGTTGGACTTAATTGAAGTGGAAACTAATCTCTAAAATAAGGATTATTAAATTGAATAGACCAAAAAAATTAGAATAAAAATCAAGAATGGCTAGAGTACTCCCGATCCTTATATCCAGGTACTTACCTCAAGACTATGCGTAGGTGAGGATGTAGCTGTAAGTTTTGAGCCCCAAACCCTTGACATGTGCCCTAGGTCTCCAGATCTGACTCTTGCAGATTTGGGAGCTGCAAGCGCTCGCCTCCGAGCAATAGACGTTTTGGGTGTGTCAGTCTATTATCTCCTTTAGGGGTGTGATATAAGATGACAACCCATGCAAATCACTCCTTTGATTAGGGAATAATTGAACAACATATGGGAGTCAAGGCGAACTCCTGTGTGTAACAAACGGAAAGATTATTTTATCACCAAATTAAAACTGAAAGATAATCGGCCATTACCTTTGCAACATTCATTGTTTGAAGTTGATGAACCTGGGGGTTGCTTTGTGTATTGGATTGAGCGTGTTCAAAGACTACGTTCTTAAATCCATTCCACATCACTCTTGACTTTATTTCATGCTCACATTCATATCTCTTGACATCAAAGATGGAGTAGTGGAGAGATTTTCGTTCGAACCATGCAAACTTATCTTTGAACTCTCCAAACATCATGTGTTTTTGGGTCCACAATGACTCCTACTCAGGATTCTCTTAGAACCAAAATAACTCTCATGTCGGATCCAATTTGAACCAGACCAATCCTCTTTTTTCTTCTCACACTGAGGTTGAACCTCACCTCAGTGTTTCTAGACCTTCTTATGTTTTCATGAAGACTTACACAAATCTTTTCAATCTCAGTTAATAAGATGAGAAGAGATGCCTCCAAAGAGAGAAGACGATGTACTGAAGTAGATTTGGTTAGATTGACAGAATCCAAGCAGAGAAAAGATAGACTACAAGAGCTGGTGTAGGACAGAATGGGGGAGCACAAGTTCAAACAATGTCTATTCGGGGAATCAATGCTCCTACCCGAACCCCTCTAAGCTTTCTCCAACACATATTAGCTTTGCCGATTTTGCTTCCTCTCTTAGGCCACTTTCCTGATCTTACCCCCGCAACACTCCCACTCCAAGCTAGGCCTGCCGAGCAAGATGCATTGCTATTTCCTCTTATGTGGACGCACCTCTGCCTCACTATGACTCGAGATGAGAAGAGAAAGACGTGCTATGCTTATAACCCTAGGGAGGTTCAAAGTAATAAATGGATCTGACTCCAGGACAATGAAGAGAAGTTTGATCTAAAGCCTCCTTTTCTTTCATTGTTATCCAACTTATAGAAGAACCATTCACCTTCTTGTGAGAGTTTGAGCTGCTCTCCCATAATTTGAATTATCCTAGGATTAACTCAAAGCCTATATTTAGGGTTAGGTATTGGGCCGGTCTGCTCTGAGCCAACCCAAAACCAGACCCGCATAAACCGACCCAAAACCAAACCCAAAATTTAGTGGATAGGTCACGGGCCCCAAAATGAACTCTTAATTATCATCGGGCTGGGTTTGGGCCTGAGAAGGCCCTCACCTGCAAGCCCGATAGCCCGACCTATGCGATATAATTATATCCGCTATATTCATGTCCGTTCCAAATACCATGTTTTAATTTTCATATACTTATTTCAAGTGTAGAATAAATGTTTAAACCCATTAATAATCATATCCATCAGAGTGGATCGAGGACATTATTACATTAATATGCACGATTATTACATTATTATGCAAGAATGGAATCTGTGTCCTTAAGTTTTAGAGCATGTACAACTGTAAGTAACAAATCTGTATTAGGCCACCGTGCCCGCATTTATAATAGAATATGTAATGGTGAATTGGATGGTGGTTTAAGTCACCATATTTTTTTACCACATTTCTATTTCCAACATACAATTAATATCAAAATCATGAATTAATTAGCATACTTAAAGTCTTAAACATGCACACATGCATAAGAAAAAAACACACAAATGCAAGAAGAACAAAACACGTGATATTGGTGTAGATAGGTGTTAAGTTGGGTTGGCCCGACCCGAACCTGGCCCATCGGGTTTGGGCTTGGGCTTGAAATTTGAAAATAAAATGGTCCTAGGCCTGACCCATTAGTCCACATACTTAAATGGGCTTGAGTCGAGCCAACCCAAACCCGACCCGACCCGACTCAATGCCCATCCCTACCTATATTAGATTATGTGCCTTACGCCATGCCTTAGCAGATAAGGCCCAATATTGGTTGACAAACCTTGGAAGGGAGGTGACCACATGAGATACATTAAAATACATGTCCTTAGAGAAGTTCTATCCGCTAAGAAGGACTAATCAGATGTAGTCTTAGATCAAAAACTTCACCCAATTTTCTCACAAGCTGTTTCACGAAGCTTGGTCGAGGTTCATGGATATTCTACATAGATATCCTTGCTAGAGTTGTCCCGAACCAAGCTAGTATATAGTTTCTTTAGTGTACTTACCCTCGATGTGCAAGGCCTAGCGAATGCGACATGTGGAGGTAACTATTTGAATAGAGATGTCGAATCCATCAGGACTATGTTTTAGGAGATAACTACGAGAAGCCATGAACAGATCGACTTCCGTGCATATCAGAAGCCACCACCACCACCACATCTATACAAATAGGTGGCTAGAACTAATATGGTAGAATACATATTTCCTGATCTAGGAATACTCTTTGGGAAGCTCACTAAAATTGATCGGATTGAGAAGAAGTTATGGGAGATGCACAAGTTGACAAAATTGGAGAGTCTCAAGAAACTTCCTCATCATATGAATGAGATAGTGAAGAAGGTGGCTAACTTTCATGTCTCCAAACCCTTAGCATCGCCTGACCCTGTATACCATGTGCATCATGTTCACGAGTAACCATATAGGGAGTTGCAGATCAGTTGGATTGAAAACACTTTAGGTTACCAGTACGAGAATCAAAGCAACACACCATCTTCTGAGACAATTATGGTAGCCTCACCTCCTATGTATAAGGTAAATGGGATATTATGTATCTAAGACCCTAGCGCTTACAAGCCAGGTTAGAGGAACCATCTGGGGTTCAAATACTCCTCCAATTCCCATGAGGGCAGTGATATCCTGACACATAAGCATGAGACTAGATCGTAACAACTGAATTATCTATACTTCATGTCTCATTAGTTCTAGCAGTTCCCCGATGATGAACGTCATAATTGCCTCTTTAATAATCGATAATTCTTATAGTATAGGAGGAAAATTTGGTTCATCAAAAACCACAATCTTTGCATGTTATGGAATAATTTAACTTGGCAAGTATACCAAGGTCAAACACAGGGAATTGTAATTTTTAGTTGCATGGTTTTAAATTAAATTAAATAATTAATTAACTGTTCGATTAATTTTAATGTCAAGAATTAATCAAAAAATAAGATGATGCAGATGCAACACAAAGAAAATAAATAGAGAAGATGATGGAGCGCAGAACCTATGATTTTATATGATTTAAATCCTCAATGAAATTGATCAATTAATCTTCAAAATTAATCATAGATCATAAATAAATTCAGATGATAATTTGTCTAATCATATTCAAGCTGCAGACGAGATTATCAATAGAAAAATTATATCCCTTATTGTTAAAGAGATTAAAGATGATGTTTATCTCCTAATATCTATCCTCAAAAGCCTTGAGATTTAATTCCTAAAATAATGGACAATAATCTTAAAGGAATAAACCTTAATTAAGCCCATGTAAATGATTAGTTCTTTAAGAAAAGCCAACAATGATCGCAAGGAATTAATCAAATTAAATTCCTCCACCAAATTCCTACAAAAGATATTGTTACTTTTCTCCATGAAAATAAGGCACAAACATGTCAATTATTAGCCTCCATAATTCAAAATCACTCATCAAATAATCACCATCAAAAAAATCTCTGATCTATTCACCAAGTATCAATATGAGAGAGCATGGAATAAGCTTCAAATCGATATATTATATACTAAAAATGGAGTTCGTATAGAGAAGATATGCTAAAATAAAAGTTCAAGGAATAAAATGCAATAAAAAGTTAAGTTTTCTTCTCAATTGTGTCCTTAGAGGACTTATCTACAAACCCTCCTAGGCTTTTCTGTAAATTGCCCAACATGGCAAATGATCTGCACGCAAATTCTAGAGGTAGGGACTCTTTTGTAATTTGCAAAACCTAGGGAGGACCTTGCAAATTTTCTTCAAGACACATGCCCTGCACGTGTTAAGTTGCTGTTAGGGAGCTCCCTGCGAATCTGGAGAGAAGCGGGGACCCAGGCAAAATTAGCCCACCCACCCATACACATGCTGTGTATGTGCATCTAAATGCTTGGGAGCACCAGGACACAGGCTCGGGCAACCTCGGGTGATGATGACATGGCTGAACAGGGGTCGTTGGATCAAGGGTTGGCCCTGATCCAATGACGGCTGGAGATCGAGGGCGAACGACGGTGCTTGCCCGGCGGAGTGCGACTACAATGGCGATGGAGGATCGACAAGTGGTGGTGGTGAGTCACGGTTCGGTTGGGCTCAGCCTCAGGCAACATACGCCTAAGGTAGAGCTACACATGTGCGGAGGACAACCGACAAAGGCGTGAGGCGATGGTGCGGAGAGCGGTGGTTGAAGAGTGCTCCAGGCGGTGCGAGCGGCTGTTGTGAAGCAAGTGGACACACAAGAGGTGTTGGAGAAGGTTATGTGAAGACCAAGGTGGTGGTTGTGCTTGGTGGTGATGCTAGGGGTCGAGCGTGGAAGGAAGGAGATGGGGATGCAGTGAGCAGTGGTGCAAGGAGATGCGGCAAGAGGGTGAAGGGATCGCGATGGAATGAAGCGTGAGTTGTGAAGGTGCTTTGGTGATCGAAGGATGGGTGAGGAAATCTCATAGGAGAAGGAGGAGTAGAGTCTCTCTCTTGGTCATTACCTCAATTACGGGTGGGATCACAGTGAGGATTGGCTGCGAGGCACAGCTACAGAGGACAACGACCTTCGGATCAGGTCGCTGGAGAAGAGATATGCCGCTATCACCAGCGTCGAGGAGAAAGGACGGATAAAGAGTGCAGCGAGGCTTGCAGTGGGATTTGAAGGAGGTGTGTGGAGGTGTATTACGTGACAAAGGCGGGACAACTAGAGAGGGGAGGTGTGATGGCACCCACAACGTCTGGAGGAGGAAAGGTTGCAGGAAGGTGATGGACACAACGACTGCACGCGCGTGGGAGGAGGGCACGCGCATGTTGTGGAAGATGGCGGCATGTGCGGGCATGTACATGCGAGATCTTGGAAGGAGGTCACGTGCTGAGCACGTGACTAGGCAGGGGGAGAAGAGAGAGGAAGCGGGGTGCCACGTGGCATGCCAAGGGGTTACCACATGTCACCCAAAAAATTTCAAAATTAAAAGAGGAATAAAATCTACAACTTTCATGAAGGACCTGGGAGAAAAAGCGGTCATCTGTATAAAGTGATATTTTTGGTGGTTTCCAAGCGTATAAAAAACTTGATTTTGTAATTTTTTGGTGGTTTAGAAGAGGATAAAAATCGTGAAAAAATGCAATAAAATAGAATAAAGTTAATTACACATTAATATAATTTTTGGATTTTTAATAAATAAGAAAATAGGGAAATAAAATAGAGGTACGAAACATGCAATTTTTGTACAGACTCACAAAGGACACTCAGACTCAGTTAGTTTCTTTGATTTCAGTCTTGTTCTAGATTTTGATTTTTATGACGCTCAATAAAACTTTCATTAAAGAACACAAATAAAGAAGAAATAAAATTAAAAGGGTTACTTATGTACTTAAAAACTCGAGTCAAAAATAGCAAAAAGATAAAATACACAAAAGAGGCTCAAAATCCAACTTTCACATATGAGCTCTGAATTTTATGGTCTTGTTTTAAAGGTATTTGAAAATGGAGTACTTTGAAAGTGGGTTGACCAAAATCAGACAATGTATGAGGGAGATATGTGCATTTTACTATGTCTGATGTAGAACTTGGTTTTGGGTTTATTTGACATTTATTCGAGTCAGTAATTTTTTTGTATTTTTCTTTTGTTCTTGTTAGTAATATCTACACAATGAAGGTGATTTGGGGTCAATTGAAGTTAGGGTGAATTAATAAAAAATAAGGGAACTTAACAATTTTTTATGTTGATTTAAACTTTATGCAAATATGCATGATGAAATGCGAATATTATTTATACATGTATGAATGCTAATGATGCTCTATTAATTATTAAATGCACATGGATTTTAGGAAACAGAGCCTAGCAGACCAATTTTAGCATGATGAATACGAGATTCATCATACCCCTATACTTAAACCATGCTCGTCCTTGAGCATCAATGAATGAATGTCTTAGTTGGATAAATCCCAGATTGTGAGTGTGGATTTTTCAAGACCCAATCATCGAAGACTCTTAATTTGAGTGATCCCAAAATTCTGGTCTCAATCATGCTTTAGTCAAAAGGAATCTAACTTTTATATTTTTCAAACTCTCTGTTCGTACATATAATACAAGGATATGACTTTAATGTATTGCATTCATGAGAGTAGAGTCGAGATGTCACCCAAGGTCCCAGTCTAAGAGACTCTCCTCTAGACCTCATCCTCAACACTAGAGAATAAGTCTGTTCTTGCATTCAATCCACCGTCTCATTAGTTTGTTAGACTTGAAAGTGTATATGGACAAACAAATGATGGAGGGCATAGGATTGTGTATAACTTTCTCTCCCTCATATTGGAACAAGGGGCTTCTCAAGTGCCTTATTACTCAACACTTGTTTATTTTATTGATCAATGTGTCTGCCAAGAGAATTTGGAGTCGTCTGCACTTGTTTTTCTGTGAGTACACTGAGGTGTGTCTCTTTTGAGTATCTAAGATACCTTCGACACCCAGACTTGTAGCACTATACGATGGATAGCCCTTTTATAGTGCTATCCAGACTCCTTGGTCCTAATATCGTTTGGTCCAAGTGGACATTTTGAAAATGGTTGGGAGCGCTTGCCATTGTTGGGAGCTCTTTGTAATTTGACTTTGAAGGATAGAGATTTTCTTTGAATATTTCTTTTCTTTTCTTTTTTTTAACTAGCTCCAGTGCTTTTATCAAAAGTTAGCGCACTGATCAATAATTTAATTATGTTTCATCATACCCTGGCACATAGGTCAATATCAAACAATAGCATGCGAACTTGTTCACATACTGGCCATGGTTTTGCTGACACTCAGGTATCTTAAAGCCTTTATTAACTTTGTCCCATCCTCGAGCATCATTAGACTGGGTCTAGACTCAAATCTCCTATCCCAGTTCCTCAAGTGATAACTCAACTCATCTCATCAATCATGCAGTTGTGAAAGTGATGTGTTGATCATATTCTTTAGTGGGTAGAGATGAAGAGTGCAATATTGCGCTCAAATCCTTCAAATTAGGGAAGTGTGGATTATTAAGTTCAAAACCCTAATGAATAAGGCTGGCTAACTTAGGCTCTCAAGATCTCAGAAATCCAATTTTTTCAAATCCTCAAGCCTTGAGTGATAGTGAATGTGTCAGGAATATACCAACCAAAGAATGCATTGATGTATGATATGCTTAACGAAATGCAAGACCATGATTGATTTTTTTTTGCAAAAGAGTTTTTTTATTTTTGTTTTTTTTGAAAAATAGGTTTTAATTACAGAAATAATTTAGTATAATATACATAATATACACTACTTGTACCCATTCCCGATGTTTGATGAAAACAATTATAGTACAAGCTATGGATAAAGTATGTAGAAAATATACAAACACCCCCTATACTTAGCCTATGCTATGCCGTCATGGCTCAAAGTGAAATATAGACATAGCTTGTACTAAGTATATATGAGCGAAAAAGATATGAAGTCGACATGCCCCCTATACTTAGTCTTTTGAGGGACTACGCATAGCAAAAAAGCACAAAATGAGGCCGTAGAGGGTGAGGGGAAAAGAATAGAAGTGATGTATACACAATGGTACCGGTCCCCTTGTACTTAGGTTCATGTCAGCCTAAGTATGATCGAATAACTACAAGTGGGGAACTAGATAAATTATAGATGTACAAGGTCAAGGAGTTTTGCGACGAACCTTCTTGCGGGAGTGTGGCGGGAGATAGTATGGAGATGCGGAGGGCGGTGAAGAGGGAGCTGATGAAGAAGACCAGCCATCATTAGAGTCATCATCTGAAGAATAGTAGTTGTACATAGAGGATCTCCAACTATTGTCAATCAAAGGTAAGTACCCTTCGATCGGAGCTGTACTTATTGCACTTACCTGATGAACCACGTCAGGACTGGACGAGGACTCTTCAGATTCACCTGGTTTCTAAGGTGAAAGGTGACTTTCTATGTTGGTTTATTTCCTTGAGAAGCATTGGGAGGAAGATGGACAGTCCATCTCTCTATCTTGAGTAACTGGTATGGTATTTATGAGTTCCTCATCAGATGAATCCCCGTAAAATTCGACCAATTCTTATAGGGTTATACGCTGCTTCGGACGAGGGAGCATATTCCTGGTGCCTTTGTGATTATTGGCCGGTGTTGTTGATGTCACTTCTTGATAATCGTGATTTTTGGTGACATCAGAGGTTTCCTAAGTCGATTCCTTGTATGGTTCAAGTATCTCGTGAATTACTGCCAACTCAAAGATTGGACTACTTTGATAATCATGATGTTCATCAGAAATATGGTCCAATTCATCATAAGCTCTAAAATCTTGATTCCTCAAAGGAGCTGTATCAGGGTGAGAATCATTGGTTTGTCCAACAATCAGTCTTTTAGGTGACTCTCCTAGGATTTGTATATGTGTTTCATGAGGAGATGTCCGATCATGTGAAATGTTTGTCTACTGATCACAACTGTCGATTTCAAGTTAGTTTTCCTCAAAGCAGGTCGTATCATTGAGATTTTGTGTGTTGTGGTCAGAGTTCGGGAACTTGATTTCCTGAGTCTCACATCGACAATTGCCTTAGCGGAGGTTAAGAACGGCTTTTCTAGAATGATAGGAGACTCAGAGAATCCTCTGCGGTGCTCGATGTCAACGACAATAAAGTCCACTTTGTGTTTGTCACCTTGAAAATTTGCGACGACCAAAACAATCCCCCGTGGTCTTTTGGTAGATCGATCGGACAATTGAACGATCACCCTAGTCTTTTTGAGTTGTCCAAGTTTGAGTCGGTCAAAGATGAACTTGAGGAGGATGTTTAATGTAGAGTCATCGTCTAACCGAACATAAATGAATGTAGAGTCCTCAGTTTCACACATAATCCGAGTCAACCTCTTGACTTTACGACTCTTTGTTTTTCGATTCATCACCAAAGAACTGGCCATATATATGATATGATATCCAGTCCTGGATCATTTCTTGCCCATCTTTTTAGGGTTTAGTCGACTCTTTACAAATCGCTTAAGATCAGGCACATATTCTGTGACCTTGATCAATAGAAGCTCTAAGATCGGACTCTTGTAAAATGCTTCCATTTCAGAATTGTCCAATTTTTTTGAATTTTCTATTTTTTTTCTATTTTTTGGTATTTTCTGTGATAAGGTCAGTAGGGAGGTCAGGGGTCAATGGTGGTGGTGACTCCAGTTGTACAGAAGATGTTGGTGCCTTAGTATCATTTCTGTCCTCGAGATCATCTCCACTTGAATAAACTTCGATACCAAGTTTAGCACATTCTATTTTTTCTGCTTCCAACGATTTTATGAATTCATTCCTCAATTCTTCCACATTTCTTTTGATTTGCGAGTATTCATCCTCAAGTGATTGTTTGGGAAGAATACTCGACTGGTTGGAATGATTTTGCTTAGAGATTGAGGTTCCAAACTCAGCACGCCCAGACATAGGCATGCATTTCTGAGTTGAGTATGTGTTTCTTGCTATGATAGTATGAGCCTCAAAATCAGGTATCCACCGACAGTGGGAAAGTGGGGTTGGATCCTGATTCTCATTCTCTGTGTATGGGGGCTCATTGAGTGCAGAACAAGGGGGCCTATGAAATTCGATCCAGTTAGGGTGAATGTTAGGTGTAGGCCTCTCTATTTGGTTGTTGGCAGGAAGTCTTCGGGTCAAAGGTGTATAGGTGTAATCTTGACCCATGCAAGTCGACTGGTCATCATTCTCAACAGTAGTTTTCTTAAGGTATATGTCATATTGGCTAGCAAACTTTTGGGTGGAGGGTATGCTAGACTAGTATGGGAGGGTATTGGGTGGGTAAGAACGTGTAGGAGGTGAGAAGTACAAAGAATTGGCAAAGTCGGGTGAGGTCGTGAGGTCGGTCAAAGTTCCGACTTCAGGATTCGTATACGAGGTGGATCGGGAGTACGTGGTGTGATGGAAGAATTGATCTAAACAGGAAGCGAAACAGACACATGACAAAACAACAAATCAAACCAGTTTATTCACCCACTCTGCATTTGTGAAGGTACGTCGGGGTTCGACTGCTTATCTTTTCAATTTAATGATAAAACAATCTTAAAAATTAAGCGGAGCTTTTAGGTGCTGAAATATTTCACAAGACTGTCCTGAGTTCATACAACTAGTTGCATCTACTTTCAACCAGTATGGGTGTAACTACAGATCGTTAGATGACTACCCGTGTTACTTGAGGATGGAGCCTTTCATGGTGTCCTCTAAACCACCCACTATGCTAAGGGAAGTCAGACCGTAAAACGACTACCCAAAACACTCACTGAGAAGTAGCTAGTTGTTTCTAAAAATAGTAGTTTGAATGAAAATTTTCATTTTTTGGCTCTCCCCTAAGTGTACGATTTGGTCCTTCCAAACAATGAGTGGGTTAATCTCCACCAGACATAAGGGTTAATTTTATGTAATTTTTTTTACAGTGACCTTGATTAGCAGCCCCGGTTTTAGATTAAGGTTATCACTGAAGTTTTAGGTGAGTACAGATATTCATGCCTAACGATCAACCCCAATTCCTTTAATTCCTAAGTTGTAAAACTAAGGAGAGAGAATCGAAAAAGCCAATGCAAGCGCAAATCAATGATGCATGATTAAGAAGAAAGACTTACAGTGACCCCGCGTTCTTCATGCATGTTGCAATACAAGGAATTTAAATTACACTAAATGATATGGACAATGATTACATTTTTTGGCTAAATCGAACGATCTATAGCGCATCTAGTTAGTGAAGAAGTGTGGCCTAAAAATTACAAGCACAATCAAGGATACAATTCTAAGCTAGCGTATGTGCTCCTAAATTATACGCCACTCAAGTCAGGTCCCGACCACACAAAAGGGGTTGAAACAGACCGATACATCACAGAGAAGTCTAGTCCTTAATATTACAAATTAGCATGATTCAAAGAGAGAGGGACCCTGTGAATAATGTAGAAAATCAAATCTAAACTAACTCTCTCTCACAAAATTATCTCATTCATTCTTCTGTCGTTTGTCGTACACCCTTAGGATTCATTTAGAATTTTGCTACTTAGGATATACGTTATCCTAAGTATAGGGGGTGTAGACACCGTATAGCTCATTCGTTCTATTTTATTACCCTTGTTATTGCTTATACTTAGGGTGTGCTTTACCCTAAGTATGGGGGGAGGGGGCTAATATCGCTCTCATCGTCTTTTGATCATTTTTGGTTTGTGTATTGCATGTTCTCTCGCTTATCCCCCACCTTTTAATATTTGTCTCTATACTTAAGAATATTTTACCCTAAGTATAGGGGGACAAGCCGAGTCGTTGATTGTGTACATTCTCTTGACCTCGATCATCTTCGATTTTGAGTCTGATATCCTTAGGATTCCTTGATCCTAAGTACAGAGGGGAAGGTTGATTTCTATTCTTTATTCGTTGTTCTTTGAGTCATTGTAATATATGATTCTTTACCAATCAATTTGTTTGTACATATTATATTTGTAAATATTTTTTTACTAATTATTTAAAATAAAAAATAATAAAATATAATATAAAAATATAAAGCAAAAAAACTAATTTGTTTATTTACCCATGTATATAATTTCATATATGTATATAGCATATGTATATATTTAATTTTCTCAACTAACTATTACAAAAAAATAGAAAAAAATAATATTTAATTTTCTAATAAATAAAGTGACAAAACAAAAAAGTTAATTTTTGTAAATATTTTCAACACTAATTGCTTTTATCTCTATCTCATCTCAAATTTCTTTTCTCTTATCTCTTATCTCCATCTAAAAATTCGAAAAATTCAAATTTCAATTTCATTCTATTTATTAATATGGCTCCTTTTCCATCATTTCAATTTGACCAATCTTTGGTGAGAGGAGCCCGATCTCCGAGAGTATTCTTGTCACAGAAGGGTGCCTAGCCTCTGAGCCGTCCGATGACAGCGACTCGGCCTTCGTCGAGGTGATCAAGGTCTTTTTCGCTTCTAAGGTGAGATCCAAATTTTCTTCTTATTTTCATATAGATTAATCTTAGTTTTATTTTTCGCCTCTTTATTTCATCGTCATCTTTTTATCTAGATATTAGAATCATCCCTCATGATTTTGAGCCACATCCGACTCTGATTTTTCATCTCATTTTTTCGATCTCTCCACGTTCACATTCTATCTCACACGATCTCCCACCTCTGACCACGTACGATGGTCGGAGATCCAGTTCCATCCACCATTCCCCTTAGAACCCGCATTCACATCTTCCGTGTGATTTTAGGATTGAGTCAACATGCTCATGTCCTAATTTATTGATAAATAAAAATAATAAAAAGAATAAGTGAAAAAATATATATTATTTTCTCTAACATTTGTTTTGCAGGGACAAACTAAGAAATATAAAAAATAAATAAATAAAAAACTTAAAAAATGTTTTTTTATCATTTCTAATTTATAGTAAAAAAATAAAAAAATAAAAACAGATCCGTCACCGCCTCCCTTTCAGCTTCTTGGGAGAAGCGACCGCGACCGCCGCTCTTCTGCCAGATCCTCACGACCATCGCGGTGTGGCTGTCCACCCGCCTGAATTCCGTTGCTAGCCGCACGTCTCCACCGTCACTAGCCTCCTGGGAAGACCATCACCGTTCCTCCTCCGTCTAGGGAGGAGCCGTCCGCCAACGCCCGCAGAACTGCCTACGCACCATCGACCACTTTCGTAGAGCGGAGCACCTCCACCTAGGAGGAGCAGCACCATCCTTCGTCGCCAGTCCACAGTTCCAGATCCCATCTCGCGGTTACAACCGCGCCAACTTCATTCACTGCAACCCTCCATCGTCGATATGAAGATCATCCACCACCATCACGAAGATTCGCGAGTCCACTCGCCCCCATCCCGTGTGAGCTCTGCCATCCTGCAACAACCCATTTGTTACGGCACCACAGATCCCCTCCACGCCTTCGCCGTCCATCCGCAGGAGGTAGACGCCCTTCTCCTGATCTGCCATCGCTGCTCCTTACTTGGAGGAGAAGGGGTGGCAGCCCTTTCTCTTGGCCCTATGCATGGAACACAACTCTAGGGCAAGAACAAGAAGAAATCTGATTTAAAAGTATATTTTTTGGGAAAATTTCACTTTTTCCCTTGGACATTCTAATAATCACAAACATCCCCTGCTTCCAGCTTAAGCATGTGCGTCACATGTTTCTTTAGGTAATTTACGAATTTTATCCCTCCATTTTATCTTATATAAAACTTTCATTCTAGAACAATAAATATTTAAGGTTTAGTCCCTGACTTCCATACCTTTATTTTGCTTTCTTTTCTTATTGAAATAAATGTTTTCGTTGGTAAATAATTTCTAAAAAAATCATGCTATGCTCCTGATGTGGTTATCTTTCTAGCATAATTTTTTCATTGCATTTTGTTATCATTTCTTATTATAAAAAATAAAAAACAATGTCTTTTTCTCTTCCTGAAATTTAAAACTTCATAAAAATTTGAATATTGCTACAAAAATTCCAAAAAATAAAGTAATTTTATTTGATTGTCTTTTAATCTCTATCCAAATTTCACGCATAATTCTTTTCAAAACCCAAAAAATTGAAAATACTAAAATCCTTATAAAGATCATAAAAAATTCTACAAAAATCCAAAAATCATGATTTTAGTTCCTGTTTGGAGATATTTGCATGTATTTCATCATAAAAATAATTGTCAGGAGTTTTGGGTACTTAAAATATTTTTAAGTCATAGATTACTCCAAGATATGCCATGTTTCTCATTTTTGTCACTATTTGATTTTTTAAAAATACAAAAACATCTAAAAATTCTACAAAAATTCTTAAAAACATTTCAAAGTCTTTAAAACCCAAAAATATTTTCTCTGGATTTTTCTGTATTTTTGATATAATGAAAAATACAAAAAGAATTTGGTGTGCGTAGTTTTTATCTTACGTATATTGTTCTTTATTTGAAATTAAAAAATTGCACAATTGAAATCAGTAAAAATTTGAAAATCATAAAATATAAAAAAGAAATAAAAAAATATAAAAAAATAAAAGAAAAAATCCACAAAAACCAAGGATAGTTTGCCTTTGAGACTTCTGTTTTTTATCTTAATTGATTTTTCGTCGATTATTTGAATAACCCTCAGGAATTGTAGCCTCCCTGAGTTCGATGTTGTCCGATATACAGGTAAACAAGTAACAAAAATTTCTCTTGCTCTATTATTCGCTTGCAGTTAATTTTGCAGCTTGAGAAGAAAAAATTGTTTGTTTGTTGATGCTTGATTGGGTTGCAATGACTTGTTCATAATTCAAATAATTAAAACCCCAGAAAAGCGTAGCAACAACGTCGACCTAATACGAAGAAGAAGAAGAGGAAAAGGAGGAGCTACTGCTATTGTTCATCGCCACCCTTAAGCCACATCGCCCTCTCCGGGCCATCAGCCTCGAGCCGTCCGAGCATCAACTCTGCATCCAAGCCTCCACTCGAAGCTTCGGAGAACGAACACACATGTACGGTATGCAATTTGCAGCCTACTCCCTGCCTTCTTGGGTATTCGCATTCTAGCCCCAGGCTCCACCATCAAACCGTCACATGAGTTGAGTTGCACGTTCCTATTGGAATATTTGCATATAAACCCTCATGGGTTTATGTAATTAAACACATATTGCACTATTGATATAATTTATTTTATTTTTAATTTGTATTTGCAAATAAGACCAATGTGTGTGAGCTTTATTCTAGACCATTATTTCGCATCTTACTTTTATTTTAAAAGTTCCATGTTGTTACTCAATTAATTCTACAACATGTGATTAATTATTTACATATTTTGCAATCTTTGTATAGTTTTATAAAATTGCTTGTGTGGAATTTGTACATTTTACCCAACCGTACTTCTGAAATTCATATAAAATTAATGCTTGCTCCAAAAATTTCCACAAAATCACATTTTATAGATTTAATTGGGTTCTGTCTTGTAACCCAATTTCACATCATTTTCATGTGTAGATTGCTGAAATTAAATTAATTAGTGATTATAGTAAAAGATTTTTAATTTTTTTTATGAATATAGTATTTTTAGGATTTAGATTTTTTCTTGGATGTCTATTATTTATATACATCTAGGGTAATTTTTATTCATGGAGATATTTATGTCTGCTAATTATTAAATTAGTTTACTGTAAATCACAATACCTGCATATTTAATTTATAGCAAATATAATTTGCATAAAAAAATTCCAGAAAAGCAATGTGTCAATCTCATCATATTTAACTTTCTATCCTATTTTCATAATTTTTGCATACTTTTCGCACAAAAACCGCATAAAATCCATGGAAATATCCATTCTTCATACTTGCATCTTATGCCTCAAAAATATAAAAAAAGTATTATGAACTAATCATTACATATACAAATTAGGAAAAATAGCCTTCTGGAATTTTGAACTCATTTGCATATTAATTTTGATTTTTCACTTTCGACTAATTTAAGCTTAAAATTATCTTTACATCGTATTTGTATTCTGCACTTGCATGTTAATTGCATAAAAAGAGACCAAAAATAGTCTCGAAAACCATGCCTTAAATAATCTGAATTTTAATCTTAAGTTGATAGCTACCTCCCTATGTTTGACCTTGGACTTATCCAAGTAAATAAATTCGACAGCCTTAATTGCATTCAATCAATCAATCAATTAATCAATCAATCAATCATTTAAGCAATTTTTTTATCAATCCTATATTGGCTGACTACAACAACACATTCTCAATGAGGGCGAATTTAGATTTTTCAAATGGCGCTGTTAACTGAGCTTTTAGGAAAGGACATAGAGTTTATTATCGACCACAAATGTCTATACACCTTTAAGTAGTTGAAGAGAATGATCATGGACACCCCAACCCTACAGTCCCAGATCGGTCTCTTCTTTTTGAGATCATTGAAGATGTTAGATTTTCTTGGGGTTGTGTTAGGATAGAGAACGGGTGGTGTCATATTTGCCATACACTACAAAGTGCTTGACCTTGATTAGTGTAACTACACAGTTACAAAAAAAGAGATGCTTGTAGTAATATTAGCCTTGGATAAGTTCCTATCACATCTCACTGGATCAAAGGTTGTTGTGTTCACAAACCATTCAACACTACGATACCTCATGGAAAGGAAGGATGTGGATGCGATTCTCCTTAGGTGGATTTTGTTGGACATGCGCGCCCACGATGAGCCATTATGCAATAAATGTCATTGCAATTCATTCCCTGATCTGAAATGAAGAATAATTAATTTGCATAATAGGTCCCTTAGTACAATGAGGGTTATGTACCATGACCATCTTAATGATCATACAGTTGTTGATTCAATTGTTGAATCATAGAGGCTAGTGTTTGGATGAATATCTAAAGAGTTAGATTGATGACTCATCAAGTACAATCAAGTGATTACCAAGATATGATCTCCAGCCTGAGTAGGAGATGACAATCCTTTCTCTTTTGGTTGATATCTAACCGATCTCTTGATGCATGTCCTCTGCGTATGAATAGAGATTTAAAGGTGTCAGATAAGTCATGCCATGGAGTTGACCTAACGAGATTGAGATAACCAAGACCTATGTCGTACTCTGTCACGATATAGGCACGCATCCTCTGAGCAGAGACATATGTGTTACTATATGTCTAAGTATGTACATTTGGAAGACCAGTAGGTTGATGGTATAATTCATTACTGATCCAGAAGACATGAGCTCACTCATGAGATATTGGGAATCAAATTCTATGCATGATCATCTTGCTTTGGAAGCTTGACTGAATTTCTAGGTTTGATATATGCTCTTGGAAAATATGGGATCAATACCTATGATATATGCTTTTGGAAAGTATATGATCGATACCAACTCCCAATGATCAAATGAGAAATTTAATGATAAAATCATGAAGGAAACAATCTAAATAAGATCTAAAACTTTGAGTTTATCCTAGGTCTTCAAGTATGCATGATGTACATGTATTAAGAATACTTGAGGGTAATGTAATCATAAACGATTGTATAACCATTATGCTTCCATTCCGAGGGAGTGATGAAACATGTCTGGATTTTAGTGACTCCTCTTAATAGTGAAGTAATCTAATCTTTCTTCGAATATTAGACAGTGATCTGAATGTGATTTATATGCAATGAGAAGATTAGATTTACGGCTTTAATTCTCTACAAAAAAGGTGCAATTGGCGTGCACAATATGACTTGCACTGGATGAGCACATGTGTTCGCTAATATCTTAGCGAGCACTTGGGTTACACATGTGCTCGCCTTAGCTGGTCACCCATTTAGATTTTGAGGCATGGCATTTGTTTATATATGGGCGAGCACATGGATTACACAAGTGCTTGTCTAATTATGCTCACCCATTTTAAATTCAAGGTACGGCACGGGCGGGCGCGTGTCAATATGCTGGCAAGCACCTAAAGAGCCGTGGACGAGCACATAAGTGTGCTCGCCCACGCCTATAAACAGAATATCATGCAACCTCCTTTTCCTCATTCTACCCGAGTTTCTTCCCAAATCCTTTCCTCCAGCGATCCATGTTCCATCATCCTCGCCTCCAGCAACCTCCATTTGGGTTATTCAATCACACACACGTCTTGTTTAGGAACATTTTATCATCCTTTCTCTTGTTTTTTTATTATTTGATTACATTTCATTCTTGTTTTTATGGTTTAATGTTTTCATATTGTTGATAGTTTATTTGTTATTTTCTATATTCCCAGTTCTTAAACCTATTATTTACGCTTCATAGACTTGATTAATATGTATTTGTTGTTAGGTTTGATTATATTTGTCTAATACAGATGGAAATTCATAGGCATGTCAAGTGTTTGATGAAATATCACAACCAATAAAATGACTAAATTTGTATAATAAACTAGAATATTGAATTATACCATAACATTAGTTTTATTAAAATTATTCATGTTTTGGGATTTTAGGATTGCAATTGGAAGTGACAAAAAAATAAAGAAGTAGATGAATGTTGATATGAGAGAAGGAAAGAAGAAATACATGGGAAGGAGTTAGAGGATGTATTGGTGGCATTGAACTTGAATTTGGAGTAGGGATAGAAATTGTTCAATTGAAAGAGGGGATGAGAGATACAATGTCTTTAGGAGTAAGAAAACAAGGGGATGAACCTCAGTCATATGTTAGAAGAAAACAATGAACATAAGGGTTTATCATAGGAGAGGGAGAAATCTAGCTCTACCTTCGACAACTGTGAGTGGTCGAAGGTGATAGATCATGATGGATAATTAAACAACAAAAAGGAGAGAATGATGTATATGATTATCAATGTACAAAAATCATGAATTGATTGAGGAAATGAGAGGAAAAATATGGAGAAGGGAAGGGGGAACATAGACAGAAGGTTGAAGGGATATTATGGGAGAATCTAAATTGGAATTGATGGAGGGAAACTCATGGGGTAGAGATCGATGATCTTCGAATCTTGTGGCCTAAACTCTACGACGGTGGAGGGGGATATGGCTTTTATAGGATCATAGTAATGACATATATGGAAAATAGAAAACACATATGTATATATATAAATTAAATTCTTGGTGTATATGTGATCAAAAGAATGTCAAATCCAAATGTGGTGTTTGACTAACACAAATATTTCTTCTAAGATAATTTATTATCACATTACATTCTAGTTAGTGTGACCAAGTGTATCACATTAAGTTATAGTTAGGTTGATAATAAGGCTAAAATACTAACAACTTATTATTAAATTGTACAAAATCACTCACATCGGGTGGTGTGTGGCCCTGTACACTGGGAGGCATGTGCAACACATTGGAGGATTTGATCACCTCCAATTGTGTTATATTTTTTTATTTTTTTGCATAGTACTATTGGACTCACTTTGGGATGAGATATCCTAATCCAATGGTCGTGGATTTTGATGTTTGCAAGTGGAGAATTTTTGTTTGCAGGTGCACTTTCAATAATGTTCATTTAAACACTTTATTAGGCACTCATTTGGGATTGCACTTATCCATATCCTCATCATTAACCAACCAAATATACATAAATGCCCGGTTAACATAAATGAATAAATGTTTTAAGATTGTTTTATAGTCTCATTTGTAGCACGTACAAATGTACGATGTAAAGTGATCTTCAAACATTACATTTATGTTGGCTTTCCTTAATTCAGAGATCTTGGACTAAGGGGATCCGTGAGGATTCGAACTTACTAAAAGGCAATCGTTGTCACAGCAGTTTGCTTCTAATGGAAATTCGGTAATATAACCCCTTCCTCTTTGGTATCCTAAACCAATCATAATTTACTATCAAAATAGTCACTACGATGATTGTTTTGAAAGTAGTTGATTGCGATTGATTTTTGAGGTATACGAGAGAGATGCATGGTTATATTGCCGAATTTTCCTCAAAAATAAGCAAACATGTTGTAACGATCATTTTATAGTAAGTTTGAATCCTTATGGACGTGCTCAAGTGATAACATAATTAACACACATCTCTTCTCATCTTATAGAGCAAGTATGATAGGTTTAGGCCAGCGATGGGTTAGGGTTTACGTTTTCTTCATATGTTCTCCTGGATTAAGCCAAAGTTAAATCTTATCCTCTTATTTGACAATATGAACTGTTTTATTCAAGTGATAAATATGACTAATAGAGAGTGTATGTAAAGTGTGTACTAGATGGACGTGTTATAGAATCCTTTAAAAAAGGTGTTCAGAATTTTGTAGAATTTGCTTATGCACAAGGTTCTCGTGTTGTGGATTCACTATCTTGTGTCAGTGTCAAAAACGTCGTTTAACGAGGAAGAGATCTAAGGATGAAACTTAGCTGCATCTTTACAAAAAATGGTTTCATGGAAGGATATCCGATTTGGTGGAGGTATGGTGAGGACTTCGAGGACACAATGAATGAGTCAAAATAAGTGGACAATATCAATCCATTGGTAGATATGGTTATGGACGTCACGGAACCTGATTTTAACACTAATTGTCTAGATGATGAGGAACGATATGGAGAGTTTGTAGACTTCTACGAGCTGTTAAAAAAAGCAGAAGAGACATTGTGGTTGGGTTGTAAGACATATTCAAAACTCTATGTTGTTTCAGATCTTCTATCGATGAAGATGGAGTGTAATATGTCTAATTGTAATTTTGATGCAATGCTTAAAATTATCAAGAAAATGTTCCCAGCTGAATTATCCGGTAATTATTACAAAACCAAGAAGATGATGTGGAAGATGGGTTTAGCGGAAGTTAGAATAGACTCTTGTATAAATCACCATATTTTGTACTATGGCGAACATCATCATTTGATACGGTGTCCGGAATGTGATGAGGCAAGATATCAGGAATCAAGTAAGAGTGGGACAAAAATCACAAGAAAAGTTTTATGTTATTTCCCATTGACATCGAGATTGAAACGATTATATTATTGCAAGAAAATAATGAAAAATATGACATGGCATGCAGAACATATAGTTGACGAGTAATGGAGCATCCATCCGAGTTTGATTGTTGTAAAGTATTGATGTCAACATTTCTTACGTTTTCAAAAGAACTGAGGAAATTGCATCATAGGTTTATGTACAGACGGGTTTAATCCTCATAAAAGAAGTAAAGATTACTCTTGCTGGCCAATAGTGACAACACCATACAATCTATCCTCATGGTTATGTAATAGGAGACAATTTATGTTTTTATCGTTATTGGTGTCAGGACCTACACATTCAGGAAAATACATCGATGTATATTTACGTCCTCTTGTAGATGAGTTGAAAAAGTTATGGGTCTATGGAGTGGATAAATATGATGCAAATAAAAGTCAAACATTTAATATGAATGTATCTCTACTTTGGACTATAAATTACATTCCTACATATGGAATGTTATCTGCATGGAGTACACATGAATATAAAAGTTGTCCATATTGTATGGAAGGTACAAAACCATTTAGCTTCAATACGGAAAGAAACCATATTTTTTTGATTGTCACTATCATTTTCTTTCAAACAATCATCCCTTCGATGAAAAAAGCAAACATTTAAAAAGAATACCATTGGTCTTACATATCCTCAGACATTTAAGACATGCAAAATGCTATTATCAAGTTTAGAAGAATTGGAGAAATCAACCTTACATAATGGGGATAAAATAAAACTTCTTCTTGATTTTGGTGACGTTCATAATTGGATTAAGAACAATATATTCTGAGATTTACCATATTAAAGTAAGCTATTGATACGACACCACTTAGATATTATGCATATAAAGAAAAATGTCTTCGATAACATCTTCTATACTGTTATAAATGTAATGGATCATACAAAATATACAATAAAGTCTTGTCGTGATTTAAAAATCATATGCAATCAACCAAAGTTGTATATAAAAGAACATGATAATGGAAGGGTTTAACTTCCTGAAGCGAAGTATACATTAGATAGAAATCAAGTGAAGTTTCTCTACGAATGGACAAGTAAATTGAAGTTTCCAGATGGATATGCATCAAATTTCTCGAATTTGGTCGATTTAAAGAAGTTCTCATTTAAGGGAATGAAGAGTCATGACTGTCACGTTTTCATGGAAAGACTGCTATTGTTAGTGTTAGAGGATTGTTATCTAAAAATGATATAGATGTTCTATCAGATGTCAACAAATTTTTCCAGGTTCTATGCTCGTCATACATATACCGAATGGAGATGGAATATCTTGAGAAAAGTATTCCTGTGATTATGTGTAATTTGGAGAAGATATTTCTACCGTCATTTTTTGATTCAATGGAGTGTCTGATGACTCATATTCCATACAAAGCAAAAGTTGGAGCCTGTAAAATATCGATGGATGTATCCATTTGGAAGATATTTCTAAATATTAAGTTCTTTTTTATTCTTTTTAATATATGAATAAAAACATGTTCTTTCAAAAGAAAGGTCTGAAATAAAGTAAAGTTGAAGGATAAATAAGTTCAGAGTATATTTACGAGGAAGTCGCAACATTCTGTGCTAGGTATCTTTCAGAAGATGTGGAGACAATGCAAAAGAGATTAAGGATGAATGAGACAATTTACTCTGACTAATAATTTCAATTCAGTGTCTTTCATCAATCCACTCATTTTATGTAACGTCCCGGGCTTAGGTCCCCGGTCCGTTATGCAATTTACCTACTTTACATGTATACCCATGCTTATGAAAGAAGCCAAACTAAACATGATAGGGATCGAACTTAGACATGCATGTGAGTTATCTAGGCACGAAATGATTTGTATACATGAAAATCCAAGTATATATTTTTTAACGGATCAAGGACCGTTAGAATACCCATGCATGGACCCCGATGCATACTGGGCATTAGGCTCATGCAAATTATGTTTGTCATTTTCAGGTGAAGAACAGGCTTGATTGCATTTGCTGGATCGTGCTTCGAACTTATTGAGATTCCGGACGTGGTACGATTTAGTGTGTGAAGATCTAGTGGATATCTGTATGCCCACAGGAACTATCGAGTTGTTATCTTTTTAAATTCTAGATTAGATTAGTTAATTTTCTATTTCCCAGTTTAGAGTTGTAATAATGGAACTCTTATTTTGATTGGACTTTATTGGAATTTGATTCTATCTCTACTAGTTGATTGCCATGCATGTTTTCGACAACGGATCAGTCGTGCGATCTTTTATTGCTTGCTTTTGCCAGTCGCCATGATCCGTTCTGTTACAAATGGTATCAGAGCCAAATTCTCTCTGATAGTGGAAAGGGCTACCCGAGAGGTGGAGCCGCCCCTACAAAGAGGTTGGAGGAAATGGCTACCCGGAGTGTGCAGCCGCCACTATCACTGGGAATCAGTGATGGGCCATGTCGCAACGAGGACGTTGCGAATATAAGTGGGGGAGGTTGTATCACCCTAACCCCAAACATAGTACCACATGGAAAACTCACAAAGTGTGGGTGTGGTATATAAGTGGTGGGGATTACTACTTGACAACTTGGGCTTAAGCATTTTGGGTGGTTGTCAACGGGTCCATTTAGGCTCGAACCCAACAAGTTGTCAGGGCCAGTTTTCCTCTATAACGAACCGGGGACCTAAGCCCGGGACGTTACATTTTATAGGAAAGACGACATAATATTTATTATCAAAACAAGAGAAAGATGCTGTAAAGTTATACGTATTAGACAATTGCGAGGAAATGACACCATATGTTTAGTATGTCTCTGTATTACTTTATATATACATATGCAAATTCCCTTCCACTTAATTCTAATGTTTGTTATACTTATTTTAGGGAATTCAGAAGGAAAATTGTCCAAGAAAATTCTATGTATTCAGATGATGAAGTTGTGAGCATCTATAGGAATCAATTTTCAGCTTGGTTTAAGAGCCGAACATAACAATTGGACGGTGGTGATTATCATACACAAATTTTAAAATATTTGGAGAAGGTATGATTTATAAGGTCCGATCTTAAAACTCTTCGATTATTGTGGAAACAAAAATTTTAAAATATTTTGGAGAAGGTACGGCTTATTATGAGGAAGATCATTTGAATTATTATGGAATATTAAAGAAGATACTAGAAGTAGAATATAGTATTCCATGATTTTATAAAGTAGTTCTCTTTCCATATGACTGGTACAACCCCAATGGAGGCATAGTGATCGATAAGAGAAATAACATTGTCAATGTGATATCAAGAAAATTTATACGCAGATTTGAACCCTTCGTTTTATAATTCAACAACATCACATGATGAAGATTAACCGTAAGTTTTATTAAAATATTGTACTGGAATTAATAAAATTATTCATAAATAACTTTATAATTAACTATTACATCCTCATTACAGTTATGACAGGTTTTGGACTTGGCGTCTGTCATGGATCTCAACGATCCAATCGCCCATCCTCCTCAGACCCACCTTCTTCCAATAGGCAACCAACTCCAAATGTTGGTTTAGAGTCACAGTCTATCGAGGTTCGACGGTCATAGCCTACTACCAGTCTCTTGCTTATCCTTCTCCATTTTATGGAGGCGTATATGGAGAGCCATTTTCCTCAGCCGCTCCTGATGCATGCATGGTCGTGGTACCTGCACGGACCTCGATGGATTCTAATTATCCTTCTTCTAGACGTCCGAGCACCCATGTGCCTTTACCCATTGGAGTTAGGTAGACTTTGGAGTCCTATCCTTTGTTGGAGGTTACTGCGGATGGGGGGTATGATTTGTATAAATCTTATCATTTTAAATTTACTAAAAATAAATATATGTATATTATTTGAAAATTTTACAAAATTCTGTAGGGATTTTTTGAATAGCAACATGGTGGCAAAGGGAATAACCAACATAATCAAGACACATTTGACTAGCATGCAATTTCGATGGTGTCGCATTCCTGCTACCGAGCATGAGCGATTGATTGAGATGTTTCTAGTTAGAATAATTTTTAAGTGAGGTCTTTAAAATTTGTTGCCACTCTTTCTTCTAATATTTTGCAATACTTTTCAGAGTAGTATCACTTAGTTCCGAGTCTGGGGAAGGCGGTTTATTGTTGAGCCTTTACTCGTTTGGTGGAGAAGATGATGAGCGATACTTTTTTCAAGGCAATGAGAGACTCGCACGTGAAGACGGGATGCGAGGAGATGAATTTTGAAGAGATGAAAAGATTCCCACCAACATGGTGCACTGAGGAAAGGTATTGTATTACTTCAATAATTTATGATATAATTTTTAAAATAATTAATATACAGAATATATTCCTTGCAGTGGGTGGGTTTTTGTGATGCATTCGTTGCAGATGCTGACTTTGGAAGGAGATCGATATCGAGAAGGACAAACCGTCAAAAATAGAGGATCGAATCGACAAGTGGATCTAAAAGCGACAATCAGATTTGAGTAGAGTTGGTAATTTAATTTAAAATTCAGATTTTAAAAGTCTACTTATTATAGTACCATTCTATTATTATTTTCTATATTTATTATTCAGGTGACAAGGTTGGAAAGAGAACTCTCATTTCAGGATTGATGGTCTAGGTCCCACATGAGTAGGAAGAAGAAGAGTCTCAATGGTCCACTCCCGAAGTAGGAGAATTGTTGGTTAGTTTTTTTATTTATATGAAATTTGAAAGATATATTACAATTCATTCTTCTCTTTTTTTATTTATATTTCAGGATAGTTATTTGGTATTATCTGCAGAAAAATGGGGTGGGGATCCTAATAGGGAGTAACCACCATTTGATAAAATAATTTGAAAATAGGTATAGATAAATATTATTGTATTATATTCATTATATATATACACATATTAGACAATCAAAATTTTAATAGGTGTTAGAGGAGAGGGATGTTGTGGCGAATATGAAGCAGACGCTTGGTGGTATTCCTCCATACTATGTGGAGGACCATCATCATTCGTATTCTACTTATACCTAGCCATCGTATTCACAACCACAATCGTCGCAATCATCATCGCAGACGAAGTCCTAGATGGCGATGATGGTGGAGCAGGAGACAAAGGTCCGAGAAGATTTCACTTCGTACAAGTAAGTGTTCTACTTGAATGAGTAATAATTTTATATTTCTATATTTTCAAATGCATATCACATTTATATATCTTCCATAATATAGATCACAAGGGTGTGCATCTCAGTATGAGGATGTTGAATCAGATGACAATGAGGAGGAGGAGAATGACCCAGAAGAAGAGGCACGCTTGTATGCCAGGTTCAAGGATAAGGAGAAGGAGAAAAAGAAAGCAAAGTAGAGTTTAATTTCAAAAAATTTTAGATCAAAAAAGAAATGGTTGATAGTTTTTGTCTTGTTCTGTTGTAGATTGTTTAGCAAGTCTTTTCATTTGTATGAACTTTGATATTATAATTAGTTGTACTTGTAATTATGGAATCTTTCGAACATATATTTGTAGTATTTAGCTTCTATATAAGATGCATTTACGCACACACATATACTGAAATTTCATATTAACTTAAACATTTAGTTTGTAAGTTCATATATATATTGTGTGAGTTTGACATGTTAAAGTTAATTGAATTAGTTGGCGAATTGTCATACTAAAGATACTCTTCTGGGCTCTAATAGCACCTGTAGTGGTTTCTGACAAGCTATACAGGTTCGATGGGGCGTCTAAACCCCGTCAAACCTGTATATTTTTTCAATACTTTAGCCTTGGCGAGCACATGTGCTCTCCAGGAGCTCTGAATATGATCGCCATATTATGTGCATGCGAACCTTTGGCGAGCACGTTGCATCTGCATGTGCTCGCCCACCTTCATTGGAGACTATCTTATCAGCAACCACACATGGTGCGAGCTCATGTGCTTGCCCATTATGTGGGCGTGCACTTGGTGTGCTTTTGGCGTGCTCATTACGATCTACCATGTGCACGCCAATCACACCTTTTTTGTAGTGATTTAATCAAACATATGTGGGAGATCCCCAAGATCTGGATTTTCAGATATGATCTCAATGCAAGTCACTATACATGGAAGATGCAATTACCCTATCCTTATCTCCAAGTATCCACAGAGAAATCTTGAAAGAGTGCAGATAATTTTAATGTTGATAATGTGTTTGAGCATTGCGGAAAATTGATAGTTAAATGCGATTTAATTATCATGAATAATATACATTTGATTTATATTATTTGTCCATATATGGAGTTTTATATAGGATAATTAAATATGATTTAATTATCAAAGATGTGACTAATGTGAATGTGATTCATGTTATTTGGGCACATGAGAATAGAAATCGAAGATAATTAAATATGATTTAATTATCAAGGATATGAATAATGTTTATAGTACTATACATATTATTTGTATATATTATAAATGCAATTTATAATATATTAAAGAGAGTTTATTGTAAATAGTATCTACCAATTAATTGTTGATGTGAATTGGATTCACATTGGAAATTAATTGGAAATACAATTGACATTTTATTTTGGATGTGTGAATAATAGCATGACTGAGATATCCACAAAATTTACTTGGAATTATTTTTGTGAATTAATTTACAACAAAGGTTGTTGTAAATAAATAAAGGATTATGCGAGATATAATAATCTTCCATAATTGGAATGGATCTATCTTCTTCATATGGAGGATGGACGACCACCCATGACTTGTTCAAGGTGGCCGTCCCCTCTATATGTGGAAGGTGGCTAGGAACATTCCTTATCCTTTATTGGATGTTGATTTAGTCAATTATATTATATTGGTAATATCTCTATATTTTAATTTGATTTAAATTAATTATTGTCGTATTTTTATACAATAAAATCATGTCCATTGAATAGAAACACAAATCAATCTCAACCATTGATTTTGTGTTGCATATTGATTATGATCCATGGACTCCCAAAATACTATAAAAGAAGAGGCAACCCTAACTCCTCTTTTAGATTATGCAATTGCAAGTCTCTCTCTCTCATTCCCACACCCCCCGCTCTCTCTCTCTCCAAAGTAGTCGTCCACTCTATATCCTAGAGAGGAACACCATCATCACCATGTTGTTGTGTTGCTGCTTCGACCGCTTTTGGATCTACATCTCCTTCATTGCACCTCGCGGATTTCGTGAGATGAGATCAGGAGATTCACTGCTTGGATTATCAACTTGGATTGTGAGGAGCACATGTTTCATCAATGCGCTTGCAAGCATCTCCTCCATCAAGTCGGACTTGAGACATGAGGTCTCTTACTTTAGAGAGACAATCGCAACCACGCTTTAAGAGGTATTCCTATATGTTGTTCATGGTTTAGATGAAATGATCCGAGAAGTATTCTTGGATCATGTGGTTTCATCATTTTACATTTTTTAAATTCCGCTGTCCTGAGCAGCTAGTATGCCTAGTCACTTCCGATCGCATATGATGTGATCTTCACGCTTCCGTAATGAGCTTAAGGATTTTCCATTTACTTCGGATTTTACTTCTCCAGGAGTTCAACTTGGACATTAAAAATAAAATACGGAGTGAAGAATATAGTAGCTGGCCCCCTCTCTCATCTCAAAATTCTTGATATTTCTGATGATACACCTATTTGAGACCCCTTCCCGATGAGTTGTCTTTTGTTATCAACTCACTCACATGATACGCCAATATAGTGAACTATCTTGTCTCTAATAAAGTTCTCAAAGATTGGCCCAAGAATAACATAGACCGACTCAAGTTGGATTCAAGACACTACTATTGGGAGGATTTGATCCTTTTCTTTGAGGGATAAGATTATATATGGAGGAGGTGTATTCCTCTGGAGGAATACTAGAGTGTCCTTACTCACTGCCATACCTTGGAGGCAAGATGACAACACTCTAGGAAGAGGACTGCGTGGTGAATTCACGCCTAGTATGCTAGCGAATGGGAGGAACCGTTGGTTCCAAATATGAAATGCCGATGAAGCATATCATAATTTGTGATGTCTTCAATGCTTGGGGCATCGACTTCATGGGTCCATTCCGATTAGCCATAGATTTGAGTATATGCTTCTCGCAGTGGATTATTTGTCCATGTGGGTGGATGCTATCCCGACCCGAGCCATAGATATTAGGATTGTTTGTAAGTTTGTGAGAGAGAATATTATTTCTAGGTTTGGGGTCCCCAAAGTGTTGATATTAGATGGGGGTAGCCATTTTGTAAACAGAGAACCAGACAAACTTGTGAAGGATTATGACATCGAGCACTGTGTCACTAGTCCTTACCACCCGGTGATAAATCCCAGATTTATCAACTTTATTTATTATTATTATCTCTCTTACTCATGTAATTCATTAACATTATTTAAAAACCAACTCTAGTTGAAAAATACCATGTTATAAATAATTAACCCTAATTGTTGCACCTGTATTATTATGCCTATATTTTGTGTGTTTTTTATTTATCAAAAAATCAAATAAAAATTAGTGTAATATTGTACTTAATTAATTTAACATTAAACATGAACGAAAAATACAAAAAATAAGAAAAAATAAAGGGATTTTTACCCAATAGACCCTATAAACTTTTTAAATTACCTCTACGACCTTTTGCACAACGTAATTACCCAATCGACCTTGTAAATTATCCCCAAGAACCCCCACAAGCTTCAAACAGATTAACTGTAAGGTTCATGGGTAAGAGTTGGCAAGTTTAAAGGGTCGAGGGGGGAATTAGGTTGTTTCAAAGATCATAGAGGTAATTGGCAAAGTTTATAGGGTCTGTCAGGTAAAAATCCCAAAAATAACTCTTCGAGTTCTGCATGAAAGTTGTAGATCTCATCGAGAACTACAAGTTTCATATTCTTTACTTTTTTAGCTCTTCTTTTAACTATTTATTTTTTATTTTACATTTATTTATTCATTTTCTGGTTATTTTGATTGGGTCATGTGGCCCATCAAGTTCTAGCCACCTAGTCGCTCCCACTTAGCCACCGCTTCTTTCTTGATTGTCTGATCTTCCATCCTCGCCCATCATGACCATTCATTAATGCACAAACATATAATTGCTTGATAATATCCATCCGATGACATCTCAATCTCATCCTTGCTCCATGATTACAGACCTTGGATCATCATTGTATGGTTGGAGCATCATCCCCGGCCTCTAGCAATATCCTCCAAGCGTCGCAAGCCTCGCTAACTATCTAGCTTCCCTACATTGCCTAAACTGCCCTAACCATCCTCCCAACTGACTTCCTCCTACATAACCTTCCTATAACCTCCCTAATCCTTGCTAACCACGTAGATAAATCTAATTCTATGCCCATCACTAAATGGCGATGGTTGAAACCATTGCCTAAGACCAACCTCTTCCAACTTCCACCACTTCATATACACCATCTTTGTCACTCGCAACTGCCATCCGCCCTTTGTGCGAGCATTCTTTGATCCCTAGCCTCGTCCTAATGACAATGAGGGTGAGTGTTTAAAAGAGAGACAGAGAGATTCTACGATGAGATCCAAGGTGTAAACCCCTTGCTACAACCATTTCTACGGAAGTTTGAGCTCAGTTCTACGGCCCAGAATTTGAAGCAATGATCCACGATGCTCTCAAGCTTTGTAATAGGCCAAGATTCATCTAAGATTATCTTTAATTCCATCTCCATGTAAGTATCCACACCATCTTCATTATTCGTTCACATTTTATTGAATTTATTTACTATCATTCACATACCCAACTCATCATCTGAGATCATCATAACCTTCATCCCGTTTCATTAATTCACAATGCCTCCTGGTAACTCTTCTCTAATTCTTCATATGTGTATTCACATCGTCTCCTTTTCCTCTCACAAAGAGGACAAACCCAAGCATAGCTTGGATCTTCCACCCAGATGAGCCCTCACTCCACCCTCATTCCATCATCTAAAGATTCAGGAAGGCTTTGACTATGTCACTAACTCATGCGTGTGACTAATTCCTTTATTGATCGGAGAAATTGAGCATACTCTGGTCTCGATTTTTTTTCCAAAGATCCTTCATTGACATGCCCTTGCAAGGGTAGTCTTCTCTTTTACTAGCCTTCCTGATCTTCGTTGAATCAAGGAGAGGGGATCTAGACATTTACCGAGCCAACAGCAACAAGGAGAAAGAGGATTGACCTTATCGAAGCTCCGTTACTAGCACTGCATAAGGTGGAGGGGGAAGAACAAGCTTACATGATCCGTTCGATTAATTTTCACTAGTGAGATCTAATGGTCCATAAGGGGACATGTTGCGCACCGAAGCAGTGTTTCGGCCCACATGTTTGGAGCACTTGAGGCTAGTGCAGAGGGACTACCGCACGACACGTGGCTCGAGCCACTTTAGCCACTCGAGTCTGACCTCCCACATGATCAGGCGCACGTGAGGGAGCGAAATTTGCTCCGACACCTTGACATATTCTTCATATTGCACTTCAGTCCAGACATCACCTGCATAAGGCATGTACATGAGGGAATTTTGCAGAAACATCCTTTTGAATTCTTCAAATTGTAGATAAGCCCCCCCCCACCTTGGTTAAATTGCTCCATAACCATATGATTTTGCTTATTTAAAATTGAGTCCTTGCGAGAAGCTTCTTGTGAATAAATAAAGTTATTTTTATACAATTGTGCCCTTGTATTGTAGTTCGAATAACTTGTGGTTCTTTTATCCAAATTTTATGAAATCAATTTCATTTTAAATATTATTTTATATTCTTTAAAAAGGTGCGTTTTATTTACTGATATAATATATTATTCCTGTATCAAAACTAAGAGAACATATTTTATCTTTTTAGCCTTCTCATTAAATTGATATTGAATTATTTTGTGGTTGGTTGACACATTAATACCTTGATTCTCATGAAGTCTTAATTAATTTCACAAGTCATTTAATCGATTAATCAGGAGAATTATCATGCGATTGTATGCTTATTGTATATTGCATTTTCATCATTATTTTATCATGTATTATAAATGCATAAAATGTTTTCAAATTCAATGCATTGCATTGATTAATTAAATATTTAAATCCTATATTAAATTGATTAGTTGCTCATGTACTTGTGTTCGACCCTAGACTTGCCCAGGTATAAATTAAAACCTAGTCCTCTTCAAAGAGACATTCCATTCAATTCTGATCAATTTGTAATTGGCCATACTACAATAATAATTAATTAACACTACCAAATAGTGATTCATCAGATGACATCATTACTGGGTATTCAATATATTATTTGATTTCTTTTAGGTGTAGATACTTTAATGATTTTAGTGTATTTTAAGTTATGTATTTGTGTTGTTGTATTTGTTGTTTTGTCTTATTTACTTACATGTTGTTAAGCTATTTAATTAGCTTAATCTCCTATAATAAATTTCCAATGATCCTATGTTTTGTGGTAGGGCTCGCGGAGCTGACAGACACTAGAGGAACATGGAGGCGAGAAGCTTGTAGCTACAAGCTAAAGAGACCACTTAACGGTCATTTTAGGAGGAATTTTAGCTTAATTAAGTAGTATTTTTTTATGTTGTAACATTTTTATATTATTTATAATAATTTGTAATTAATTATCAGATTTATATTGGTTCTCGATTAAGTTCTCACATCTGTAAAAAGGGTCATTATTATTCTTTTATTGCGTATCTGTGTCGAGAGTGGTTCTCGACTTGAGTGGCAAAATATAGTTAGGCACATCGCTTCAAATAGATAAGATTTAGGTTGTATTGCCTTTTCCTATTTCGTAAACTTAGGACATGTAATTTTTTTGATCTCTTAAGATTCACTTCTATATTAGAGATTCATCTAGACGCACTGTATGCTACGCTAACTTAATTGATATTCTTCTCTGCTAATAGAACTCCTGCGTAAGGGAGAATTTTCGACTTGCATCATTAAATTAGATTATTTCAATTCAGTCTAGCATCCACATGGAGAGTGCTGGGAATCACTATGAGTATCAATAAATAACTACACACATCATTGATTTCTGCTTGCGGTTCTGTTTTTATTTTTTCCCTTGTTTTACAACTTAAGGTCTAAAGGAAAAGGGACCGAATATTAGGCGATACTTAATGTGGTCACGTTAAATGAAGTGATAACCATAAAATTGGGATTGAAGTATGCAAGTTGACATAATTAAATTGGAATAAAAGCAACCTTGTATTACGGGTGGAAACACCTAGATAGAATGGGTAAGTATGGATCCCTAAGGGTAGAACCCAAATCCCTAGACTTCCACCCTAAGTCTCTAGGTCCAACTCTCGCGGATTTTGTGAGCTACAAGTAGTTACCTTCGACCTTAGAAATACATTTTACTTATACATAGTTATAAGTTTCTTTTGGGGTGTGATATTGAATCGGACAACCCAGGAAGATTGCTCAATTATTCGAGTGCTTATAAGACTTCAACTGGGTATAGTAGGAGACTCCTTAGTCTAACAACTTAGACTTTTGAATATATTTTCAATATGAATAAGGTGGCACTACAAATCTCAAAAACAAAGTATTATACAGATGTGACAAGTTATTCAACCATTAATTTAGACTTATAATAAATATCTACTCCAAAGAACATTTGTTTCCTGCTACTTATGGATCTAATAACTATATCCGTCTTAGTGTGCCTTTGATTATGTTCATGTGGCATTTACACCTCTGAAAGAGTATATTTGATGAGGTTGCACAAGCACAACTATATCTACCACTTCCACTAGTGTTATATTAGTGGTTAATGTTGTCATCTTAATTATATTCATCAACAATAGCATATTCTCCATAACCATCGACATTGTCCACTAACGGAAAATGTCTCTGATGAGGCAACAACTTGTGATGATCGACCATTGATCGTTCCTTATGCCACATTAGGATAGGCTCAAATGACGATCACCATATCCATTTAAAGAAAGGATGGTCATTGTTGAACATCCCAACTGTAACAAATTCTTTGTATATTCTAGCTTAGTGCTAGGGTATCAACCTATGGCCCGTACCCTTTGAGATTACTAAGGGGATAATCATTGATAGAGACCCTCCTCACTGAGTAATGGAGGGGATAGGCCCCTTTGAACATCCCTTTCTGTGAGACCAACAAGGATGATTGTCATGATAAGTGTCCCTTCTAATGATAAACATTCCCATCGATTTCCATAAAAAATGGGACGGTCACATACAACCATGCGACGACAATCCTCCTAGAATCTGGTACTCAACAAACCGATTCCTTACACATACATTCCACATTTGGAACACATGATATAAAATATAAACAAGATAAAATAGTACAAAAGTATACTAGAATTTATTTTTTCCTATTCATAACATGTCCAGCATTCATTATTTACAATCCTTGTCCACAAAATCTTACTTGTATGTATCAAAAAGTATATCCATCCATACATTGTACATATCATGTCTCTCAAAATTATTAAAGTAAAGGTAGTAGTAAAACTACAAGTAAAAACTAGTTACAAGCATTGTACCACAAGAAGATCGTCTAGATGCACAAAAACAATAGCTCCAAGTTGCTGCTCATTGTTGTGGTTGCTTATGAGAACACGTGGGATCTAACGTAAAGGTACATTATGAGAAAAGTTTCCCACTACGATATAAAAGTTTCAACAAGGTACTAAAGAAGTGTGCAAAATAAACAACTGGGTAAATTGTTCTCACAAAGAGAACAAACTCTAATCATTCTCATTAGCTATGAAACCCAAGTTTTGTAGATAATATGTGATCTTGATCCACGTGAGACCTCACATTATGATTCTAAGACAATGAGAAGAACTTAGGTTGGGGTACCTCTGCAGGAATGCGGTGAGGTACAATGCATTTTAAGTAAGTTCTCAACACGTCCACTTAGCTTCACTTATCAAACTGTAGCTCCGATTCCCAAATCAAATTCCAATCCGTGAATCATCGTGAAACGTCTAAGTCCACTATCCATGTGTAAGGGTCCATGGTGACATAGGGCATGAGTCAGGGCACCAATTATTAAGATCATTTGCACTATAATTCCCACGACTATCCTAAATCCTTTTTAAGCACATGCGACTTGTATTTCATTCCTAAATTCATTAACTACATTTCCTAGAACTCCCCTCTTAGTGCTTCCATCTAAAATATCAACCAATGTGGTCTACACCAACCAACACATGAATGTTAACTTTAAGTGAACAAACGAAATACTAGACTACCAATCTTGACTACTTGGTCTGCTCTCAAAGCATTGGGCTGAAGGCAAGCAAGTACTGAGGTTGAACACCACGTGGAGGAGATCAAAGTCATCCTAGTGCATGGGTTCCCATCGTCAATGGAGCATTAAACGTGTCATTTCTCCATGGGTTGAGATATCAAGGAGGAGAGTTTTTGAGGTATAATTTTGATAAATCCCAAGTTCATCATCATTAAATACCATTATTTACTCTCTTTCTTAAGAAAAATCACCAAAATTCACCAAAAAAGTTAGTCTAGTTAATATTTTATTTGTAGTAAATAATTGACTCTAATTATACTATATTATAAACATATTATTGTGCTATTATTTATGGGTTTCTTTATTATAAAAAATCACATAAAATTAAAATAATATTGTACACTATTTAGTTAACATAAAATATAAAATAAACATCCAAAATGAAAAAAGAAAATAAAAAGAAAATGTTTTCATTATTTCAATTACTTGTTTAATCATAACTACGTATAGGTGATCCTATTTCTCTATGACTTCTACATAAAGTTGTATGTTCACCACTTTTTCTAAAGAAGCTCCTAATTATTTTACTTATAATTAACTATTATTTTTGTATTTCTCTATTTTCCGATTGGGACATGTGGCGTATTCCGCTTTTACCACATAGCTCGCTTCTATTTTGCCACTCACATTCATTTAAGGTCATTTGATCTTTCTAATCTAATGGCCATGAGCTCTACAAACCTCTTAACATTAGAGCCCTCTGATCTTATTGATCAAAGGGATCTCAACTATCCTTCCATTCCCGATCGTTGGTCGTCCGATCGCATGCTCTCTCTCTACTTGCCAACCCTCTCTCTCTCATTGTGATCGTCCACCGTGGAGCCTTAGAGAGAGTCGCCATCACTGCAACGTCGCCTTTATGCAATCGGATTGTTTGCTTGTGAATCTCTGTCTCCTTCGGTGCGCCTCGCTCGTGTAGAAGACGTCGGATCTCATGTGATGAGATCATGAGACTCGTCCCTTGGATTATCAATATGTATTGTGAGGAGCCCACATTTCATCAACATGCTCGCAAGCGTCTCCTCTATCGGATCGGACTTGAGACAGGAGATCTCTTCATTTAGAGACTCGATTGTAACCACACTTTAAGAGGTAACCCTAATACTTGTTTGTGATTTATATGGTATGATCCTAGAAGTGTTCTTGGATCATATGGTTTCATCGAATTAAATTTTTAAATTCCATTACCTCGAGCGACTAGTGCGACTAGTCTCTCCCAATCACATACGATGTGTTCCTCACACTTCCATGATGCGCTTAAGGATCTTCCCATATCCTTCATAATACACAGTCTCCCGACATAGTCCGATCCTTCAAACAAAAGGAACGGATCCTCCCAATAGTATTTCCTCGAATCTGACTTGAGTCGGTATATACTGCTCCTAGTCCAACCATGGGGAACTTGCTTGGAGACAAGGTAGTTCACCATGTTGGCATACCATGGGAGTGAGTCAAAAATATAGATCGACTCATCCGGAATGGTTTCTCGAATTGGCTCAGAATCAGGGAAATCCTTTATCTCAATCTTTGAAAGATGATCAACCACTACATTATTGACTCCAGGTTTTCCCTAATTTCCAAATCAAACTCCTGGAGTAACAATATCCACCTAAGAAGACACGCCTTTATATCCTTTTCCATGAGATAACTAATGGTTGAGTGATAGGTATACACTTTTACTTTAGAACCAAGAATCACAGACCTAAATTTCCTTAAATCCCAGACTATGGAAAGCATCTCTTTTTCGATCTCGGTATAAATTTCTATGTTGGTTCCAAAACCTTGCTTGTGTAGTGAATTGCAAACAGAATCCGATGCTTTCCGTTCAACAGTCCCCCGGAGCTAAGGGTACGACAGGTAGTACGGGCCCTCTGACTTCATCTTCGCTGCCCCAATATAGCTCCTATATCAAACTTCGAAGCATCAGTCATGATCTCAAAGTGAAGAGATCAATCAGGGGCCTGCAGAATCGATGAGTCATAGATCTTCTTCTTAAGGAGCTCAAGTGCATCAAGACACTTGTGATCTACAAAGAACTTAACGCCTTTTTTTGAGAGCTCAGTCAGGGGTCACGCAATCTTAGAAAAATCATGAATAAATCATCTATAAAATCCAACCTGCCCCAGAAATGACCACACTGATTTGATGTTGGTTGGTGGATCAAGTTTCTTGATTGCGTCCACCTTGGCAGGGTCAATTTCCATTCCCTTTTTGGAGATGATGTGCTCTAACACGATACCCTCCTTAACCATAAAATGACTTTTCTCCGAGGAGAGTACCAAATTCACCTCTCTACACTTATGAAAGACTCGTTCCAAGTACGATAAACAAGAATCAAATGAAGCACCATGGACAGAGAAGTCATCCATGAAGACCTCCAGGAAATCCCCTACCATATCAGCAAACATGGCAATCGTGCACCGCTAAAAAGTACCTGGGGCATTGCATAGCACATAAGGCATGTTCCTGAATGCGCATGTACTAAAGGACATGTAAAAGTGGTCTTTTCCTGGTTCTCAAGGGTGATGGCTACTTGATTATAGCCTAAGTACCCATCAAGAAAACAACATAACTCTTTCCCTGCTAATCTCTCCAAAATCTGATCAATAAAAGGTAGGAGAAAGTGTTCTTTCTTGATCGCAACATTCAGGCATCTGTAATCGACACAGATGTGCCATGACGTCGGTACTCGTGCCACGATCTCAACTCCCTCCTCATTGGTGACCATCTGAATTCTTGACTTCTTCGGGACAACATGCAAAGGGGCCACGCATTTGGAGTCAAAGATTGGGTAGATAAAACCCACTCTGCACCGAGGAAGTCCAGGGACGAACACAGAGACACGAGCAATTCAGTGATTAAATTTAAATATCAAATATTTAATAGAGCAATTTATAGGATGATCATCATGATCGTATACACTAAAACAAAAAAGAGATAGATTTTTAAAATCATTATTTTTTATGCAATTGATTTAAATGTAGACAATAATGCACAAACAACACGTAAGTGTCCACAACATGAAAAAGCTCCTGAATTTTATTGATTAAATTTCAATCAGTAATAAGTAATCCAAAAATCAAGATAAAGAGGTCTCAATTCATCAAGTTTAGTTAAAAATTGATTTATAAGTATTCCGTAGAGAGATGGCTCCTAATTAATCAACCAGGAATAAGCTAATTAGGAATAAAAAGATTAATCAATATTTCAGTGATCCTAATCAGTTAATTAATAAATTTAGGGATTTAATTATTTGAATAATGCACGATATACCAATTTCAAGTTCAAGTAAGGAGTCAAATAAAATAATAATATTCCTAACAGTGAATGCATAAAATAAGTGTTAAATTGTTCATCTAAGCACGCTAACACATAAATAATTAAATCAGCTTTCAAACGAGATCAAAATCACTTCATTTGGATTTATAAATGAAAAGTTATTCAAGGTTTAGTCTAGTGCCATTTTTGTAATAAAAATAACAAGTTTTTATTACAAATAAGGACAAAAAGGATTGAACGGTAATTAAAATAAGCATAAGGGCTAATATGAAAATAATACAAAAGAGGAAGGACTTATATACTAATAGGGTAAATATGAGGGTTGGTGTTGTAATTTGCTCATGTCAGGTACACAATGCACGTGACTTGACTCGGCTCGGAATAGGTGGATCGGTCCATGTGATGAAAGTTGGTGTTTTGGAAGTATGCTCGAGGACCAGAGCCTTAGGGTTGAAACATTGCTTTGTGCGAGCAACGTGGCGCTATGAAGGCCACCAGATCTCACCCAAATTGGGGATATCTGCGTAGACACTCTCCCTTGGTTCTTCGTCTCCTCTGCAGGTGGTGAAGCAAGGATAGGGCTCCGACAATGGTCGACTTCCTCCTCCACTACTCCTCGTGTGCTCTGAAGTGCCCAACATGATGCTGATGATGTCAATGAAGGTACGCTATTATCTGGATGTCATGGACGATGGAGGAGCATTAGGGAATAATCTCCAGTTTGGAACTCCTTCTAGATTTCTGACCATTAAAGCCTATGTCACATGTAGGTGTTAATAGCCAAAGTCCAACGCAAATGCGAATGGTTTGAGGGATTGGTGAGGTGAAATGGAAGGCTTCTTGTACGTGAAGGATTGAGCCTTCAAAAGGTTCACAAGCTTTGAAAGCTTGTGAAGGATCGATATGACTACATAGGTGATGGAACAAAGAGATTGCTAGGGGGTACGTGTGAAAGATCAATGGAATACGATGGATTCGGTGCAATCAAATTAGAATATGAGCCATCAATGGATCATAGGAAAATCAAATAGTGAATTAGAATAAAATCAAATGAAAAGCTTACCAGAAAGTTGATGAGAATGGAAGATGGATTTAAAGAACAATGCGGCCTGAGACGAAGCTTAGAAGTTTTGTTGGTCGTTGCTACAGGATTTAGGCCACAAATCAGAGCTCGATCATCCAAGGAAGTGGCTGAAACAAGACCTCTTTGATCGAGTATCTCGTCGGTGGTTTCCTCCTTCGTCATACTCAAATTCAAACCCCAATTGTCACCTAGAGGTAGGAGAGGATGGGGGGGATCACTTACGAATGGTGGATGGACGAAAGTTGGTCGGCGGTGGAGTTTTGAGGTGTAAAAATTGATGAAGTGCGGTTGAAGGGGTTGGTTTCATCCACCTCCAACCGGCAAGAGAGAGAGAGTGAGAATGGGGGGAGTTAGGGTGTTGATGTGGATAAGGAATGAGAAGCAAAGAGTTTTGGGGCGGAGGTTGGTAGAGCGATTGCCAGATTTAGTTGGGATAAAAGGAAGAAGTTGGGTGCCGGTAAAGGGTCGCGTCACTTCAAAGCCCAACAGTTGAGGTTAAAGATGCTTGTTGGATTAGTATCCAATGATCTTGGTACGGGGTGGATGGAGCAACGAAGGGCGACCATGGTGGCACCACATGACCCAATAAGAGATTAAAGAAATTAATAAATAAGAGATAAATCTAAAATAAATAAAAGGAAAATGAATCGGAAATAAACTTAAAACATGAAAGTTGTAGATCTTGATGAGATCTACAACTTTTATGTAGAAGTCAAAGAGATTAGAGGTCATTTGTACATAACTAAAAATTAAATACATGTTAAAATGCTATAAAACATTTTTCTATTAATTTTCTTTTATCATTTTTTGTATTTTGAATTATTTTATGTTATATTGTATATGTACAATATTATACTACTTTTATTTGATTTTTAATGAGAAATAAATACATAAAATAATAACACAATAATAAGGTTATATAATATAGAGTAATTAGGATTAGTTATTCACAACACATAAAACACAATGAATGCTAATTACCATTGAATCTCAATGATAATATTAAGTGAGAGAGATAATAATGATGAATAATGATGAAAAATACGAGATTTATTAGAGAGTTATTCAATTCAATGAAAAATCAAAGAAAAGAAAGAGGATTCTATGCACCCTACTCTTGGTTTTTGTGGAATTTTTAGCTTTTAGATTTTAACGGAATTTTTAGTTTTTATTTTTTTATGTTTTATGATTTTATATTTTCTTATAATATTTAAAATTTGAGGAATTTTAATTTTTGAAAAAAGAAGAAAATAAATAAATAAAATAAGAAAATATAAAAGGAATAAAAAGACAAAATTTTGGATTTATAGAATATAGCAAAAATAAACAGAAATTTCAAATAAAATTATTTTTAGGTTTCTTGAAATTTTTTAATGTTTTTTATAATTTCTCCTGAATTGTTTGAATTTTTTAAGTATTTAAAATAAATGAAAAACATGGCAAAAAATAAATAGAAAATAATACTAATGTTTTTGGATTTTTAAAAATATAAAATAAAGTTAAAAATAGATGAAAAATATATAAATGGAAAGATAGACTTTATTAATTCCTAAAAAATTTTTGTGTTTTTTTGAATTTTCTATGATTTTATATGATTTTTTTATGTTTTTAATTGTTTTATATTTTTTGGTTTTTATGAGGAATATCTATGCGAACATGGTGCAAAAATCAAATCAAGGCAAAACCTAAGTTCATAGAGCGCACGTCTCTGGTTGTGGATGGAGGCAGGGGAGGAGGGGAGTGGGGTAGAGGCAGTGGAGAGGGATGGGGAAGGGTCGACATACTTAGAGGAAGAGGGTGAGGGCAGCGTATGTTGCGGATGTAGGTGGGTGTTGGGTGGGGAAAGGGAGGTGAGGAGGAGGGTGACGGGGAGTGGTACTCAATATAAATTCGATAAACAAAATGGGTATAATGTAAAAGCACATAACGGAATCTGGTTAATTTTAACAGGTAAATGGATGGGGGTTAACCACATGGTCTATAGGGTAAGGGTTAACAAGTTTATAATGTTGAGGGGGGAGTTAGGGTGTTTCAAAGGTCGTAGAGGTAATTTGAAAAGTTTATAGGATCTTCCAGGTAAAAATCCCAATAAATAAGCAGGATTTTTTTCGAATTTTTAGAAGGTTTTTATATTTTTTATTTATTTTCAAATGCAAACTTGAACTTTTTATGTTGTCACTTAATTTTTAAAAAATAATAAAAATGATGAAAATGCAAAATGAAATTTAGTGATGAAAGATCTAATTAGTAGGAGCTTAAAATGAATTTTGGGAATTTTCCAGAGATGTTTTGCTATTTTTTAATTTATTTTAACATGCAAAAAAATAAAATGTAGGCTCACGGGATTATGGATGCAATTAAAAAATATTGTAAGGACCTAATAATAACATAAAAATAATTTGCAGGGTGAGGCATACAAAATGACCATAATATGTGTGTGGATGCATGTGAGTCGTGCTGGATTGGACCTATTCATAATTATCTAATTTCCAGGGCTTAAATAATGATTAATACTTCACAAACATTTATTACAATTATCACATGAAAACCTGTGTTGTGTAGCTCTCAATTCAAATTGGAATTGATTGCGAATAAACTAAATAACAAGGAAAGAAATGCAAATGTTCAAGCAACAGAAAGAAGACATGTGTCCCTGTATGACTTATTTGCAAAATAAAAACAAAGCAGGGGCTTAGACGCAATGTTACCTTAATCCACGTGGCGAAGCAGCTGACTGGATGGTGTTGACTCTCTGATCGAATGGTGACGATTGAGGCTCGCGTGGATGGATTGGATCAAATCTAGAGAAAGATCAATGACCGGATTTTAGGGCTCTATCAATGGTCCTGATGAAGTCTAGAACTTGTGTTCTTGATCCAACTATGATGAAGGTAGCTGGAAGAACTGGCTTGAAGGTGACTGCTGATGACTTTCAATCAAGCTGATCTCGCTCAATTCAAAGCCTAATCGACTCCTGAAGGTGGCTGCAACTTCCCACAAGATTTCTCTACCAAACTGAAGGTTCAAATATGTACAGATCTGCTTGATTATGGATTTGGAGTTCTAGTGGTCTGCTTCCTGTAGTGAACCTCCAAGTGGGACTCCAACTTGTGTCCCTCGCTCTCAGGTGGACTCCCAAGACCTCCAAGGAATTTCGCTGCTCGGAGAGGGAGTCCAACAATTTTTATTAAGCAGAAAAGATGGGAAAATGGTAAAGGAATGGGGATCTCTGACGGAGATGGTTTGGTAGAGATCAAATCTTCAGACTGTGATGATCTGAAAGGGGTCAGATGTGAAAAGAGATGGAGAATGTCTAGGTGAACATTATCAAGGTCGGATTGAAAATTGAACGAGAATGGAGCTTGGATCTTGCAGATCAGTGATATTAAATCTAGGCTAACAACAAAAATCAAGCAAAACTAAAAGCTAAAACATAAATTAAACTATCTAAGGATACCTACAGGGAAGGAATGGACTAGATTCACCTTGATCTGCTATTGATGGTGGAGAGGCGGAACTACGCTGAAGAAGGTCCGACGAGTGGATTGGATCGTGAATCTAGCCTTCATCTCACACTCATGATCGCGGAAACTCAAGTTCTCACCTTAAGCTACTTCCAAGGATCGATCTCGAGGAGGAGTGAGGCCAAAAATGGATCAAGCGACGATGAGCAGTGATCTGGAAAAATATATAAAAATAATGTCCAACCAACTTTTGAATTCAAAACGAGAGTGGATCAAGGTGTGATTCAGAGAGTGAATGGTCTAGCGAGGAGTTCAGTTATTGGTTCTAAAGAATTAATGAAGGAAACATGGTGGGTTAGTAATCGACGTGTACATGAAAAATAGGAGAAGAAGGGTAGGCATGCAAGAAGGAGGAAATAGTAAAAGGACAGGTGAGTTAATCTCGGTCCAACCAATCAGGAGGCGTGCAACTACAAGACAAAATTGGGAAAATTATAAAAAAAGGAAGAAAATTATGAATAAATCGAAATAAAATTGAATATGAATTTAAAATAAAAATTAATATAAATAGAAAATATTAGTAATTTAATTGACATATTTTTGGTGTTTTAATTTCTTAAATAAGTTATATACGAAGGAATGTTTAAATAAAAAGTTTTATTTACGGGTATATTTACAACACCTTGATTTTTAATTAATTATTTTTACAAATATACATGAAATTTAATAATTTATTAATTTACAACATTTTATAAGGATGTTAATGATATTTTTTATATTTTAAGGAATTAATTATTAGGTTATATAAATAGGTATATTTATAATATATACATAGTGACACATATATAATATATTCATATTTCATTTTTTTGTTGATTTTTGATTTTTTAGTTTTTATTTATGTTTTTATTTATATAAAAGACAACATTTATAAATATTTTAAAAATAAAATATAAATATATACACAAATATGTATGATGATGCGACTTGGGCTAATTCCGGTTAAGTTGATTAATTAAAGTGGCATTATCCAAAATCAACCAAGTCAATCAATTGAAAAAAATATTTAACCACTAAATAAATAAAAAAAATCACACAAGTGTTATAGCTACTACATTAATATGATATAGCGACTAGGGTCGAACACAAGGAGCATCGTGATAAACTAGGTAGGTGACTCAAGGAATCAAAGGAATTTACTCTTTTTTAGATTTTTTAATGTGCAAATTTTGAAATTTGAAAATAAGGCAAAAAATACAGAAAATTGAAATAAAAATATTTTTGTGTTTTGTAGATTTTATACTATTCTTGTGGGTTTTTAGAGAATTTTTGTTTTTTTAATTTTATAAAAATCAAAACTAGAAAACAAGCAAACAATAAACAACCAGGAGCAATTTGCAAAAATAAAATATCAAATAAGCTCAAAACTTCTGGATTTGGTATTAGTAAAAATTAGAGAAAATTACCTATAAAAAGAACTGAAATCACAATTTTCAGTTTTTATACGATTTTTATAAGATTTTCAATGTTTTGCCAATTTTTAGGATTTTACAAAAGATATGAGCTGAAATTTATAGAAGTTTGAATAAGATAAATTAATCCTACAATAATTTTCTTAGAATTTTTAAAAAAATTCGAATTTTTAGGATTTTTATAAGAAAGACAAGGAGTTTTTGTGTTGTTTTTGATTTTTTAATAATAGTAAATAAAAGGAAATTGGCAAACTAAAATTACCACGCAAATAACATGCTAGTAGGAGTTTTAAGGTATTTTTGTAGAATTGTTTAGGCCAATTTAATTTTTATTGCAATATATAAAAGAGCATAAAAAATAAACAATGAAAAGAGGACCTATCTGCAAATATTTCAAATCCTAGGGCAAGATAATAATACGTAATAAAAGTGAGATGAATCTAGTGCAATTTATCTAGAGAGCTTATGCGGGATAAGTGATTCAACACTCAAAGGAGCATAAGTGCATATATTAAAAACTTCAACTATTTTATTAAACAATTAATAGCATAGGGCAAAATATGCAAATATACCAGAAAGACACGTGAAGCCACATGCGACTTCAACTCGACTGGACTGAAATGCAAACATAAAAAGTACGAGGTCTTGAGTGCAAAAAGTTCATAACTAATTATTACATTTATTGAGCTAAAACAAAATAGCAGAAAATGCGAGGGTAAAAAGGAAATATACCCCTCGCAAACTCATGGCAGGAACGTGGAGGGACTCTAACGTACTGTCCTAATGCGCCTCTAAGAAATATCCAATGGCGCAAGTTGTGGTGCAGGCGTACGGTGCAGATCACCGTTAGTAGGCATATCTAACGGTTGAGATGGTAGGTGAGTGTGCGTGTCAGATATGTTACTGCTTTGATCGGACACACAGATTTTGGGCGTGGATGAACAAACGAGATCAAATGTAGGAAGAAGGGCTCCTCATCTGATGAACATGAAAGACTCTGGAAGAACATGAAGGAGGAGCAGCTGGGCGAACTTCGATCGGATATATCCGGTGCTCCTTGGCTCTGATGGTCTCACCGAGAGGATCAACTTGTCCCTGAAAGTATTGTGCGTAGACTGGAGTGCTCTGATGGAGCAAGGAACTATCGGATGAATATCAGAAGCTCTGAGTTCCAGGAGCAGCTTCGCCAGAAAATTGAGGCTTGATTCAAGCCTCCTCGCACGCACCGGCACATGCAAAGAGAAGAAAGACTCGGAGGCGTAGCTCCAGTTGGGTTATTTCATAGAGAAACACAAAGAAGCGATGATGAATGGTGACTGACCTCCGATGGAAATGGAGGAGGGAGATCTATGCCTAATCCTGCTCCGATGAGCAAGATATAGGATGGAAAGGGTGCATGAGAAGGTAGGGGTTAAACATTAAGTCGATCGAAGCGGCTGATGTGGTGGGGCTCAAAACCGATGGTCGAAGCAAATGAAATGGTTGGCGGTGATGAACTAAAATCGAGGTGGAACGACGAGTGCTACGGTGATCAGCGACACAAGGTAGATGTGGAGAAGGGGTTGTTCCTTAATCTTGATGCGTAAGGCAGAAGAGGCTTCTCGCGGCAGAGCTCCGGCCATGAAGTGAGCTGCGATCAATCGGCCACCAAATTAGGCTCCAAAGGGGAGCAATAGGACCCTGTCACGATACAAAAGACACAAGTGTAAGAAGGAGGTGCGAAGAACGAACTGAGAAGTTGTGGAGACCGGAGAGAATACTTATAGGCGTCCCAAGGGTTCCAGAAAGATCAGAGAAGAGCGTGCAACCCTAGGAGGATCCAGACCTTCCTAGGGATTCGTGAAGATCACGAATCAACAATGAATAATCGGGTTTGCAATCCAAGGTCATGTGTGGTCGGATCCAGATGGGAAATTAGGAAGAAGACTTGTTCGAGGAAGCCTGCCTGAGTCTGAATCTGGGAAAGGAGGGGTTGACCCAGGTCACCGAACCTGGGTCGACGAGTCAGAAAAATTGATTTTCAAAAATCAAGAAACAATGAATGAAAAATAGTAAATGGTCTTAGAACAAAAAATGAATAAAATAAAAAATGTTTGTTATTTTTCAAGCTATTTTTCTGTGATTTTTAATTATTTTTAATAGTACATACATACATATATATAGTATATACAGTTTAGGTATTATGCATAGGTATACTATACCTATATGTTATATACATGTACTTTTATTTATATATTTATACAAAAAATACATTTTATTTTATATTTTATTTACTTACAAGATAATTTAAAGGGTGTAAAAGCATTTTTATTTGATTTTAAAAATTACATAGGTGTTAAATAAATAGGTATTATGTAAAATATATGCATATTTTATAATTTTTACAACGAGAAGACCATTTTATTTTTTATTTAATTTATATTTCATGAGTTTTATTTTAATTATAATCAATATATACAATTATCAAAAATACAAAATATATACAAGTTATTTACAAAAGAAATAAATAAATAGATATATAAAAGTATAAGTGTTGTATGTCTGTACATATTCTTATTTTGAAATTATTTTTTTACATTTTTATTTACAAAATTTATTAAGGAAATTGAATTATTTTGATATTATTTTTATTTAGAAATAAATAGGTGATATATATAGGAAGAATAATGATGAATATGCCAATCATAAGGACCATATCTCTCGCTATTTTATTCCTTATCAATCAGACCAATATTTGGCCTTCTCTTAGGGTTCGAGTCAGTCTGCATTTATTGTATAAATTCATCCTTATTTTATTAATTTCTTTTCTTATTCATTCTTTTATTTTGATATAAAAGAATATGAATTACACACTTTTAACAAATGCATGCATAATACTAATTTACATACTTCCATATATTTTGCACACGGAATTTTGGTAAAATAAAAATAATAAAGGAATTGAATCATGGATTCATCATTTCCCTATACTTTATCTTTGCTAGTCTTCTAGCAAACACTTACATGAAAAAGAAGTGAAAAAGAAATAAAAAAGAAAAGGCAAAGAATTTAGAATAATATTGATTATTAAACTTATCTTCATAAAATTGGAGTATGGAGCTCGGTAAAATCTTTGGATTGTTAGTTTGACAGAATCTTATTGGGAAATGGACTTAAACCTAACATACTCTAAATTCCACAATACTCCTATTCAGGTCGCCTAAACAACCAAGTCAGAACAAGTCTACATACACAAACTCTTATGACTATGAATCTATACTTGTATTGTATAAGTGATATATAGCTCCTCACCTCAGAAACGATAAAGAAACAACCTCCATCAGCAAGGTAACTCTAGTCCCCTAGTCTAATAACTCTTTCCTCAAGGAGCGGGTATTCCCTTCTAAGTTCAAGTGCAACCGGCTCAAGAAGAGGGGGAAAGAAGAGAATGGTCTGTGGCCAGTGTAGCCACATATCCTTTGGAGCTTGGCTAGTGTAACCAAGTCTCCAGCTGCAACCTTCCCCGAGATGAGACAATGTATCACCTAAGCTTCGCTTATTCAACTATATACACTCCTACAAACATTTTATTTTCAATCAGGTGTGTCCCATTTTTTAGAGTTTTTCATTTTTTATGATATATATATACACACACACAACATATCTACAAGGTGTATCATGTACATAAAGTTTTCTTCTTGAATCAGTAGGCTATCCCTCTTTTGAAGCATTATTGCAACCAACAACATCCTGCCGTTAGACCTCAATGCCACTAGACCATGCTGAAATGCTCCTCTCTCCCTAGAGGAAGGCGGATGCTCCCACTAGTTGTTACACATCCCTGTGCTTCCCAAGACAAAGGATTTCGCCCTCACCACCTCATCCATGAAGAGCTACGTATAGAGTGCTTGTCCAAGTCATGGCCACTGTCTATAATAATCACGTGTGTGTTGTTAAGTGTTGTACTTAGGCCAATCAAGATGACTTGTGAACATAGTCTTGTGGACTTAAATAATTAAGTCGCTAGGACCTGAAAAGTCTCAACTCCAATTCCTATAAGGTTGCTCTGAAATTAAGTGGATTAAGGTCTTAACCAAGCTCCATTCTTTAATTTTATCCATATTAGTTTAAATGTCCATACTATTCAAAAAAATGCATATGTACATACAAGAAAGATTTACAAAACATTTGAAAAGAAAGGAAAAGACAATAATCTTTTTGAAAAGTTTTTCAATTTTTTTCTCATTTTATGGTATTTTTAATAAGAAAGAAAATAAAGAAAGTTTTTAGAAACATTTACAAGAATATATACATAGTTACAAGGGTTTTATTTACAAGTTTCATATACAATTTTTACAAGGGGACTTTATCTACAAGAATTTTATAAAGGAATTTCATACACAAGAGTTTATACAAGGTTTACAAATAAGTATGGATTTTATTAACATATATGTACAACTACTTGATATGCCAGTAGTTTATATCCCATGTGATAAAATATTTTACAAAAATAATGTGCAAACCATTTTTCAAATTTTTTTCAAAATATTTTCAAAACCTCTTTCAAAAATTCTCAAAATATTTTCAAAACTGGTTCTACAAATTATTTTACAAATCACTTTACAAACAATTTTTCAAAAAGGTTTTGCAAATATTTTGCTTTTACACATTTATAAAAAATCGTACCATGTACATAATTTTGATATACAAAATAATTTACAAATATTTTACAAACAAAACATTTTTGCAAACATTTTACAAAATTTTGTAAACATAATTTTACAAAGGTTTTTACAAACAAAAAATTTTGCAAAACTTTTTACAAAAAAATTTACACACATTTTTGCAAACATTTTCCAAAAATATTTTTATGGCAGTTTTATAAATAATAGCCATGTTATTAATCCCAAAGTGCAAGTTATGTCTAAAGTATATATACATTATATATATAAGTGATCCTATGAGTGCAAAAAGTTGTGAGAGCATGAGAGGGGTGATTCTGGACTACATGATTCACCCAGGAGAGAGAAGATCAGGAGAGAGAAAACATGATCATGTGGTCCAGAATCATTCCTCTCATGCTCTCACAACATTTTGCTCTCATAGGATGACTCCTCTCCCCCCCCCCTCTCTCTCTCTCTCTATATATATATATATATATATGACACCTCCTATGCTTAGCTGGAACAATGTCCTTAGAGTGATCAGAGAGCGACAAAGGAAGACATAACGCGTGCTAAGTATAGAGAAGTGAAAAGAATCATATACTACAACAACAAAGAGACAGAAGGAAGTGAATAGAAATCGGTGATCCCCCTATACTGGATAAAGTAATCCTAAATACATAAGACTATAGAAGAGGAAAAATCGAGAAAGAGAATGTACACAATTAGCGACTTGACTTGTCCCTCCTATACTTAGGGTAAAAGATCCCTAAGTATCGAAAAGTTTATCAACAATTGAGGGACAAGTGAGTGAGAATCAAAGAAAGAGAAAACATATATTACCTTACTATACTTAGGGTCGAATGTCACTGTGTATAGGTAGCAAAACAAAGGTAATAGGGTAAACAGATATATGAACAACACAAGTTCTACACCCCCCCAATACCTAGGATAAAGTGCATCCTAAGTATAGCAAAAATCATATGATGTGACATGGAGTGTTGAACAAAACGAACGAACGAATGAATGAATGATATAAACAATATGGATATAAAAGAGACAGAAAGAAGTGTAACTCATGTATGAGATGCATAAGATGAGAGTCAAAGAACATATTTCATACAAAATAAGTAGGGGCAACATCAACAGTCAGTGAATCATGATCAAGAAAAAGCTTCAGGCACTAATCGTTGACTCGAAAGGTGGATTTAGAAGATAACTCAAATATGTCAATACTACCGTTGTCATGCACCTTTCTGATGAAGTATGGTCCCTTCCATTTGCTTTGTAATTTCCCTAGAAATAATCTCAGTCTAGCATCAAATATCCACACTCTCTGATCATTCTCAAACTACTTATGGCTGATGTGAGAGTCATGCCATATCTTTACTCGATCCTTATATTGTAGGCTACTTGAAAAGGATGCATCTCTAAGCTCCTCCAACGCTGCTAACTCTGCTCTCCTCTGATCTCCTATACTCTCATGATCCAATAATATTTCCGTGAATGCCCATAATGATTTGTGCTTAATCTCAATAGATAAGTGCCATGGCTTGCCATAAATGAGTCGAAATGGAGATTTATCGAAAGATATCTTGAAGGATGTCCTATAGGACCACAAGACCGAGTCCAAAAGCTGTGACCAATCCGTTTGGTCAGGGTGGATGACCTTCTACAATAAAGTCTTGATCTCCCTATTTGAATCCTCAACAAGACCATTCGTTTATGGATGATATGGCATGGGAACTCTATGGTCTATTCTGAACTCTTTAGTAAGGTCCCTTACTTTGTCGTTGATAAAATGAACTCCCCTGTCAGAAATCAAAACTCTAGGAACCCTGAACTGTAATAAGATATTTTCCCTCAAGAATCTGCATACGATCCTCACATCAGCGGTTCGAGTGGGGATGGCCTCAACCAACTACTCACATAATCCACAGCCAACTGAATTTACTCGAACCCCTGACTCTTAGGGAATGGACCCATAAAATCGATGCCCTATGCGTCAAAAACCTCACAAAAGTGAATGGGATGCATCGACATCATGTCTCTATGACCACAACTGCCCATTCTCTAACGGTATGTATATCGCTTTACGAATTCATTTGAATCCTTGAAGAGTGTTGGCCACCAAAGGTCGGATCGGAGTAACTTTTGTGATGTCTGTCTCCTAGAGTGATGTCCTCCTTCCTCAAGCTTGTGGTAACAGGTGAGGATGCTATGGTGCACTTCTTGAGGAATACACCGACACTAGACACTATCCCCCCTCCCCTTGTGGTAAAGGAGGGATCCTCCCAATGGTACGACTTGGACTTTGTAAGGAAAGTCTCAAGTCGTTGCCTGGTCCAACCTTGTGGAACTTTCTTGGAAACAAGATAGCTCTCAATGCCAACATACCATGGGAGAGAGGTGATAGCAAGAATCACCTCGTTTGGGAATGTCTCAGTGATAGGTGTTGTAGTCTTAGAATCCTCAAGATGCTCTAATCATGAGTGGTGATCTGCCACCACGTTCTTGACTCCAGGTTTATCCTTAATCTCAATGTCAAACTCCTGGAGTAGAAGGATCCATATAGTCAAACATGCCTTGGCATCGTTCTTAGCCATTAAGTACCTGATGGCAGTGTGATCTATATAAATAGTCACTTTAGATCTGAGAATATAAGATGGAAACTTATCTAAAGCAATGACTATGTCTAGAATCTCCTTCTCTGTAATAGTATAATTCCTCGGGCGGCATCCAAAGTCCTACTAGCATAGTTTATGGAAAACGACAATCCATCCCTCCTTTGTCCTAGCACAGCTCTTGTGGCAAATCATAAGTGTTCGTTGTGATCTCTAATGGGAGAGACCAATCAGGTGGATGAAGAACATGAGCCAGCACAACCAAATCCTTGAGAGTCTCAAACCACAAAAGACACTTATCATCTACAATAAATTCGATATCTTTCGTGAGAAGATCATTAATCTGTCAGACAATACGACTGAGGTCCTGAATGAACCATCGGTAGAAACCAACATGCCCTAGAAAAGACTGCAACTGCTTCAAATTGGAGGGTGAATTGAGCTTCTTAATGATATCCATCTTGGCCAGATCAACCTTCATGCTCTTGTTGGAGATGATATGACCAAGGACCGTCCTTTGAGTCATCATAAAATGACTCTTCTCCCAAGAAAAAATAAGGTTGACCTCGATGCACTGCTAAAGAACTCGGTCTAGGTAAGAAACACAAGCATCAAACCCATCGCCATAAACTGAAAAATCATCTATGAAGACCTCTAAATAGTCACCATCATGTCCAAAAAGATGGAAAGTATACACCTTTGGAGTGTAGCTGGGGCATTACATAATCCAAAGGGCATCCGTCTAAAAGCATACATTCCAAATGGACAGGTGAATTTTGTCTTATTCTGGTCTTTGGGCGCACTGGTCACCTGATTATATCCTTAGTACCCATCAAGAAAGCAATAATGACTCTTCCCAGCTAATCTCTCAATAATTTGATCAGTGAATGGTAGAGGGAAGTGATCCGTCTTAGTGGCATGATTCAATCATTTGTAGTCCACATAGACCCTCCAAGAAGTAGGTACACGAGTAGAAATATCCTCTCTAGACTCACTTACAATTGTAGTGATACCCATCTTCTTGGGTACCACATGTAATGGACTAACCCACTTAGAGTCAGAGTTGGGGTAGATAAAATCGACGCTCCACCACTTAAATATTTCCTTTATGACCACATCTCAAAGATTCGGGTTCAACCTACGCTGGAACTCACGTGAAGGCTTAGCATCATCCTCGAGATAGATGTGGTGGGAGCACATGGTTGGACTTATCTCCTGGAGATCTTCTACGAACCAACTGATTGCCTTGCAGTTCCTTTCAAGAACCTCCATCACACGGGACTCTTGTTCATCAGTCAAATCTGTTGAGATAATGACTAGAAACATATCTGGCTCGCCCGCAAAGAATCTATACTTCATACTATGCAGTAAGGTCATCAATTCTAGGCATGTGGGAGCTGGAAAATCTAGCCTCTGAGATGTCTGAGCTACCATATCGGAATGGGAGAACTCTCGCCTTGACAAAGATGGACCTACTTGTGTTTCTATCAACTACACTAGCTCTATCTTCGCCCTGGTTGTAGGCTCTATAGACATCAAACACGACAAATACTCATCAAAATCCTTCCAATTAAAATTAGTGTCTGAGTCTGAGGGATCTGAATTGGAATGGCATGAAATGAAATCAACCTCGTTACCATAATCTACATCGTCAGCCTCTAAAGTATCATGTGCCACAAGTGTGCTCTCCGAGATCTCATCAGCTGGCATCTGTGAATCTGTTGAGTCTAAAGATGTGACAAGAGCTCATGAAATCGGGTCTAACCAAACTGCCTCATTATTTATAATCACAAAATCACACTCATGGTGGATGTCTTGCCATGTATCTGTCGTTTGATCCGATCCCTGCTCTGAGCAAGTTGAATCTCTAGCTCTCATCTCCTCAATGATCTCTATTTGTATGCTCTCACCCTTGACATGAAAGTATACCTTCCCACTATCATGATCAGACACATCCTTTGTTGTCGCTAGGAAAGGTTGGCCTAATATGATGGGGGTATCGGTCATGTACTTAGGGATCTCCATGTACAACACAATGAAGTCCATGGGGAATTTCATGCACTGAATGGTGATGACAATGACCTTCAGTATCCCCTTTAGCCTCTTGACAGATCTATCTGAGCACATGGATTTCTACAATGTGGTTACAACTCTTCTTTCTAGGGTCCCCGGTCTTCTCTCTAAGGTTCTTCTGGAAGAGAGGGATGTGCTCTAATGCCTTCTGAAGAGTCAGATGGATATGAAATTTGTCTATCATCTGATCTCTGAACTCTATCTATTGTCTTTTTTTTTGGATTGTCTATTTTTTGGCTCTTCCCTAAGCAAGGTGATTGAGGGAAGGGGATAGAGGGACGCTCCTCAACTAAAGGGTTAAGAGTAGGAGAAGGTCTCTGAGCATGTAAATGACTGGAATCCATATAATAAGCATCAATCACAACACATGGACCAGGAGAAGATACATAAACCTTTCCTTTATTCATGTTTTTGTTTTTCGATGTTTTGCCATTATTTGTATTTTTTAAGGGAAGCATCCTCAGCTACAGAAGTATGAGTCAAAACGACTGGAGTATCTATACATAGACTCTTAATGGCATCGGCACCATCGACAACAATTGAAGTTACGACATCCGCACCATGCTTTGGCCCATCATGTGAAATATTGGTGGCATCAACACCACCATCTGCAACATCTGGAGAAGGGATGGCATCAGCACCATCAACTGGATCATCATCAAAATGGGTGGCATCAACACCACCACAACCATCAACATCACCGGCATCAGTATTGCTCTCTTGCTCATCTAGCACTCTGGAATCTGCATCTGAATGTTGCCTGGATGAGTCGCCGTTGGCTATCTTTCTACAGCTCCTAAGTATCATAGAATCATCATCAAATTGATACATCATGTCATCAAGTATCTCACTAGGAGTGTTGGACTCTGTAGGTTGTACCTGCTCAGATTTTCTCTTTAGATTGTTCAGATTGGGCTCTATCTGTGTAGGTATGGTGGCCTTACCCTTGATGATATCTCTCATCTCATGCCTGAACTCATCCATCTCTCAATTAAAAGTGGCCTACTACTCTGTAAGCATACGAGCGAGATCCTCTAAAACTGGGTTCTCATACGAGGGTGCATGAGAACCAGATTGGTTACCTCTCTGGAAGTGTTGAGGCTGGACATGTTGCTACTACTAGTAAGAGTGTGAGGGGCTGGTGAAACTGAGATTGATGTTGTTGATGTCTCCACTGTTGACCCTGGTACTGGGGTCTAGGAACAGTGAACTTAGAGTATTGGGGCTGCTACTGCTAGGCACCATGCCCTGATTGTATCGGAGGTTGTTGCTAGGGCTGACTACCTCCAGTGGGCCATCTAAAGCCGGGGTGATCACGACGGATAATGGGTGCAACTGGTACTGGCCATACCGAATCCCGTTGACTTCCATAAACGACTCTATCTTCTCATGCAAAGGCGGGGGAAGGGATGCCGATGGATGATCACTCTGATATACCACCATCTGTGTGTTTAGTACAGGTGGTGGTGGCAAATGGTACTGGGGGGCCGACTGAATGTGCTCTGCCTGAATATAATGAACCTATCAGTAAGAGGTAGACGACTATGATGATCGACTCTCCTGATCAGCATGTGACCTAGACTATGCCGTAGAAGCCGTATGTGACTCTTGGAGGTATATGATATGTATCTTGAGGTCACTCAAAGTCTAGGCTAGCTCGTCAATCATGTTGAGCTTGTTTAGGCCCTGGCACGCCTTTTTATCGATAATCTTCATGCAATCCAACTTCTGGCTAATGATGCCCATGTCTACCGTTGATGACTCTGCTAATGTTATGGTTGTAGAAGATGAGACTCTGTGGTGAGACAATGCTTGCGTAGGAGACTTCCCATGAGTGTATATATGGGCATGGGTCATCACAGTGTAGTTTTCGACCATCTCCTCATAGGTTGCACAAACCCAGTCCTTCTCCTTAGATAAATAAGACCCTCTACAAGAGGCATTGACTAACCCCTGCAGCTCAAGTGTTAGTCCACAAAAGAAACTCTGGAATAAATTGGGATGGCTGATGTCATGATGTGGACACATGTCAATGGGCTCTCTAAATCGATCCCGAGCCTCATGGAACTGTTCATTCGGGATCATGGTGAAATTGTTGATCATGGCTCGCGCTGAATTCATCTGACTGAGTGGATAATATTTGTTGAGGTACTCGGTCCTCAGTTGCTCCCAAGTGGTGACAACCCTCCCCAAGTGCTTCAGCCAGTAGGTTGCGCTATCAACTATGGAAAATGGAAAGGCTATTAGCTTGATCATGTCCTCGTCCACAAATCTGTCGTGGACTGTGCTGCAAATCATATTAAACTCATGGAGGGGCTCCTCGGTGGTGTACCCATGGAACTTGGGTAAAAACTAAATTATTTAGGGCTGCAGCTCGAAGTCGCCTAGAATGGCTGGCAGCTGAATCCACCTATGGGTGAGAGTTGCACCAGGTTTGTGCAGTGCTCTCATGGTGCACAAGGGTCTCTATGGATCACGAGCCTCCTTTTGGTTTCTATCATATGCTCGGTCCTCATATCTAGGAATCTATCCACCACCGGGTTTGTCATCTCCCGCATCTGTTCACTCATCTTTTATCTGAGTCAACTCCCACCTCACCTCTGTCATGAGCAACCCTTGGTCCCGTTTTTGTCACTGCATCACCTCTAGGGATGCCAGGAAGGTGTCGTTCATCGTCTCCAGATCAAAAACATCGTGAACATCTGGATGCGCATCATCTCTCCACTCTTTGGCCATCTCATTAGATCCTAAAAAGGAAAAAATAAAGGACCTCATGTGCAACCAAGTCTACAAATATCTGCTCTGACTACTCTGAATGCTCTAGTTGTTGTACCTCAGGTGATGGGTGAGGAAGGTCGAAGAAAAAGGAGGTGGAATACTCAGGCTCCAAGAGCAGGTCTGAGCTCTTGGGAACCTCCCTATATGAATGGACATGTGTGTTGTAAAGTGGTGCCACAAAAGGTATCCTAAGAGACTTCCTGCCCATCATCGTGATGTGAGGATTTATGAAGATTAGATCTGGGATGAAAGTAAAGATGAGAAATCAAACCCTCAATTCACCAACTCAACACAATGATGACTGTGGAATCTTGATAATGATGACTGTGGAATCCTGGTCGTTAATCTTTATTGTTTCAGAGTTTGGTGATGATGCAATTTAAGAAAAGAGTTAGCGAGATGTTAGGTTCTTGTATTTCCCCAATGAATGACCTGAATTCTTATGACTAGTTACACCTACTTGTAACCAGTATAGGTATAAGTACGGATAGTTACCGACTACCCGATACTTGAGGATGGAGCCTTACGCAGTGTCCTATAAACCACCCGCTCCACTAAGGAAGCACGGACCGTTTACCGACTATCCGCATTCCCTTTCTGAAAAGCAGCTAATTGTTTTTATAGAATCAGTAGTCTAAAAGAGAATCCAGGCATGGATTGATCCTAGTGTTCGTCTCTTGCTCACTCTACAAGTAAATTGAAACAATGAGGGGGTTACTCTCCCCAAAATAATGAATGTGATCTTTTTGTTGGTTTTATGGTCGAGTTTGTTTAGTCATCCCGATTTTATTGGGTCATCATTTTTTAGTAATTTTTCAATGAAGGAATATCTAATTAATTTTCCAATTTCCTTTTATTGTTAAGTCCAATAAAACAAGGAGAGGAATATGGAAAGCTGATGCACGATGAAATCAATGATGCATGTACGAGATAGAAGGCATACCTTGCTCTAACAGTCTACATGTAATGTGATATGCACATTATTTAAAGACAGAAAAGAAGCTATCTATATGATGCATGAAGAAATCATCCTAAACAATAGCTCCTATTATGGGAAGAATGAGGTGTTAACTATTGGAAAATGAGACCAAGGTCCAATCTTGGAGGCCACTCGATGCCCGCCACAACGGGCCTTGCTAGTTGTATGTGACCTCTCACAGCGTGTGATCTCAAATCCAAATAATTAACAATTTATTATTTATTTGACTAAGTCCAATCAAATATATAGAAACATATATTCTTTTAGGTGTTTGGAACCAATCACTACCGGAATCAACCAAATAAAAACTGAAGTTTTAGGCACACACAGAAAACAAAATAAAACAAAGTCGACGAAAACCATGAAAATCCGGTGAGGTGCCCCGAGTGCACTGACATTCGGTAAAACAGACCCCGGATAGAAGTGTCCAATGTCTTTGAGAGTTACTACAAGTCTATGCAAAAATAATAACACAACAATGAAGGTAAAATCTGCAACTGTCTCCTCCTTCTCCTTGGATGCTCTCTCATGTCGTTCGGTGTAAGATTGGTTGGCCTCCGCCTTGCTCAGGTGCGTCGGTACTCCTAAGATCGCCTCCCTCACTCCGCGGGCCCCTCACAACAAAGGTAAAATAGAGATATGTCAAAGGCAGTTATAGAAAACAAATAAAATAAAAGATAAAAGAGGGAAACACAATTAAAACAACAAACAGATAAAAAGACAACAATGCTAACTACCTAGTCATGCTCCTCGATAACGACGCCATTCTGTTGATGCGATCTAGAGTAACTTGATTTAAGTTGATTGACTAAAGTGTCATTGTCACTAATCAACCAAGTCGATCAATTGAAAAAATAGTTTAACCACTAAAGAAATCAAACAAATCACACAAGTGCAATAGCTACTTTTTTTAACCTAGTATAACGATCAGGGTCGAACACAAGGAGATTGTGATAAACTAGGTAAATGATTCAAGGAATCAAAGGATTTTTTTAGTGGTTTTTAATTTTGCAATTTTTTATTTTGAAAATAAGGAAAATAAAGACAACGAAGAAAATGCAAACACGGACCTCTTTCTGTATTGTTCAAACAAGCTAAAAAAATATTCAGAAAATTCAAGTAAAAATAATTTTGTGTTTTGTCGATTTTATACTGTTTTATGGATATTGTAGAAATTTTGGATATTTTTTGAATTTTCTAAAAAACAAAAAATAGAAAAACAAGCAAATGGTGAACAACCAAGAGTAATTAACAAAAATAAAATATCAAATAAGCTCAGAACTTCTGGATGTCAATTTTAATAACAACTAAAAAGTACATACAAACATGAACTGAAATTACAATTTTGAATTTTATATCATTTTTATTATATTTTTAATGTTTTGCAAATTTTTAAGGTTTTACAAAAGATAATGAGATGAAATTTATACAGTATTTAGAACAAGATAAAATAAACCAATAGTAATTTTTTAGATTTTTTTAAACATTTTTCAAATTTTTAGGATTTTTATAAATCAAACATGATTTTTTTTGTTTTTGAATTTGTAATAATATCAAATAAAATAAAATTGGCAAACTAAAATTACCACGCAAATAACATGCCAGCAGGAGATACAAGTTATTTTTTCAGAATTTTTAGGCTAATTTAATATTTATTGCAATATATAAAAGAACACACAAAAATAAATAGTGAAATAAGGACCTATCTGTAAATATTTCAAATCATAGGGCCAAATAATAACATGCAATATAAGTGTGATGGCCTTAGTGCAATTTATCCAGAGAGCTATAGCAACATACGCAATTCAACACTCACAGGGGCAAAAGTGCAAATATTAAAAACTTCAACTATTTCATTAACTAGTTAAAAGCTCAGGGGAAGATATGGAAATATACCAGAAAGACACGTGAAGCCACACATCACTTCGACCCGACTAGAATGAAATGCAAATATAAAAAGTATGAGGTCCTGAGTGTAAAGGTTTACAACTAATTATTACATTTATTGAACTAAAATGAAATAACAGAAAATTCAGGAGTAAAAAGGAAATATTTCCCTCGCAGACACGTGACAAGCGCGCGAAGAGGCTTTGACGTACGGTCCTGATGCGCCTCTGAGAAAGATCTAATGGTGCAGGTCAAGGCACAGGCGTACAATGCACTTCATCGTTAGTAGGCAAATTTGACAGCTCAGATGGAAGGCGAGCATGCGTGTTAGATCTACCGTTGCTTTGGTCGAAGGCGTAGCTTTGGGGCATGGATGAATGGACGGAGATCAAATCGGGGAAGAAGGGATCCTCATTTGACGATCGCGAAAGGCCATGGAAGAACACGAAGGATGAGCAGCTGTTGAACTTCGATCGGATATGTTTGGTGCTCCTTGGCTCTAATGGGCTCTCCAAGAGGATCAACATGTCTCTAGAAGTACTGCACGTCGACCGAAGTGCTTCGAAGGAGCAAGCAATGGCCAGATGAAGATCAGAAACTCTAAGTTTCTGAAGTAGCTCCGCCTAGAAAGTTGAGGCTTGATTTGAGCCTCCTCGCACACACCAACACCTACAAAGAGAAGCAAGGCTCGAAGGCGTAGCTCCAATCAGGTTACTTCACAGAGAAAGCCAAAGAAGCGATGGTGAATGGTGATTGACCTCCGATGGAAATGGATGAAGGAGATCTATTCCTAATCTTGCTCAGATGAGTAATGTACAGGATGGAAAGGGTGCATGAGAAGGTGGGGGTGATATGGAGTGTCGATCAAAGCGCCTAATGTGGGAAATAGGGCTCCGACCCGATGGTCAGAGTAAACGAAATGGTCGGTGTTGATGAACAAAAATTGAGGTGGAACGACGAAAATCTAAGTGAAGCGAGGATACGTGAGTGTGCTAAGGTGATCAGCAGCACAAGGCGAGTGTGAAGGTGGGGTCATGGCCTCAATCCTGGTGTGTAACGTAGAAGAGGCTTCTCGTGGCGAAGCTCTGGCCACGAAGTGAGTTCAATTGAACGGCCACCAACTCGGACTCTAAAGGGGAGCAAGAGGACCATGTCACGATCCTAAAGACACAAGTGGAAGGAGGCACGAGGAACGAGCTGAGATGTTGTGGAGGCTGAAGAGAATATTAATAAGCGTCCCAAGGGTTCCAGAAAGATCAGAGAAGAGCGGCAACCGTAGGAGGATCCGGACCGCCCTAGGGATCTATGAAGATCACAAATCAACAATGAAGACTTGAATATGCAATCCAAGGTTAGGAGTGGTCGGATCCATGTGGGAAAATAGGGAGAAGACATGTCCAGCGAAGCCTACTCGAGTTCGACTCTAGGAAAGGCAGGGTTGACCCTCGTCAACGAACATAGGTCGACCAATCAAAAAAATAATTTTCAAAAATCAAATAGTAATCAATAAAAAAAGTAGATGGTCTAAAAATAAAATAAATAAAATAAAAAATGTTTGTTATTTTTCAAACTATTTTTGTGTGATTTTAATTATTTTAAATAATACATATATATAGTATATGAAATATATGGTATTATGTATAAGTATAATATAACTATATGTTAGATGCATGTATTTTTATTTCGTTGTTTTTACCAAAAAAACCATTTTATTTTGTATTTATTTATTTACAAAATAATTTGAAGGGTGTAAAAGCATTTTTATTTGATTTCTACAAATTAATTATATGTGTTAAATAAATTGGTATTATGTACAATATATGCATATTTGGTAATTTGTACAATGCGAAGATGATTTTATTTTTGATTTAATTTATATTTCATGAGTTTATTTTAATTATAAGAAATATATGTAGGTGTCAAAAATAAAAAATATGTACAAGTTATTTACAAAATAAATAAATAGATATATACAAGTATATGTGTTGTATGTCTGTACACATTATTATTTTGCAATTATTTTTATTTACATTTTTTTACAAATTTTATTATGGAAATTGTTTTAAATTATTTTATTTAGAAATAAAGTAGGTGATATGTATAAGAATAATAGAGATGAATATGTAAATCATTACGACCCTAACTCTCCCTACTTTATTCCTTTTCGATCAGACTATATCTGGCCTTCTCTCAGGGTTCAGGTTTGTCTGCATTTATTGCATAAATACACCCTTATTTCAATCTTTCTTTTCTTCTTTATTATGTTATTTTGGTTAAAATGAATATTAATTACACACTATTAACAAATGCATGAATAATGCTAATTTATTGTATTTAATACATATTTACATATATTTTGCATAGGGAATTTTGCTAAAATAAAAGAATAAAAGACGTGAATCACGGGTTCATCAATATACAAGAAACTAAGTAAACAATACACATAATATACATAGGTATAATATACAACAACACCCCAAATAGCCACATTTCACATCTTAACTCGATTTTTATGAAACCACTTCCATTTTAAAGATTATTTAATTTGGAGTACAATGAAAGTGAGTTTGATTAATTTTGAGTTTTAGTGGAGAAGATATTGATATGACAAGTTAAGCTTTGGGACTATTTAGAATGTTGTTATTTACAAAATGTACACTGATTATTTTTGTAATTATTTTTATTATTTACAAAAGATTTTTATGTACAATTTTCATGAAGAAAATAATTATGTTTGAGTTGAACTTGGGTATAAATAAATTAATGAAAAGAATGCGTATTATATACAATAATATGCAAGTGATGAATGTACATAAATGGATGATGATTTTATGAATTTTCGGTATTTAGACCTTATCTCCTCTACTTTATTCTCGATCGATCAGGTTAAGTCTTGACCTTCTCTCGGGATAAGAGTCAGTTTGTATCTATTACATATATACAATCTTTGATTTCTTTTATTTTCATTTCTTTCTTTCTTTATTTATTTTAAGTTAAAATAGTGATAAACATACAATATTTACACAAGAATTAGGGTTAGTAAAAGAATAGATTTATTGATATTTATAGGTGTTTTATAAGAGATTTTAAGCTAAAATAAATGAATAAAGATAATGAAATGCATATTCATCTTTCCAATATGCTTTACCTTTGCTAGTCTATTAACAAACATTTATTTGAAGAATAAGTGACTAAAAGAAAAAGAAAAGAATAAAGGAACCATAAATAACTTAGAACAAGATTGAGTATTAAATTTATCTTCATAAAATCAAAGTATGGAGCTCAGCCAGACCTTTGAATCATTAGTTTGGACAGAACCTTAGAGGGAATTGTACTTGACACTCAACAACATCTAGAAACCACACAACTCTTGCTCAAATCTCCTTAATAGACAGTCAGAATAAATCAACTCATACACAAACCCTTATGACTATGAATCTTTCTTGTATAGTGTAAGTGATATGTAGCTCTCCTCGGTTGAAGCAGTAAAAGTCATTCTTCTCTAATATGGTGATCCTAATTCCCCAATCCAATAACTCTTTCCTCAAGAAGCGGGGTATTCCCTTCTAAGTTTAACAACTAGATCAAGAGAAGAATGGACGGTAGCCAGTGTAGCTACCTATCCTAGGATGCATGGTCGGTGTAGACATGTCATCCAACTGTAGGCTCACAAATATCTGACTTTGAAGCTCAAGCTTGATTATTTATTATACATCTCTATACATATTCCGATAGACATTTTATTTTCATTCAAGACTGTCCACTTTTTTGGAGTTCTTAATTATGCATTTTTTTTTGAAAATATATAAAGGTGCAACATGTACATAAGGAGTTTTTCCTCTTGATCCAGTAGAATATCTATCTTTTTAAGCTTTATTGCATCCCACAACTTTCTGTCGTTAGACCTCATCGCTGTTGGACTGGGTTGAGGTACAATGGCCATAAATGTGTAATTTCCGATGTTTCCATTGGCTTGTGTCTCATGCTGGCAAATCCAACCTTGAGTGTGTTTCGAAGCATTCTACTTAGGCAATCAAGATAACATTGAACTAAGTCTTGTGGTTCCCAAAGAATTAAGTCTATAGACATGAAGAATCTAAATTCCATTTCCTATAAGGCTCTGTTGAAATTAAGTGGATTAAAGTCGAACCAAGCTCCATTCTTCGATTTTATTTCAGACTATTTTAAGTGCCAATACCATTCTGAAAAATGCAAATGCAAATGGAAGAAGTATATACAAAATAAACATTTTTTTATTTTAAAAGAAAAGAAAATAAAATAAAAGAACAATCTGTTTGAAAGAAGTTTCAAAGAAGTTTGCAATATTTTATGTCTTAAACATTTTTTAAGAAAGAAAAGGGTTAGTAGATTGAATGTCTTTACAAGGAATATATACAAGTATAAGTACAGAAATTTTATACAAGATTTTTCAAGAGAATTTTATTCACAAGTTTTAGATACAAATTTTATATACAAAAAAGGATTTTATTTATAGGAGGACAATTGATTAAGGTTTTTATAGACATGTGGATTTTACAAATATATATACATCCCATAATCTATATCCCATGTGACAAAATAATTTTATAAAAATTTTACAAACCTTTTCAAATATTTTACAAAATCTTTTACAAACATATTTTCAAAGTATTTTACAAAGTTTTTTTAAAATTCTACAAATTTTTTCGCAACCTATTTTTCAAACATTTTTACAAATCATTTTATAACCAATTTTACAAATAGATTTTTGCAAACATTTTGCTTTAAAGAAGTTTACAAATATTGTGTTCAATATACATAATTTTGATACAAAAGATAGTTTACAAACATTTTAGAAACAAAACATTTTTACAAACAATTTTGTAAAGACTTGTACAAAAATATTTGGGATTTTTACGTGAGAGACCTTATAAACTTTTTAAATTACCTCTACGACCTTTTGTGCAACAGAATTACCCCATCGACCCTGTAAATTACCCCGAGAACCCCCACGAGCTTCAAATAGATTAACCGTAGGGTTCATGGGGTAAGAGTTGGCAAGTTTACGGGGTCGAGGGGGGAATTAGATTGTTTCAAAGGTCATGGAGGTAATTGGAAAATTTTATAGGGTCTATCGGGTAAAAATCCCAAAATATTTTTACAAAAAAATTTACAAATATTTTACAAACAGTTTTACAAAAGTTTTTAGAAATATTTTAAAAAATAATTTTTGCAAACAGTTTTACAAAAGATTTTCGCAAATCATTTTACAATTCATTTTTCAAAACAATTTTATATATATTTTAAGTAATAGCCATATAAATATACGAGTTATGGCTAAAGTATATATACAATAAATACGATAACCCCCTATACTTAGCTCGAATTATGTCCTCATAGTGACCAAAAAGCTACAAAGGAAGATATGACTCGTGCTAAGTATAGAAAAGTGAAAAGAATCCTATACAAAAATGACTCAAAGAATGAACAAAAAGAACAGAAGTCGGTGATCCCCCCTATGCTTAGGGTCAAATAATTCTAAGTATAGAAGACTGTACAAAAGGGGAAAACCGAGGAAAATAATGACAAACTCAATGACTCGACTCATCCTCCCCTATACTTACGGTAAAAGACCCCTAAGTATAGAAAAAGAATATCAACAGGTTGAAGGACAAACAAGAGAACATAAGAAATAAAAGAAAATAAAAATACGAAAGAGATGGAATGAATAACATCACTCTCCCTATACTTAGGGTAACATATCCCTAAGTATAAGCAACAACAGGAGTGATGAAATAGAATGAAAATGGAAAAAAATCAACTCATTCACTTCCCATATACTTAGGATAGAGTACATCCTAAGTATAACAGACACACAAGGAAAAGAGTTGAACGATAAAAACGGAAGAAGAAAGTATAAAACGAAAGGATATATACAAGAGAAAATCAGCTCATGTATCGGACACATAAGATGTCAAAAAGTCATTATCTAATACTGTAGATACATAATCAACCACGGACAAGAATGTATCATGATCTAGATATGGCTTCAGCAACTGTCCGTTCACAGCAAATGGTTGTGTATCGGATGACAACCCAGATATGATAGTACTACCATTATCACCACAATGAAAAGTCCTGGCCATTTGCTTTTCAATTTGCTAGGAAACAACTTCAATTTCACAAAACAACCAAACTTTCTAATCAGGGGAGAAGGTCTTCCATCTAATGTGTTTATCATGCCAACGCTTGACTTTTGCCTTATACATGAGTGAGTGTTATCATATGCAAAATCTAGGAATTCCAACAATCTGTTCAGATCTGACTTCCATTTTATCAAGCTTTCTCATAATCCAAATTGCATACATGGAGTGCCCACAAAGATTTGTAAATTAATTCAACTAGCAAGTGGCAATGCTTTCCACAAATCAATTTGTAGGGAGACATACCCCATGGAGACTTGTACGCTATCCGATATTGCCATAGAATTGAGTCAAGCATCTGGGACCAGTTCTTCCTATCTGGACGTACAAGTTTCTGCAATATAGTCTTTATCTCCCTATTTAAAATATCAGCCAAGCCGTTAGTCTGTGGGTGGTAAGGAGACACAACTTTATGTTCAATGGTGTACTCCTTCACAAGCTTCTTGACCTCTCGATTAATGAAATGGCTTTCCTCCATCAGAAATGAGTACCTTGGGAATCCTGAACCACACAATAATGCGGTCCCTGAGAAAAGAGCAAACTACACGACTATCAGCAGTCGGGTGGGGATAGCCTCCGCCTAACGACTAACATAATCCACGACAAGCACGATGTATTGACAGGAAATGGGTCCATGAAGTCTATGCTCCAAGCATCAAAAATATTTGAAATCTGGATATATCTCGGGAGCATAGTATCTTTGAAACCAATGGTTCCTCTCATTTTCTGACAGTCAGTACAACCTCGAATATACTTTGTATCATCCTTAAATAAAGTTGGACAACATAGGCCGCTTTGTAAAATATTTGCTATTGTGTGGTTCCCCAAATAATGCCCACCATACTCTAACTTGTGATAATGCTCAAGTACATTGATGTATTCCTCCTGAGGAATACACCTTCTCCAGATACAATCCACTCCCTCACAAAACAGGTACGGATCCTCCCATTGATAAAAATATATCTTTGATAGGAATCTGCCTACCTTGTGCTTCACTAATCTTGTGGAACTTTATTGGAGATAAGATAGTTCACAACATCAACATACCACGAGAGAGAGGCCACAAACAAAACGGTCTCATCTAGAAAGGTCTCTGATATGGGAAGAATTGATTTCTCGGAAGTCTCTGCATCTATGATTCGAGAAAGGTGATCTGCCACAACATTCTTTACTCTAGGTTTGTCTCGAATCTCTAGATTAAACTCCTATAGAAGAAGGATCCATATAATAAGGCGTGATTTGACATCCTTCTTTGCATGTAAGTACTGTATGGCAGTGTGACCAGTGTATACAATGATATGTGAACCAAGGATGTAAGATATGAATTTCTCTAATGCAAACAACACTACTAACATCTCCTTCTCTGTAATTGTATAACTACGTGGTGCTTCATCTAGAGTCTTGATAGCATAGTGTATAGCAAACGATATCCCATCCCTTCTTTGACATAAAAAAACTCCAACTGCAAAATCTAATGCGTACGTCATGAACTCAAAGGAGAGAGACCAATCAGGTGGTTGTAAGACATGAACACTAGTAACCATGTTTTTTATCTGCTGAAATGAAAGGATGACTTTCTCATCAACAATAAACTCACTTTCTTGCACAGAAGCTCAGTCAAAGATACAGAGATCTTGTGGAAGTCCTTAATGAATCGATTATAAAATCCAACGTGTCCCATAAATGACCTCAACTGCTTCAAATTATGTGGTGTCTCTAGCATGGAGATCACATCAATCTTAGCTGGATCAAGACCTCCATACCATGTTTGGAGATGAATGGCCCAATACAATCCCATTAATCACCATGAAGTGACTCTTCTCCTTCGAGAGCACTAAGTTTACCTCGCAGCAATGTTGAAGTATTCAGTCAAAATGAGCATGTAATGGAATGGGTCTTGACGATCGGCGGAAGCTTGCGATAGTTGATCGCACGACCGAACTGTTACCAAAAATAAATGAATGGCATACAATGACCAGAGATAATATCAATTCCAAACAAAGTCCATTCAAACTAAGAACTCCATTATTACAACTCTAAACCGGGGAAATTAAAAAAATAACTCTCATAATTAAAATACATCTAAGCAGTACCAGTGGTCATATAGATATCCTCCTAAACTTCACGAGCTGAAATGTACAAATCTCAATGAGTCTGTAGCACGATCCTGAGAATGCAGTCAACCATGTTCTTTACCTGAAAATGGTGAACATAAATTTTCATGAGCCTAATGTCCAGTATGCATCGGGGTCCATGCATGGGTGTTCTAACGGTCCTTGATCCGTTATAAATCATGTATTTGAATTTTCATGTATACACATCAGTCTGTGCCTAGATATTTCCCATGCATGTATAAGTCCGATCCCTATTACGTATAATTTAGCTTCTTTCATAATCATGGATATGCAAGTAAAATATGTAAATTGCATAAGTAGGTATGACAACCATGTATTTCCACTTGTGGGAATATTTCATACAGTACCTAGCAGATTGCATACTTATTAAATCATATAACCTACTTTACATATTAGCCTCCATGACTTTGATGGTTTAACTTTCTTAAACCAATTCTTGCGTAACATGTAATGGTTCATTCTTATATTAAACCATTTCTTGTATAATAAAGATGGTTTACCTTTATAAATCAATTTTCATGTATAACTTTCATATACATATCTTGATATACGTTTTCAACCGTTGGCACTTGTGGTCCATGACATGACCTGATAGTGTAGCTACAACTGTAGAGGACTTAGCTTTTACCTCCATGGTTCCTTGCAACCATATACCTCTTGCAGTGTTGGCCTTTGCGGCTAATACGACCCCTTGCAGTCGTCCATGTGACTTCCTATGAGTATGTGCCTTAACTTTTAAACGCTTTCAATTTATCAAGAAATAAATGCATTTCATTAGTGAAAATAAAAATACACTCTAGTTGTTATTAGTATTGATTTCTAGATATTTTAGTGGATGAATCTCACTTGGTTTTGTTGAATTAGAGAAGCATGTATGCATCAAAATATTTGGTGCAAGTCAACTAAAAATATCCTTTAATTATATTAGTCCATGTATATATCTAGCCTCGTTAGCTGCTAACTAAATCTTATAGTATGTTTTTTCTATATTTTCTTTGTTCGTATTTATACCTTCTTTTCATCCATTGTTTCAAATTGATATCTGATCCCACCAATCAATTCTTACGGATAAGTATACCTCTCAAGTTATAAGGGGAAACAGTTAAAATGGATTCACAGGGAAAGATGAATCTGTGACTTAAAAGCTCTGGTTGAAAATAGTTATTTTTTTCAAGGTTAATACATGTGATACATTCCGTTTATGTAATTATGGATCTAACAAAATAGTGGGAATATTTGCACGTATCACTTTTATGCTCTGCGTATTTTATTGGAAAAAAAGTAGATAACATCTAGCATCAATTTCTAAACTTTAATAAATATAGTGATTCATTTATCCAATGAATTAGGCCATTACGTGGGTGTAAAAAAAAATAATAGTGGATACATTATATATATATATATTATTCCCTAATCAAATCAATGAGGTAATCTTGTGCCAAAATTTGCAGTGCCAAAAGGATGACGAATCACATCCACAGATACTTACAAATATGGTATCCTAATAGTTCAGTGCATGTGCTAAAGTAGTATTCTAGGTAGAATCATTGTTGCACGCATCACCATGTGATTCAACAAATACATTTAAAGGTATATTATAAATCAAATATACACGTATGTTAACCTAAGGTCTGACTCATATTATTAAATGCGTTGTTCTGGATACGAGAATCACTCGGCCACAAAATACTACACTAACACATAAAATTTTTAGATCGTATATCGGATTTGATCTTTTGTTCACACGAATCCTAAACGAATACATGCAAGAGATTTATTTCAACTGTGATCAATATTTATGCGAAAACCTAGACCGATACATACCTTGATCCAAAGCTTATTTATACCGGTCACGATCGTCGGCCTCCTTTTGATCACGGATTCGTGTTCTCCTCTTCTTCAGATTCAACGTAGCCTTCTACGACGAAGATGGATGTTTGATAAGATCTCCCTTCCTCCCTCTCTCTAACTCTCTCTCTCTCTTAAAAAGCAAGGAAAGTGACGTGAGGGTAGGGGGAAACCCTTGTGATTTTTAAAGTTGATAATGGATGAGAGTTAATGTGTTAATTAAATCCATTTAATCCAAGATAATTCATTTGAATTTTTTTTCTAAAAAAACAGACCGCTACAGAGCAATACATGTATCAAAGCTATCCCCGTAGATCGAGAAATCATCCATGAAGACCTCTAGAAAACTACCCACTACGTCAGCAAAAATGACCAACATACACATTTGGAATGGGGGTAGGGGTGCACATAGATCGGAGAAATCCTTAATTGATCCAATCTAATGTTATTGGATTGGATCGGTTTGGTTTTATCATTATAATTGATCAGATCGTATTAGAATTTTTGCAATCTGTTAAAGTATGGATTGGATTGGATCTTTACTAAAATCCGATCTGATCCAATCCATTAGTACGTTAACATGCGTGTGCACATGTAGATACATACATACAAACATACATAAATACAACATACATACAAGCTTGTACATGTACATAAATATAATATCTATGTGCGCCTATTTTGAATTCCCTGTAAGGACATAATCAATGTCATTCATGCCATTTTTCTATGTCAATCTTGGATACAAGTCCTCTTAATATCATCATTTCTTCTCTCTTGAAAGTCAAATGTTAACTTCAAAGTATGAATATAACTCATAAAATTATATTCTATGTTCAGTTATTCCCCTCAACACTTTTCTCTTTATCATTTAACTATTGAGCGCTAGTATTACTCTCAATTTTCTCTCAGTCCATTTCGATGATGCCTCTCCCGCAAAATATTATTCCCCTCTAGCACAATTTCACCATCCCCTTCCTCACGATGTCGATGTCCGTCTCAAACAATATAATCCCCTCCCACGTTATACCATTCGACTTTTGTATGTTGCTACTCTTCTGATTTTCGTTAAAAGAAATTAGATTTGTGATAGTTGCTTAGTGAATTTTTAAGATATTTTTGACCCTTTTGCCTTGTCTTTTACTTGTTCTATCTTACAAACTTATTTTAGGGATAAAATGGATCATTTGCATAATCAAATGTGTCATACACATCTAAGAAGAAAGAAGCATTACTTCAATTCTTTTTGTTTTTAATTTGACATAAATTTTCATATTTTGCATATTTTGACTATAGATATAATCTTGCAAATAAATTCCTTTACAAGTTTATTTAAAATGAGAAATATGATGCCTGATTGGTGGTCTATATTTAAGTAATTTTTGTCTTGCATAATCAATCGAATATAAATGTTTTATGATTCTTATTTTTAATAATATATTATAGAACCTTAAAGATTATTCTTGCGAGTGGTTGAGCTTTGGCGTATTTCAACATTCTAAGTTAATCATGGACTTCATTAATGTTCGATCAAGGAGATCACATTTTTTATTTATCTAACTTGTCTTTGTATCCTTATTTGATAATTTGTATTATTCTTATTGGAATCATTCAATGGAAAAAAACTAAATTTCAAATTCAATATAATCCTTTAGTTTGATTGTGTGGTCTTCAACTTTTTATAACAGATTAATGGAATTATTCAATTTTCATTTGATTATGTGGGTTTTCTTTTCTTTTCTTTATATATATTCATATTATCACTTTTTAAGTCATTATTCAAATGTTCGAGTGTTAATATGCTATAAAGTATAAATGTGTGAGAGTAGACTATTGAGTGAGAAAATGTAAGTGTAAAAATACAATCCAATCCGATCCAAGCAGTAATCCAATAGATTGGATTGGATTAGATTTAGATGTTTGATGGATTGGATTCGAAAAAACAAAAATCCGTTAAGGTTGGATTGGACACAGATTAAGATAAAATCCGATCCATGTGCATCTCTAAGAGGGGCATTACACAATCCAAAGAGAATCTTTCTAAAGGCATAGGTGCCAAATGGACAAGTAAAAGTAGTTTTCTCCTAATACTTAGGAGCGACAGCAACCTGTTATACCCTGAGTACCCAACCAAGAAAAAAATAACTCCTTCCCTACCAAGCTCTTAATAATCTGATCAATAAAGAGCAGTAGAAAGTGTTTTTTCTTGGTATTTGAATTCATGCACCGCTAATCTACGCAGACAAGCCATGAAGTAGGTACATGGGTCGGAATCTCCTTACCATGACCATTCTTTACGATACTATCTAGAATTTCTTTGGGATCACATGTAAAGGACTGACCCACTTGGAATCCGAGATGGAATAAATAAAGCCAGCATCACACCATTTCCCAAAATCTTTCATGATAGCATCCCTGAGGTTTGGATTGAGATGACGCTGACATTCATGGGAGAGTTTATTGTCATACTCTAAGTAGATATGATGCGAGCATAAAGATGGACTAATACCACATAGATCCAAAATATTCCATCCAATGGCATCACAGTTTCTCTCAAGAACCTTTAGCATGCGAGATTCTTATTCGTTTGTCAACTGTGAACTGAGGACGACCGAAAACATTTGGGGGGAGGGCAAGGAAGGCATACTTTAACGTTGAGGGTAAATCCCTAAGATTAAGTGGGGTCTGAATCGGCTATGTAATAACCTCTAGTAGAAGGTATCTGATATGTAATGTGTGTATTGTCCATCATGGCTATTATAGGTTCAACGTGTCGAATCTCATAAAGTTCTTCAATGAATGATCTCTGCTCAGAAAGGAATGGCTCATCAGGATGTTCATAATCCTCAACAGAAAGCTCAGAACTCTCGGTAGGAGGTATCTCATCAGTAATCTCAGAAAAGGAATGTGTCTCATGAATCTCAGAATATACCTCAGATATCTCATAATGATCATCACAATACAGCTCAAACTATCCAAAAATCGGCAAATGGCTCAGAATGATCAAGGGAACTAAAGGTGATTGTGCTTTCCACAAGGTCCTTCTGAGAAAGATCTCATGGGTATCCATGAAATCTGAGAATAGATCTGTATCTCGAAACTCAACAACAAAATCACAGACCTCATAATCTAGTGTAACTGTCTCTCTCTCATCTGTTGCTATGGGTGGAGGTGATGGTCTCGGATCCGGGTTCGTATCTATTTTTACCTTGTCATTATGAGAGTGAAAGATGATCTCTCCAATACCATAATCTACTACCGCTTCAGCTGTTGAAGGAATGGCTGACCAAGTATAACCGGGGTATGGAGTAATGGTACAGAGATATCCTTATTCATAAAAACAAAATCAACTGGGAATCTCATTCCTTGCACTGTTACAATAACGTCCTCTAAAATGCCTCTCAACATCTTGATCAATCTATCAATAAACTGAAGGATCATCATGGTGGATAAAAGAGGCCCTAACCCAAACTCATTGAATAGTGAGGATGGCATGAGATTAATGGAGGTCTGCTATCGAGAAGCATATGATCAACTTCTTGATCAAAGATGTGGCAATGGTTGTGAGGTACTCCCTTATCTTTATTTTTGGGCAGGAGGATACTATGGCATGAACTGTGGCCATGTTTATGATGTGCTTCTCTGTTTTGTTTTTTGTCTATTCTGCTTTAGTTAATACTTTTTAGTACATGCTTCTTTCATTCCCTTTTTTACTGTATGCATGTACTCCATGGCCTTAAGGAGTAGCATCTCTAAAAAGATATTCTGGATGATCTCTATCCCTTGAGGATCAGATAGTGTTGTTTTTAATTTTTGGGTTTTTCTGGTTTTATTCAAAGCTGGAGAAATGGAACAGAATCCGAAGAAACATCATGCTGCTCATTTCTCTTATTCAAAATAGAGTCATCATGTACATGCAGACAACCGGATCCAGTCTGTACAATGTTATACACTACAGGAATAGAAGGAACAAAAGTAAAAATAGGACGGGCTTCTTGGTATGTTGTTGCAGAGGAAGAATCCATGACAGGTATGTTCTCCTTCACGACAGACTCTGCACTGCATCTTTCTTTATTCTCTCTTTTGGTCTTTTCTGCATAAGTATGGTGAAGAAGGTGGTGATGATGGTGAAGAAGAAGAAGATGGTCAAATTTCAAGATCTGGTTCTGTTACATTGGATTGCTGCTCTATTGGCGAAGAAGATGATGGAGTCAGTGAAGATCTCTCAAAGGTTCTATCCAATCCTAACTCATGTGCGAGCAACTGCACTATCCTACCGCTCTTGATATGAACGGTGTTAGATAAACATGTAAAATCAAGGAACATACCTGTCTTGGGTGTGGATGGATCATGGGCTACCTGCTCCTTGCATCTGAAATGGTTTGGATTGGCTTTGACCTGGGTTGGAATAAGTGTCTTGGTCGTGGTCATGTCATCAAGCCTTTGAGTCAGGTCATTCATGTTCTTCATTAGTAAAGCAAACTGATCTAGTGCGGCATTCACCGAAGATACCTCGGGATACTGAATGACTGGTTGTCTATGAGACTGGTAGTGAGGAGGTTGATGGTATCCATACGAATGTGGCTGATAATGAGGAGGGGGAGGATGCGAAAACTGTCCATAAGATACAGACTGTTGCTAATAGTAAGGCTGGTGAGGATATGCAGGTTGCATCTGCTACTGTCCATGTCTGCAGTTTTGGAAGTGTGATGGAGACGAGAATTGAGAATGTAACTGTTGATGCTGGGGGTGTGGTCTCCCTTCCTAAAAATGGTGGATGAGTCTCTGACTCTACTAGGAACCTAACTAACCTTGCCCTGACAGATGGGGTTGGTTGTGCTCTCGGTCGAACCAAATATCGTTCACCTCTTGAATGAGAGGTGGAGGTGGATACTGTTGCTTAGGAGTAGTTGGAAGCTCCTACTGGTATCGTACAATCTGAAGTGATTGTTGTTGGACCTGGTCAGGGGTCTGCACAGAGTAAACGTGTTGAACTATAGATTGCCCTCCGGTACTCTGTTGTGCTGAAGTGGAAGAAGTCTGCTCATGCGTAGAAGTATCGACTACTGCACTTGCATTCATACATGCACTGATCGCACTAACAAGAAGTTCTAAATTCTCCATAATCTCATCCAACTTGTCCAGGTTATTTGTCCTCTATTCGATCACATGTAGCTTCTCAAGCTCTTTGGATTGTTTCTCAATTATGTCCACTTTGGATAGGTGATTTCCTATAATGGTCAAATCTGTGCTATCCATCCTATCCACATCACGTGATGCCATCATGTTGATAGCCTTGTCGAGTATTGAAGGAGAGTAACGGGGTGCTTCTGAAAAGTACGTAAAGAGTAAAGAGCTACAGAGATCTCCGTCATCTCCTTAAAAATCTGATAAAGGACATCTTTGTCCTTGTTGAAGTGGGACCCCCCACAAGTGGAATCTGCCAATCTCTGGTTCTCAATGCTCAATCCTTCAAAGAAATTCTACATAAGACTCATCTTTGGAATATCATAATGGAGCACTTCTCTGTTAAATCCTTGAATCTTTCTTACGCCTCGTGAATAGGCTCATGAGACACTTGGGAGAAGTTGGCAATCAAAGATCGCATTTGGTTAAGACATTCAAGTGGATAATACTTGTTTAGAAAAGCGAACCTCAACTCTTCCCCAGTTATGACAACCCTTCCCAAATGGTTAATCCAATATAGTGTCTTGTCTATGAGACTAAACGGGAAGGTTGTCATCTTCATTACTTCTAATGGAACATTAGGGTAGTGTATTGTTCGACAAATGCAATCAAATTGTTGGAGATGTACATATGGTTCTTAATTTATGTGTCCGTGTAATATTGGGAGGAGTAGTCAAATTGTGGGCTTTAGCTCAAAATGCCCATGAATCATAGGAATTATAATCCATATGTTCGTATGTCCTGTCCCTAGATTATAGGCATCCTTCAGTGTAAACTTAGACATAGGCTCAATAAGTGGATCTCCTCCCCTATTCCCGCCTCCATTTTCCTGTTAATCCTCCTCTCTCATATCTTGCCTATCATTCCTCAGCTCTATCATATCTCTCAAATCGGCATGGATGTCAGCTTGTTCAATCAACTGTGCCTAAATGGCATGTATGGAAGCTAGCATCGTATTGTTGATTTTGCTCTGCTAAGCCATGAATCCTTACCCTTTGGTGGCATCAAGTGCTCTAATTCAGTCTTTGAAAAGGTGTAGGGCACTATATTAGTCCTAAAAGATGGTGGTCTCAAATGATAGTTTGACATTAGAGTTAATGTCAAATAATGGATTGGATGAGTAGATGGGTGATGTGGAAGAAGATGAATATTCACAAAATGAGTCTCCCCTAATAGAAGACAACTGGGCTGGAGTGCAAAATGAGCTCGCGGAGTTCGAACATGAAATACTCCAATCCAACAACTTTGATGTCAATAGGAAAGATGCGAGAACACAAAGGTCAACACAAGAAGAAAATTAAGAAAAAGTGCAAAGGACGTGGAAGGATCTTTACACTAACAAACAAACACAATACAAACGTCTGATTTACCAATTGGACACAAGTAGAGACCATAAGAGTCCGTCTTTCTTTTCTTTCAATTTTAGGTTTAGTGAGTCTGTAAGAAGTTATTTACTACCAAGCACAGGAGGTGAGTCATCGCTATCATCCATCATACAAACTCAGACCTCCCCAATCAATGGTACCATCTTCTCAGGCTGTCGGGTTCAATATCAGACCCAAAGGGACGTAAGAGGATCAACACACCAAAACGATTTTTTATGGTTGGAGGCAAGTGCTTGCATCTCAACCGTGCATCAAAGAGTAATGCATAGGAGCATAGGGCACAAGTCCAGAGATTTAGGCTCTATCATTACGATTGCGTCCTCACCCACTTTGTTGGGAGGTAAGTACATGCAAACAATGAGGGATTACTCTCCCAAAACAATGATTTTGTCCTTACGTTTCTTTTAGGGTCGAGTATTCTTTAACAGTTCTAACTTTATAAAGTTATAACTTTTTTGGATTCTTTTCAAGAAAACGGTCTAGCGAATTTTCTAATTCCTTTTGATATTATGTGAGTGAAAACGAGGAAGGAAATCGGAAAAGCTGATGCACGATGAAATCAATGATCAAGCAATGGACGAGATGCGTACCTTTTGTCAGCACTCTATATGCAAGGTTCTCCACGTATAAAAATAAAGACGGAAATAAAACTAACCTAAATGATGTACGAGAACCGTCCTAGCAGTAACTTCTGTTAGTGGGAAAGAACCAATTAATTTAACTAAGTCCAATCCTACGATCTAGTCTATATAGGGTTGGGCATTGGGTCGGGTCGGGTCGGGTTTGAGTTGGCCCAACCCAAGTCCATTTAAGTATATGGGCTAATGGATATGGCCTATGCCCATTTATTTTCAAATTCCAGGCTCAATCCCAAACCTGACCCAAACAAAATGGGTTTGGTTCGTGTCAGGCTAACCTAATTTAACACCTATGTTCACTAATATTGTGTGTTTTATTTTTCTTGCATTTATATGATTATTTCTTATGCTTGTGTACATTTTGCCTCTGCCTCGCTTGGTTGTGTCCGCACTCCTAAGAATGCCACCCCCTCTCGTCAGGCCCTCACAAGAAAGAGGAAACACAAGTATATGTAAGAAACATAGCTATTATAATATGAGCAAACATATAAGAAGAAATTAAAGCAGACATAAACAAAAAACAAGACACACAAAGAGGTGGATTAGAGGCAAAATGGGAAGAGCAAGTAAAATGGATCTCAAATGCATCCCTAAGTCTGATCTTGGGGAGCTTTCGGTGTCTGATAAATCGGATCCTGCAAGTATTTTGTAAGCTCTCTCACGTCATGCAAAATTCAAAGTGAGTGCTCACTCCTCAACAAGATGCAATCTGCATCAAGATATATATAGGATTTCTTTCAAATAGGACGCAGTCCTTCCTAAGTTCAGGAAGGCCAGCCCCTTTTTTGTATAAAATAGGATGACTTTAGTAGAATACATAAACAATTTTGTATTATAATGTGCATTTTTAATGTTTGTATTATAATGCGCGGTTTTGTATGTGGCTTTGTATTTATAACGTGCACCTATAATACAAATTGTATATGTATTCTACTAAAGTGCTCGTGTTTCATACAAAAAAGGGACGTCCTTCCTTAACTCAGGAAGGACTGCACCTTATTTGAAAGGCCCCCTATATATATATAGATAAATAAAATGAATAAATGACATAAATAAAAGAGACAAAACATGAACAAGTAAGAGAAAATATGAACAAGAAATATGTGATAAAAAATAAGAAGACAAAAAAGAAAAAGAAACCAAACATTTATCTACAACCAAGAACAGCAGGCTACAAGAAGAAAAACCTATCTATCGTCGACGTGCCTCCCATGCAATGGCGCCATTTGATGAACAAGGAAATTTGGGGATTTAAGTGGAAATTAATCCAGTGTCATTGCAACCCTAATAATACCTCAACAGATTACTTCTCAAGATAAAATAAAGTGAAGAAAATATAGCAAGAGAAATTTGCTATTTAATTACATGTATAGCGTACATGGTCGAACTAAGGGAGGCCACAAAAATCCCCATGGTTATACAATTAAAAGAAAAATCAAAGAAAAGAAAGAGGAATTTTATGCACACTACTATTAGCTTTTGTGGAATTTTATCTTTTTAAATCTTCGTGGAATTTTTAATTTTTATTTTTTTGTGATTTTCTGATTCTTTATTTTGTTATGATTTTTAAAATTTTCAAATATTCTCATTTTTAAAAGTAGAAGAATATAAAAATTAATAAAGAAATAAATACAAAAGGAAGAAAAAGGATTTTTTGGATTTTTAGAATAAAGCAAAGATAAACGGAAATTTCAATTAAACTATTTTAGTTTTTTGACATTTTTTAATGTTTTCGTAATTTCTCCATAATTTCTGAGTTGCTTAAGAATTTCAAATAAATAAAAAATTAGATAAACGGTAAATTGAAAAACAATAATGATGCTTCTAGATTTTTAAAAATATAAAATACAGTTAAAATGGATGAAAATTCCCAAAAATATATTTTGTGATTTTTTGGAATTTTCTACGATTTCTATTGAATTTTTTATGTTTTTAAATGTTTTCCTATTTATTCGGTTTTATGTAGACTATCAATGCGAAAACAGTAAAGAAACTAAATCAAAATAGAAAATTGAATATTTTTAGAATTTTTCAAGAGATTTTTACAATTTTATTGATTTTAAAATTCAAACATGAACTTTTTATGTTGGTTTTGAATTTTTAGAAATAATAAAAAATTATGAAAATGCAAAATGAAAATTAGTGATGAAAGATATAATTAGTAGGAACTTAAAATGAATTTTGGGAATTTTTCAAAAAAATCCTTTTAAGTTAATTTTACCATGTAAATATATTGCATGTTTCGATGCAAAGAAAAAATATTGGGTGGACCAAATAATAACATAAAAATAATTTGCAGGACGAAGCTTGCAAAATTATAAGAATATGTTTGTGGATGCTCGTGAGTCATGGTGGATTGGACCTGTTTGCAATTATTTAATATCCAGGGCCCAAAAAAACTAGTAGTTCACATACTTTTATTACAATTTTCACAAGAAAACACATGTTATTCACGTTCTCAATTTAAATTGGACTCGATTGTAAAAAAACTAACTAACAAGGAAAGAAATGCAAATGTTCAAGCAACATAAAGAATATATGTGTCCCTATAGACTTATTTGAAAAAACAAGTAGGGACTTGGGTGCAGTGTTACCCTTAATCCACATGGCAAAGCGGATGGCTGGATGTCATTGACTCTCTAATCGAATGGCTACGATTAAGGCTCACACAGATGGATCGTATCAAATCTGGAGAAAGACCAACAACCGGCTTTTGGGGCTCTATCAACGGTCCTGATGAAGTCTGGAACTCGTGTTCTTGATTCGACGATGATGAAGGTAGCTGGAAGAACCGTCTTGAAGGCTATCGCCGATGACTTTCAATCAAGCTGATCTCGCTCAATTCAAAGCCTAATCGACTCCAGAAGATGGTTGCAACTTCCCGCAAGGCTTCTCTGTCGAACTGAAGGTTCATTATGCACAGATCTGCTCGGCTATGGATCTGGAGGTTTAATGGTCTGCTGCATAAACTGAACCTCCATATGGGCCTTCAACTTGTACCCCTCGCTCCCAAATGGACTCCCGGGACCTGCAAGGAATTTCGCTTCTAAGAGAGGGATTCCGATTATTTTTATTAAGCAGAAAAGATGGGAAAATGGTGAAGGAACGGGGATCTCCAGCGAAGATGGTTGGGAGTAGATCAAATATCCAGATCTGTGACGATCTGAAGGGGGTTGCATGTGAAAAGATATGGATAATGTCGAGGATAACATCATCGAGAGTCGGATTTAAAATTGGATGAGAATGGAACTCCGATCTTGCACATCGAAGCTGGTGGAAGTGAGATTAAATCTAGGCTAACAACGGGTGATTCATCACTCTAAAAGTTGAAAATAAAGCTTTGTTCCTGAGTAATTAGTTGTATTTTATCACTTTTATTGCATAATAATAGTCATGCTAGTGTAAATAACATCTGCATTTTATCATTCCTAGTTGCATTAAATAAGGAGAAAAATTCACTTGTAAATATTCACATGTATTTTAGCTAACTTCACCTATTTGTATCTATTTTATACAACTCCAAATCTAATAAAATTAACTCTATAGTGTATATATTACTAACACTAATAAAGAAAAAATATCAAAAGATATTAACTTGTAAATTTTCTAATAAAACCCAAATCCAAGTTTAAGACTATGAACCTTAAAATGTGCATATCTCTCCCATACAATGTCCGATTTAGGTCTACTTACTTTAAAGTAATATACATTCAAAGACCTTTAAAATAAGACTAATTTCATAAAAATCGAAGATTATGTGAAATTTGGGTTTTGGGCTCCTATTGTATTTTGTATATATTAAAAAAATGCCCTCCATTTTATCTTATTATTTTCTTAATTATTAAAAATACAAAAAATTAGATTAAATTGTAAATACGTATTAAAATAAAGTTTGCTCCAGAATTGAACAAGTAAATGAATTAAGTTATAATTAAGATAATTATCAAATTGATGATAATTATCAAATTAATTATAAATTTCTTATTCTTATATATAATTCTATATTAATTATTTTATTTGACTGAGATTGACTATTTTTTATTATTCTTTTTATTTTATTTTGATTGCAGTTATATTTTTTATTGTAGTCCCATTCCATAAGTAAATTACTAAAAAGAATAATAAAAAATAACACTTATGGAAATAAAAATGGGTTTTGTTCTTGCTTCAATAACAAAGATTTTTTATTTCAAATCATATCAATCATTTGATTTATGAATGATTAGTTGGAATCAAAATATAAAAATATGGTATTTTATGCATATAAGGTAACCAAAAATATGTTTTGTACAAATGACTTCCTTTGATTTTCAATCCTTCGCAAAAGTTGTAGATCTCGTTGAGACGAGAAACTTTCATGTTGATTACCTTTTGGTTTGAACCATTTTGTTATTTCTTTTTTATTTTATTTACATATTTTTTCTAGGTGCGACACGTGGCAGCTCCTGGAGCTGCCACGTGTCCCCTGTTTTTATTAATTTATTAATTTTTTATTTTATTTTATTAATTAATTAATTATATTTATTTATTAACTTTAATTTATTTTTATTCATTATTTTTAGTAGTCTACTTATATTACCTTATTTTTTATTTTATTTTCACCCCTTTTACTTCTTCTCTACTTCTCACCCAAGCCACCAACTCCCTATTCTCTCCTCATCTCCCACCACTCCTCCAATGTCCACCCCACCCCCTTTCCAACTTCCTCCTCCTACTTATTCCACTCACCCTCTTCATTCATCATCATCTGCCATTCTACGAGTGAGAGAGGTTCTAGCCCCGTCGAAGCAGCGAGGTGACAGCTCCTTCGACGTCGAGCAATGATGAGATGAAGGCAAGATTCGATAGTCCGCATCATCGTCACGAGTTTCTTCGAAGCCAGTCATGCTTCTCTGCTTCGATTCCAACCAGAGCTGATCGAGGCGATGATAGGAGTCCAGCATAGCTGCTCTGCTAACTCGACGATTTTTAGAGGTAATCTTCTATCCTTTTACTTCTCCTTATTTTTTATCTAATATATTTGTTGTTATTTTACACCATATCACCACAAATTATCAAAACTATTTTTGTCAAACACAAACACCAACACCAACACAACATTAACACCATCCTAATCATCCTCTTTTTCTCACCCTACTTTTTCTTCATATTTTTTTAATACCTTCTATTGTTACAAAAAATTCAAAAAAATATAAAAAAATCAAAACAAAAAAAGGTGCAGCCGCCGACTGCAACCTCAAATCTCCTTAATCTCCTTCTACACGGTCGTGCGCCGCCGCGCATGTTGTCGTGCATCCAGCTAGCTGCCCTCCTGTTGTGCGACGTCATTCATCCATAGCTGCATCCTGCGCCAGACGCCGCCAGCCTGCATCCGCCAATGACTTGCGTGATGCCACGCAGCAGATCACCCTACGTGTGGCCGCCAACCTTTACTTCCGCCCACATGTCCATGCTTCCAGGTCGCTTAACCCATGCCGCCATCCTCTGACGGCCCAACTGCAACCCTCGTCCAACACCTGCGTCGACCTCCGTCGTCGTGCCCTCCGCTAGCCCCCTGCCAAAATAGAGGCCACCTGTGGCTACCGCTGGACCGCTCACCGCCAGCCTACCGCACACCAGCGTCGGCTCCGCGCCCTCGCTGCCCACATGCGGCTCCTTCCGTCGCACTGCCTCGCACCTCTAAGCACCCCTCCCTCCTTGCGCCAGCCCGCCCCTCATCTCCAACCCTAACGTGGGTTCGTTCTCCACGAAGTTCCCTTTTATTTTTTATTTTTATTTTTTTATGAAAATTGCATCTAAAGCTTGGAACGTTTCTTTAATTACAAAAGTGCCCTTGAGAACACTTTATTTGTTGAGTTTTAGTTTCTGTATTGCATATATACACATGTATTATTGTTCTAATTTGGACATCAGTTTTGCATTATTTTTTTAATCAAAAAATAACATTATGTGGAGTATTTAAATCTTTATCTCTTGGATATTTATTTGAATTTTGTGAGCATTGGACAATTAATTAAAATTATTTTTGTGAAAGCTTTCTTATTTTACCCATTTTCAAGGTCTGAAATTCATATTTAATAAAATATTAATCCAAAAATTGTGTAAAAATTTTGGATGATGCATCTAAGTGTTATTTAATTACTTTCCAAATTTTGTCAAAAATGGAGATGTCTTGTGCCTAAAATAATTGTTGAGTGATTTATGGTATTAATTTTAGTTAAATCTACAAATATCATTTTGGAAAAATTCAAGCCTCCTGAATTTATCATTAAAATATCTATTGGAGATAATTTTTCTTTTAGGTAACTTTGTTTCGTGGATTTATCGGAAACTAAAAACTCACAGTCACTCTATTTTCGTTAAAAAATCATATATTGTCAGTAATTCCAAAAAAATTAATGAAGCTTATATTCATCATATTTCACTCCCAAAAAATTCACAATTATTGCATTCAGTTTGCATGAAAAATTGCATAAAAATCTCTAAAAAGTTTGCATTTTTCGTCGTTGTATTTTAACCCCTAAAATTCAAAAAAATACATTTTGTACTCATCATTGGATTAGGTTTCTAGGAAATATATAATTTGGCTAATTTAGATTAATTTCACATTAAAGTTAATTCGGCTAATTTGTGTGTTTTCATAATAACTTAATTCAACTGCATTTTGCATTTAGTATTTTTAGTGTATAAAAATACAAATAAACCTCGCTTGGAAAATCATGAGCTAATTTGCCTAACTTGATCCAAAGTTGTTATTTTACCTCCTTGAGTCAACCTTGGAGCTTACCCAGGTTAAAAATACATCAAATCGCACATTATTTAATACATCGATTCATCGATTCGTGCAATTAATTTTTGAGCGGTCCTAATTGCCCACTACAACAAAGATGACGCACATTTTAAATTAACAAGGTTAAATTTAGGGTCAATCAAATGATACTGTTGTCGGGGAGGCAAACAACTTAGGGTCATTTTAGATAATTTGGTTTTTCCAATTTTCCCATCACTCAGGTAGTCTAACCTGAATCCACTTGTAATTATTCCATTTTTCCCAATTATTTCTCTGCTTAATTTTCTTTGTCTCTCTTTGACATAATTTTTTTCTTTTTGTGCGAGGGCCCGGTGGACTTGGAACGACTTTCTTGAAGTCGATGCATCTCGAAGTGCATCGGAGGCAAACGATTCGTGGATCGAGTCGGCTGTTGAGACGCAAAGAAGATCTTTGAAGAGATATTTTAATTTTCATTCATTTGTAATAATTACTTGATTACTAGCGGATTCTGTTTGGAATCTCGCGTTTGTATCAGGATTTGAATATTGTCCCTATTGTGGTTGTGTGGTTGATTGACGTAGACTAGGACATGCACTCGTGGCTCTCAGAGAAAATTTTTTGACTTGTGTTCATACTTTATAGGACCACTTCACATTTAACGAGATGTACTTAGACTGCAGATCTATTAGTCCAAATTAATGTGTTCATCACTCGCTAATAGAATTGCATGTCCGGGAACGATTTTCTCACTTGCATGCCATATAGTGTAAAATTTCAATTCTGTATTGCATTCCGCATGTAGAGAGTTGGAGGCACTGTAAGTCTTCTTACTCAAGAATTCATCATCGTTTTCTCGACCGCATCGGTTTTTTATGATTCCCTCTCTCAATTTTTCCTAACTTAGGATAAAGGAATTAGGACTGGATTATAAACGTGATTGCTTGTGTGGAATAATTTTAGTGACAACTAATCTCTAAAATCAGGACTGCTAATTGAATTGGATCAAAAAAATTGACTAAAATTAACCCTTGTTTGCTGGAGAGTAACCCCGACCTTGATTTCAGGCTGAGTGAGGGTACAGTGAGTATGTGCACACACTAAGATAGAGCCCAAATCCATGCCTTCCATATCAACGTACCCCTCTCTTAATGAATATCACATGCTGAAGTATTCTAAGTTCAACTGACTAGCACAAGTAGCCTCCGCTTGCTTCGACAAGTAGATAGGGGTGAAGCAGCAGTATGACGTGACAAGTTACTTATTAACTTCTTGGGGTGAAGTGACAAGCCTTGTCAACCTATGCCTACTTCGGTAGATAGATAGGGGCAGGTCCCCAAACTTCATCGGTATTAACCGAGTAAGCTGGTGATAGGATCTAAGAGAGGAAGGGTGTTGGTATCTTAGGCGATAGGTTAGACAGGGGAAACACAGCTGGCATTAAGTCGACTTCCCTATAGTCCATCATGTAATCCTTGCTAACTTTTCTTTCAAAACTACACTTAAAATCAACCAGATTAATCGAACCTAGCTTCGGGTCCTTCACTGTGTTGAGTGTGAACTCAGGATTTGCTCTTGTATTTGTCTTGGTGTCTGTTTGTATGTGTTCTCGCCCTACGTTTTGCACGTTTTCACATCAATCCGCTCTCATTCCTTCTAGGAGATGTCAGCTCATCAGTTTCCACACCGACCATCTTCACCATCTTTATCCTCCATGAACCCTCTCTTCGCGATGGTTTCTCCACAGCCACCATTTTTCTCTCCATCTCATCCTGATTATGAAATCATAACTTTGACTGACTTCTCCACTTCTTCGCATTCTCACCTACTCCATAATCTAACACTCCGGATCTACTGCCATCTTGGGCTGACTGGCCTTATTCTCGAGAGCTTGATGGAATCAATGAACCAAATGAAGAGCAAGCCACTGCTGAGACAGATGATTGACAGAATTATGTGCCCCCACATACTTCATTCTCACCTCAAGTAGGGACTAGACAACAATTTACATATACACATCCCGACTTGACCTTAGCGCATAACATGGTCGATTAAACATACCGAATGGAGAGGCATGCACCTTATGATTTTCCTAACTTGATTGACCCTAGTAATAAAGCCTACATTGACCAACCTTCATATCACACATTTGGAGAGCCTACACATTCACAAAATTGGACTTATGGATTCAATCTAGGAACCCCCTCTTTATTAACTCCATCATATGAGGCTCAGATCAATATTTGCCATTCGGATGGTCCATATTTGACCCAGTATTACATTCCAAAATCTAGGTGTGTTGAGTATGAGACCCCAATATCTCAGCAATATCCTCAAATTGAGTAGAACTCTCCCGTGATTTGTCATGAGAACTTTTTGGAGGATGACATTTCTAGACTTGTCGAAAAAATGAATCGTTTGGTGCCAAGTTGAGAGATGTCTCAAACATATCGAACTAAATTAGTGCCAACTTGGGTATAAAAGTGGAGAACACCATGAGTAGATTTGATGTTGAAAATCGAGCGAGCATTAAGGAACCCACATATTCTGTGCAGCTGGAGTCAATTCTACCTCCTCCTTCGACTAACCACTTTCCCTGCAATCTCGAGTCTGTATTTTATCCCTCCCCTCCTTCACATATAAAAAACAACAACAAAATGAAAATCCTAAAAATCTCATAAAAATATAGAATGAAAAAGATCTAAAAAATCGTATCCTATCCTAAGGGAAGCACTCGATGAAGAACTGGTTTTTAAGTTCCCTTAATAAAGGTCATGGATCACTTCCCCGACCTCAAACGATTTTGAGAAGTAAATTAATGCCTAAGAGGTCAGGTAATAAGATGACAAGGACTAAGAGACACATAGTGTCTATGGCTACCTCCTTGGTGATGGTGAGAAAGACCAAGAGCCACAGAATGAAGTGGTTTCCTTGGGTTGAATGTGAAATCAGAGACACTACCTTCACACATGCTAGAATCGATAATGACTCACCGATAAATATCCTCCTAACCTCTGCGTTTGACAAGCTCAAACTCAGACCAATCAGAAAGTCGAGAGAGATCGTTCAGCTGGTTGATCGATCTATCAAATGGTCGATAGGAACCATTTCAGTCATCATTACTTTTCAATGTGATCTACTCTAGGTAGACTTCACGGTCATTGATATTAAGCATCAAGGAGAGTTTAGTTTACCCAGTCTCCCATTATTCTCGGGAAGCCATTCTTAGACTTGGCTAAGATGACTATAGATTGGGAGACTCAGGAAATCGATTTTACAGCATTGGGAGCACTTCAACCTCACACGTTCTTTGACACACTCTACTCTAAGGTGACCCACAAAGCTGCTGACAGTCGTGTCCATCGAGAGGTAGATGAGTTCCACCTCTCTGCTACACCTGAGATACCAACTATCGAGCCGACCATTGGTTTAAATACTCCCCACACATCCATGACCCTTACTGCTTGCATCACCACCAGTATGTCAGATTCAATAAAAGACTCACAACCCGAAGCTGTCATTGAGTCGGACATGATTTTTGATGATTGTCTAGATCGTTTCGATGATCCGACATCTGTGACTAATAATGCCAATCCAACTAAGATCACTATCACTTCTCGAGATGTGCGCTGACCCTTCATGAATATTATAATCTATATGGTGACTCGTCTGAAGAGGAACCCATGGTCAGCATCGCACCACTTCCCGGACCTTCAAAGGAAACAAGTAAGAGATTGAATTGACCCCACACACAACATGGTTGCTTCCTCCTCTAGCCAGTTATCTAGTGAGAGAAGTCGAGAAATGATTTCTCGAGGAGTTCCCTCGAATCCCTTAAGGCACGCCAGTCTCCACTCCCTCTCAGTGATTCAAGTTCTAGAAAATCGACTAAGAAAGTTCCTTTAACACACCGGAGAAGGAATTTTCTGAGGAATCCTCATCGGGTCTGGATGAGGTGATTTATATGAGTGAGCTCAGTTCGGTTGTTCTTAAGCCATATCCAAGCAAGCAGCCGTGTGCCGGTCATCGTTGGACGATCCCTTCACATCACTATTATTCATCTGAGGACGATTTTGACAGCGACGCATGTATATTAACCACCTCCTCATTCACGCAAGAAGGTTCATTATAGACTTTCTTGACCTCTGTATATTCTCCAGATCCCATCAGTCCTCATACCCATTCATGTCCTATACTTAGGCTGACCAGAGCCTAAGTATGGGGGGACCGATGGCCGTCCTGTGTAAACTAATCCATTTCCCTTGTTAACCTCGTCCGTCCCATTTTCAATCTTATTCTATACTTAGACTGCCAGATCCTAAGTATAGGGGGGTATCTACTTCCATACTTTTTGTTATTTTAGCTCACTTACGCTTAACCCGAGCTATGTCTTTTTCCTCTTTTCTCGTGCTCTAAGGACATAACACACGCTAAGTATAGGAGGCATGTATATATTACATATATACTTTACCCATAGCTCGTACTTTCACGTATTTTTGTATATATTATATAATAACTACGGGATGGCTAAAATTTGGAAAAAAAATTAAAATGGTAAAATACATGACACTAGTATGTATATTGTATAATCTGTAAAATACTAGTATAAAAAGTTGTAAATAAGATTCTTATAAAAATTGTTGTATACTGGAAAATTAAAAAAAATGAAGTCTTCTTATTTACTCTTGCACATAATCCTTGCATTTAAAAAAAGTCTTGCATGTCATTCATCTCTATAGCATGCCATCTGCATCTCATCTGCATATCTAGTATATGCAAAGTGAAAAGTTAGTGGAATCTGAACCAAGTTATCAATAGACATCTAGAATGGATTTGATTTAACCTTAATATACCTAATTTAATAAAAACCTTATAGGATGTGAAGTTAAGATTTTTCAAGTCGAGGGACTTAATTCTTTAAGTCCACAAGTCTATGTTCACATGTCATCTTGATTGGTCTAAGTAGAATATTTTGTACACACGCATGATTCTTTTAGACAGTGACCTAACTTGGACAAGCACCATGCACCTAGCTCTTCATTGATGAGGTGGTAAGGAGGTAGAATCCTTTAGCTTGGAGTAGCACACGGGTGGAAATATCTATCCTCCTCTAGGGAGGGTAGTGCATCTCAACCTAGTCTAGTGGTGTTGATGTCTAAGGATGGGATGATGTAGGTTGCAATAAAGCTTCAAAAGAGGGTTAGTCTACTGGCTCAAGGAGAAAAACTGCTTATGTACATGCTGCACCTTGTATGTATGTCAAAAAAAGAAAAAATACAGAATCTCCAAAAGTGGACAGACCTGATTGAAAAGTAAAATGCAAGCCGCAGTGTATATACAAGTATAGAAAAATAAGAAGAGCTTAAAAGCTTGCAGCTGGATGACTTGGCTACACTGGTCAAGCATCTTAGGATAGGTAGCTACACTGGATACCATCCATTCTTCTCTCAACTCCCTCTTTTTGAGCCGGTTGCACTTGAACTTAGAAGGGAATACCCCGTTCCTCGAGGAAAGAGTTACTAGACTGGGGAATTAGAGTTACCTTGGTAGAGGAGGATGCTCCTTTGCCATTTCTGATGCGGAGAGCTATATTTCACTTACATAATACAAGTAAGATTCATAGTCATCAGAAGTTGCGTATGAGGATCTGTTCTGACCTGACCGTTGAGGCGACTTGAATAAGAGACTTGTGGAACTAAAGGTTGTTAGGTCTTAAAATCAGATCCCAATAAGGTTCTATCACACTATTAATCAAAAGGTCGAGTCAAGCTCCATTTTCAACTTTTGCTCATGACCTTGGTATGGAACCCAATATCATTTCACTTTTGCATTTCATTTTAGTTGCTTGGGGACGAATAAGGTTTAAGTGTAGGGGGTTGATGAATCTGTGATTCATCACTCTAAAAGTTGAAAATACAGCTTTTTTCACGAGTAATTAGCTGCATTTCTTCACCTATATTGCATAATTAGCAGTCATGCATGTATAAATAATATCTGCATTTTAGCATTCATATTTGCATTAAATAGGGAGCTAAATTCACTTGTAAATATTCACATGTATATTAGCTAACTTCACCTATTTGCATCTATTTTATACTAACTCCAAATCTAATAAAATCAACTCTATAGTGTACATATAACTAACATTAATAAAGGAAAAATATCAAAAAATACTAACTTGTAAAATTGTCTAATAAAACCCAAATCCAAGTTTGAGACTATAAACTTTAAAATGTGCATATCTATCATACAATATCTGATTTAGGTCTACTCACTTTTAAAGTAATATGCATTCAAAGAACTTCAAAACAAGACTAATTTCATAAAAATCGGAGACCGTATGTGAAACTTGGGTTTTGGATCCCTATTGTATTTTGTATATATTGACCACAATGCCCTTCATTTTAACCATTTATTTTTTAATTATTAAAAATCCAAAAAAATTGCAAAAGTTCTTTCTTATTTTCTCTATTTATTTTAATTTTTATCTTATTTAAAAATGACAAAAAATTTTGCAAAATATAGAAATATGGTATTTTATACCTATAAGGTACCCCTAAAAATACGTTTTGTACAGATGACTTCCTCTAATTTTAAATCCTTCGTGAAAGTTGTATATCTCATCGAACAAGAAACTTTCATATTGACCACTTTTTGATTTGACCCCTTTTGTTATTTCTTTTTTATTTTCTTTACATTTAATTTTTTTATTTTTCTAGGTGTAACACATGGCTGCCACGTGGCAGCTCTTGTAGCCACCACGTGTCACCCTATTTTTTATTAATTTATTAATTTTGTATTTTATTTTATTATTTATCTATTTTATTTTTTATTATTTTAAGTAGTTATTTATATTTATGTATTTATTAACTTTAATTTATTTTCCCTTCATTATTTTTAGTAGCCTACTTATATTACTTTATTTTTTATTTTATTTTAACCCCTTTTACTTCTTCTCTACTTCTCATTCAAGCCACCAACTCCCCATTCTCCCCTCATCTCCCACCACTCCTCCAACTTCTACCCCAATTTCTTTCCAACTTCCTCCTCGTATTTATTCCACTCGCCCTCTTTATTCATCATCTGCCATTCTACGAGTGAGAGAGGTTCTCGCCCCGTCGAAGCCGTGAGGTGACAGGTCCTTATTTTTCTCACCACCAACACCAACACAACATTAACGCTACCACAATCATCCTCCCTTTTCTCACCATACTCTTTCTTCATATTTTTTAATTTCTACTATTGTTACAAAAAAAGTAATATATATATAATCAAAACAAAAAAGGTGTAGCTGTTGACCGCCATCTCGAATCTCCTGTTGTACAGTCGTGCGCCGCCGCGCCTCCAGCCAGCCGCCCATCTGTTGCGTGACGTCCTCTGTCCACAGTCGAGCTCCCACACCAGATGCCGCCAGTCTGCGTCTGCCAACGAGCCGCGCATCGCCACGCAGTAGGCCACCCCACGCACGTAACCGCCAGCCTTCACGTCCTCCCACACGCCCGTGCTTCCAGGTTACCAGACCCATGTTGTCGTCCTCCAACGGCCCAGCTACAACCCACATCCAGCACTTGTGCTGACCTCCCTCCCAGCCGCCGCACCCTCTGCCAGTCCTCCGTCAGAATAGAGGTCACCTGCGGTTGTCGATGGACCGCTCGTCGCCAGCCGTGCTGCACACCAACGCCGGTTCTGCACAATCACCGCATGTACGGCTCCTTTCGTTGCGCCGCCTCGCTCCTGCAGAGGCCCTCCAGCTGCTCCGCTCCTCCTCCAACAGCCGCCCCTCGATCCCTTGACCGCAACGCCGCCACAACGTGCCTCCAAGCCCTCCTCCCTCCTTGCATCGCCTCGCCCCCTTATCTTCAGTCCTAACGTGTGTTCGTTCTCTACGAAGGTCCCTTTTATTTTTTATTTTATTTTTTATTTTTTTTGCAAAAATTGCATCTAAAGCCCGTAACGTTTCTTTAATTCCAAAAGCACCATTGGGCACACTTTATTTGTTGAGTTTTAATTTATGTATTACAAAGATACTCATGCATTATTGTTCTAATTTGTACATAAGTTTTGCATTATTTTTTAATTAAAAAATAACATTTTGTAGCGTATTTAAATCTTTATCTCTTGGATGTTTATTTGAATTTTTGTGGGCATTGGATAATTAATTAAAAATATTTTTGTGAAATTTTTCTTATTTTACCAATTTCAAGGTCTGAAATTCATATTTAATAAAATATTGCTCCAAAAATTGTGCAAAATTTTGATGATGCCTCTAAGGGCTATTTAATTACTTTCCAGATTTTATCAAAAATGGAGATGTCTTGTACCAAAAATAAATTGTTGAGTGATTTATGTAATTATTTTTAACTAAATCTACAGATATCATTTTTGCGAAATTTCAAGTCTCTTGGATTTCTTATTAAAATATCTATTTGAGATAATTTTTCTTCTAGACAATTTTATTTCGTGGATTTATTAGAAATTAAAAATTCACATTCACTTTCTTTTCCTTAAAAATTCATAAAAATCATGTATTATCATAAAATTCCAAAAAATAGTGTAGTTTTCTTTCATCATATTTCACCCCCAAAAAAATTTTCATAATTTTTGCATTCTATTGCATGAAAAATTATATAAAAACCCTTAGAAATTTTGCATTTTTCATCATTGCATTTTAACCACTAAAATTCCAAAAAAAATACATTTTGCACTCTTCGGATTAGGTTTCTAGGAAATATATAATTTGGCTAATTTTGATTAATTTCACATTAAATTAATTTGTCTAAATTGTGTGTTTTCATATTAACTTAATTCAACCGCATTTTGCATTTGGCATTTTTAGCGCATAAAAAATACAAAAAAAAACCCGCTTGGAAAATCGTGAGCTAATTTTCCTAACTTGATCCAAAGTTGTTCCATGGACTCCTTGAGTCGACCTTGGGGCTTTCCCAGGTTAAAATACATCAAATTGCATACTATTTAATTCATCGTTTCATCGATTCGTGTGGTTAATTTTTTATCGTTCCTGATTTCCCGACTACAACAAAGTCAATACACATTCTAAATTAACAAGGGTAATTTTTTGGTCAATGGGAAATCAAGAAAAATTAAAAACCGAAACATAAAGGAAACTACGTGAGGATACCAACGAGGAAGGAGTGGATGAGATTCGCCATGATCTGTTATTGATAGAAGAGAGACGGAACTACAACAGCAGAGGTCCGAGGAGTGGATTGGATCGGGAATCCAACCTTCGTCTCACACTGTTGATCATGGGAACTCATGTTGTCACCTTGAGCTACTTCCACGAATCGATCTCGGGGGAGAGTAAGGCCAAAAAGGGATCAAGTGGTAGTGAGCAACGATCTGGAAATATATATAGGAATAGGGTCCGATAAGCTTTTGAATTCAAAATGATAGCAGATCGAGGCGTGTTATAGGGAGTCAATGGTCCAGTGAGAAGGTTAGTTATTAGGACAAAAGATTCGGCGAAGGAATCGGGGTGGGTTAGTAATCGACGCGTGCGGGAAAAATATGCGAAGAAGGGTTGGTACATGAGAAGGCAGAAATAACGGAAAGATGAAGGAGTTGACTAGGGTCAACAGAACCGGGGTGTCCAGCCAATCAGGAGGCACACAGCTATAAGAAAAAACAAGGGAAACTACAAAAAGTAAGAAAATTATGAAATAAATTGAAATAAAATTGAAAATGAATTTAAAATAAAAATAATATAAATAGAAAATATATTAATTGACTTATTTTAGTAATTTTTAATTTATTAAATAAGTTACATACAAAGGTATACATAAATAAAAAAGTTTTATTTGCAGGTAAATATACCGATATTTACAATACCTTGATTAATAATTAATTAATTTTTAAAATATACATGTAATTTTATAATTTATCAAATTACAACATTTTATAAGGGTGTTATTGATTTTTTGTTAGACTTTAAGGAATAAATTTATTAGGTTAAATAAAAAGGTATATTTACAGTATATATAGTGACACATACAATATATACATGATATTATTTTGTTGATTTTTTTATTTTTTAATTTTTATTTATGCTTTAGTTTGATCAAAGACATTATTAAAATAATTTAAAAATACAATATATATACAAATATGTATAAGAAAATAAATAAATAATATACATAATATCCATAGGTATAATATACAATAAAACCTCAAATATCCACATTTCACATCTTAACTCCGATTTTTATGAAACATTTACATTTTAAAGATTATTTAATTTGGAGTACAATGCAAGTGAGTTTGAATAATATTGAGTTTTTGATAAAGAAGATATTGATCTGACAAGTTAAGCTTTACAGCTTTTTCAGAGTGTTGTTATTTACAAATGTACACCGATTATTTTGAAATTATTTTATTATTTACAAAATATTTTTATGTAAATGTTTTATCAATAGAATAATTTTTTTATTTGAATTTGGGTATAAATAAATTAATGAAAAGAATGTGTACTATATACATTAATATACAAGTGATGAATGAACACAAATGGATGACGATTTTCATATTTTTTGGTATTTATGCCTTATCTCCCCCTACTTTATTCATGGTCGATCAAGTCATGTTAATTTTCTCTTAGGGACAGAGTCAAACTGTATCTATTACATATATACAATCTTTCATTTTCTTTGTTTTCCTTTGTTTCTTTCTTTATTTAAGGTTAAAATAGTGATAAATATACAATATTTACACAAGAATTAGGGCTAGTAAAAAATAGATTTATTGATATTTAATGGTGTTTTATAAGGTATTTTAAGTTAAATAAATGAACAAATATGATGAAAAGAGATTCATCACCAGGGGAAGTGAGGTTGACCAACAAGGAGATGATATGTGTATAGTTGATCAGGACTTTGACCAGTGCACGAAATGTAGAGATAAATACATTAAAAAAAGAAAACAAACTCAAATGTAAAAATGCATAAAATGAAAAATGATCGTCTAAATATGAATTACAATGTGCAAGAAGGACTCAAGTTCAAATGAAATGATCCATGCAAGGAATTATTTTTTGGTGATATTTTATGTGTCTAAAATATCATTTTTTAGCTTTGTAGTTTTTATTTGGTTTTGTGAATTAATAATGCATGCAAAAATCAAACATGATATGAAATAATGCAATGGACACAAATGTGATTTTTTGGACTTTTATTGATTAATTTAATGTCAGAATAAGTTGGGGAAGTGAATTATGTGCAAGTGGGTCAGGTCAATAAGCTCGAGTCAGAATCTATCTTTTTATTGCTTTTTTTATTTTTTTAGATTTTAATGTTTATGTAATTTATTAAAACAATGAATAAAATAAAGTAAAGAAAAATGAAATAATTAAAACGAGTGAGATATGCTTATGATAGGTCAATGCGCAGTTAGGTCTCAAAACTCAAACTTCACAAATGGACTCTGATTATTTTGAATTTTATCTTGATTTGTAAATATTTGAATGTACATTAATTCAGAAGTGAATAGAATTCATTTAGATGACATGAGAGAGATATCGATGTTTTCGTCTTTTTATCCTGAAATTAGGGGTTGGAATTATTTTGAATATATACAAGTTAGATTTTCTAGGATTTTTTATGGATTAAGGGCAGTAATATGTACATAATGAAGTTCATTTTTCATGTCAATTAGAGTTAGCATGAACTAATTAAAAATGGGTGTTAGGTGGAAATATGCAAATGATTATGAACGCATAAATGAATGTTAATTTATGCAAATTAATTATGAGTACATGAAAGTTAATTTTATGAAGTTAACTTGTAAATGATCCTAAATTTGAAGTATGAAACTCTATGTTCATCTAATTAGAGTGATGAATTATAAATTCATCAACCCCAAATACTTAAACTTTGCTCATCTCTGAACAACTAAAGAAATGAAGAGGTGAAATGAGATTGGGTTGCATCCTAAGATCATAAGCAAAAGGTGAAAATGGAGCAAGATCCGACCTTTGGATTAATATTTTGGCGGAACTTCTATGAGAGTTAGTTTCAAAATAAACAACCTCCAAGTTCTAAACATCAGTGTAACAGTTTCAGCTCAGAAGTCATCTTAGACCAATCTTCTTCCAAATGCAAACCTTATGAACATTGAATAATTGTCTCATGTTTGTGAAGGGTGTTAGCTCTTCGCATTCGAAATGCTGGACTACCACGCAAACCTCTCCTGCAATAACTCATCCTCAGGGAGTCATGCATGTCCTTTTAAGTTTAGATCGTGCTAGTTCACAACGTATATAGAGGAAGAAATTTTAAAAGAAGGGAAAAAGAACTGGAGGGTGACTGGTGTAGTCACCACTCATGCGAAGGTTGGCCAGTGTAACCAAGCCTTCACCAAGATATACAGGCTGTCTTAAGCTTGGACCTCTCTAGTCAAATATTCATTTGGTAGTTGGCTTCATTTGGTATGGATTTTGGTTGCTCTGCATGGATCTTTTGTACCTCGGCGGATATAGAATATTTTGTTCCGTTCCATGTTTTAAGGTCTTAGAAAAAATGTGTTGGTGGTCCATTCCTCATCTGAAGCTTTATTACAACTCGTACTCCAGTCGCTATATGTCCACGCCACTATGAAAGAGACAAACACAGTCTTCCAACATCCCATCTGAGTTGAAACAAGTACGGTGTTCTAGAGTACAGATTAATTCCCTATCCAAGAGTCGTACTCAGAATGAGGAGACCATGTTAGACACTGAGAGTCGAAGTCTGGACATTGTCACGCGGAACTCGGAGAAATTAATTCTATGACATAAAGCTTCTAAAATCATATTTATTGGTGAAGTTCCTCTAAAAATTAGGTGGACTAAGGACAAGTCAAGATCACTTTCGGTTTCTATTCATAACTCGTTTTAGAATCCAAGGCTTTTCACTAATGCAAATGCACGAAATGCTGAATGACATGCAAAATTTTCCTTTTCTTCTATTTTTTGTCCTTTTTATTTATTTTTTAATAATTCTATTCACAATATTCTTAGTAACTTGCATCTGTCTGTAAATATTTTACACTTCTTACTAATTTTAACCTAAAATAAATAAAGAAAGAAAGGAAAAATAAAAAAAATAAAATAAAAAAAGAAAGACTGTATACAGGCTGACCCGAACCCCAAGAGAAGGTCAAGACCTGACCTGATCGACCAGGAATAAAGTAGGGGGAGATAGGGTCCTCAATTAGAAAATCCAAAAAAAAATTATGTTTTGTGTATATCTGTATAAAACTGACACTAATTTATTTGTGCATTAATTGACCTCAAATCAAATAACTTTCGAAACCAAAGTTGTAAATAAAAATGTGTCCTAATTAATAAAAATCATTGCACAATTAAATCATATACAGAATAAAAGTAGCCACACTTGGAAAAAGCCACTAAGAACTAACTGAAAGATCAATTCCAGCTCCATATGATCTCAAATTGAACCTATATCACTTCCATTGGATTCTAAGTTAAATTATCTTTAAAATGGCTATGATTTCATAATTTTTGGAGTTACGATTGAAAAGTCGGTTTTCTGGGTGGTTTGTGCAATTTTCACTTGTATTTTGTGCATATTGTATTTGTATATATTTGTAAATATTTTTTACTAATCATTTAAAATAAAAATAAAAATAAAATAATAATAAAATAATAATAAAATTCTTAAAACAACAACAGGCTAATTTCCTCATGTACCCTTGTATATAATGTCATATAAGTATATAGTATATGTATATAGTTGCTATTTTTAATTAACCACCATAAAAAATAAAAAATAACATTTTTTAATTCAAATAAATAAAGTGAGGAAAATTCAAAAAAATAGATAATTTGTAAATAGTTTTATCTATTTATCTTTATCTCATTTCAATTTTTGCTTTCATCTTATCTCTTTATCCAAAAAGCCAAAAATTCAAAATTTCATCTTCACTATCTTTTCTTATTTATATGGCTCCTTCTCCCTCATTCCAACTAGATCAATCTTTAGAGAGAGGAGCCCGATCTCCGAGAGAACAATTTTGTCGAGAAAGTTGCCTAATCTCCAAGCCATCCAGTGACAGCGAGTCAGCTTTGTCGAGGCGATCACGGTTCATTTCCACTCCTATGGTGAGATCCACATTTTTCGTACTTTTATCTTAGTTTAATCGTAGTTTAGTTCATCGCATTTTTTATCGTCATTTTTATTTCTATAGATCTAAAAAAAATTCATCACAATTTTGATCCGCACCGACTCGATTTTTCATCTCACTTTCTCGATCTCCACATGTTCTATTTCTATCATCCACGATCTCTCAACTCTGGCCGCGTACGGTGGCCGGAGATCGGATTCGAATCCTCATTTCTGCCAGATCTCCGTTCATTTTTCCGATTTGTAAATAAATAAAAAAATATTTGTTTCATTTTCTCTAACGTTTATTTTGCAGGATCATATAAAAAAGAAATATATATAAAAAAGAATTTCTATAGCTTTTTTATTTCTACTTTCGGATTTACAAAATAAAAATAAAAAAAGTTTTTTTATTATTCACTGTCTACAGTACAAAAAATTTAAAAAAAGTTTTTTCAGTCACTATTTACATTACAATAAAAAATATAAAAAAAATAATAAAAATTAAAATTAAAAAATTCGCCACAGCCCCGACGCCCTTCCTCTTCGGCGGCCACGTGGCAAGCCAGGCCACCGCCCGCAGCACCTCCGCCGCGCGAGGGCGGCGCTCTCCCCTCCACCATCTCCTCGCTGCTGTGTGCGTCCTTCTCTCGCCTGGACGCCACCCACGTTGCAACCATGCCACCTCCTACAACCTGCAACCGCGCCTCCGTGCGCGTGGCCCACCAGCCGCACACCGCCCGCAGCCTCGACTCCAGCAACCTCCGACCCGACGCGCCAGCCGTCATGCCTCGGCGCGCGTGGCCCACCGGTCGCACACCGCCCACAGCAACGGCTTCAGCGCCGCCCCAAGGCGCGGCCTTCCTCGCCCAGGCGCTCCCCTCTGCACCATCCGCCGCACTAGACCATCGTTGCTACCTTGTCGCCGCCACTGACGCCCAACTGCCATCCCAACCGTCGCGTGTGTGGCCCGATCCCGACGTCCAGCCCTCCGGCCGCCCGCGCGCCTCCACCTTGCTGAAGAAGAAAGGTGGCGGTCGTGCCCCTTGTTCCATTCCCTTTGTGATTGCAACGAAGATCTAGGGCTTGCGGAAATAAAAAATAAATTCTTTTGGTAAAATTACAGGTGCACCCCTGGACGTTTTCAAATTTGCCAAATAGTCTCTGCCAGAGCCTCAAGCACATGACATGCACATGATCTATTGGTAAAATTGAGCTTTCTCCCCTATTATTTATTTCTATTATTTATTAGAGGCAAAAAAGAACTTACTTACAATTTGGTCCCTGAATTGCAGAACAAAAACCTACGCGCTCTATTTGAATGAAATAAATGTTATTTGTGATCCAAAAATTTTGCAAAAATTGTGTTATGCTCCTGATATGATTATCTTCTTAGCATAAAATTTTCATTGCATTTTGCCTTCATTTATTATTTTTAAAAAATCAAAAACATGTCGTTTTTCCCTGTTTGAAATTCCAAATTTTATAAAAATTCAAATATTGTTCCAAAAATTTCAAAAAATTAAAGTAGTTGTATTTCATTGTCTTTTAATTTCTGACCAATTTTCACGCATTTATTATTTATAAAACACAAAAAATTGAAAAATATCAAAAATCTTCTAAAAATAATAGAAAATTCTACAAAAATCTAAAAATTTTGATTTCAGTTCATGTTTGTAGATAATTGCTTCTAGTTTGTCGAGTTTTGGGTACTTAAATATTTTTAGGTTGCAATTACTCCTGGTTGTGCACATTTTCACATTTTCTAACTATTTGATTTTTATAAAAATACAAAAACATCTGAAAATTCCACAAAAAAATCTCAAAAATATTTCAAAACCTTTAAACCCCAAAAATATTTTCTTTGCATTTTCCTGAGTATTTTTGATGAATTGAAAAATTCAGAAAGAGTTGGTGTCTTATTTTTGAACTTGTGAATATTGCTTCGTGTTATTTTTTGAAAATTTAAAAATAAATAAATAAATCACAAAAACCAAGGATAGTTGTCCTTTAAGATTCCTATTTTCTTTTAATTAGTTTCTGATTAAATGAATAACCCTCGGGAATTGTAGCCTCCCCGAGTTCAACATTGTCCGCTATACAGGTTACTAAGTAGCAAAAGTAAAAAATAAAATAAAATATTTTTTGTTGTCACGGGATTTTGGGGACAGCAACGACTTATTTATTCATCAATTTCCGTCTCCACAAATATCGTGTCAACAAAATGGTGCCGTTGTCGGGGAGGCATGGCAAGGGTAGTTAGGTTTCTCTTTTGACCTGCTATTCTTGGTTGTAAATATCTATTTATATTTTTTTCCATTCACTTCATTGTTTATATCCATTGCATTCATTTTTCTCATATTTGATAATTATGTTTCTTACATATTCTCTTTTCTTTTTCTTGCGAGGGCCCGCGGAGCGAAGGAGGCGATCCTAGGAGAGCCGAAGCACCCAAGCGACATGGAGGCGGCTTGATTCTTCACCAAACCGCAGGATAGCGTGAGAAGAGGAGAAGAAGAAGTGAAGGAGACAAAAAAAGGAAAAAAAGGAGAGATGGAGAGAGTTTTTCCTTTTCTAGCATTTGAACTCTGTAAACGGACATTCATTGGTTGCGAGGTTTGTTTCGTCAAGTGTCGGTGCACTTAGGGGACCTCACCGGTTTTGTTTTCATCGCCTTATTTTTCTTTGTTTCCCACGGATTTCGTGAGCCACCTATTGATTGATTTAATTAATTTGCTTGATCCAGGTAATTAATTTGGTCCAAACAACCTAAATAAGAATTTCTGTGCCTATAGAGTAGAACTTAATTTGGACTTAGTCAAATTAACTTGTTCTTGCACGTTAATAGAAGTTATCATCTAGGACGGTTCACTTGCATCATATAGGCTAGTTTACTTTTCTGTATTTAAATTCTGCGTGGATCACTTGCATGTAGAGTGCTGGCGACAAGGTACGCACCTCTAACCCCTGCATGCATCATCGTTTTTAATCGCGCATTGGCATTTCCGATCTCCTTCCTTGTTTTTACTCACATAAGTTAAAAAGGAAATTGGACTCTCGGTAGACGATTCTTTGAAAATATTTTAATCAAGTGACAACTGCCTAAAATTTAGGACTGGTAAAGAAAACTTGACCCTAAAATAAACATATAGAAAATCATTGTTTTGGGGAGAGTAACCCCCTCATTGTATTCGTTTTAACTTGCGCGCATACACAATAAGGTTAGTGCCCAAATCCCATAATTCAACCTAAGTGTTTGTACAACTTTGTGATTATCACCTAACTCTAAAACAGACAAGATTAAGAGACCGAACCTTCACGATCTTCACATTGCGTTGAGTTGGTGAATTGGGGGTTTGTATTGTGTTTGATTGCTTGTGTGCAACTAGGTCTTACTATGCATTTGCGTCTTTTTCTCTATATCTTTTGACTTGACCCTCGTACTCTCTCATCTTTTGTTTCAAAGATGGCCGACTGGAGTTATTTTAATCCGATCTTCGCAGATACCTCGTATCATCCAGTTGATCCACCTTCCCTTTTCCAGGAGGACTTTCCTTCTGATTTTTGTGCATATCCGCCTAACCCATTATTCCGGGAGTCGGAGGACCTTGATTTTCACCCACCCCCACCCCACTCACCCGATCCTGGGATTTTGGAGTCACCTTTCATGGTTTCCACACTTGAGAAATTGAACTAGATGATGGAGCATACGAATTCGAGGATTTCAAATATATTTAATATAAACGAGAGCCAGAACTGCGAAGGCCCTTCCCGGGGGTATTCTTGTTATATATTGAATGATAATGAAACCCAAGAATTCCTATTCAAGGAGGAAGACTCGGAAAGCATAGACCTTGGAGTTCCCCCTTCTGGTATGTGGTGATGCATTGATGACATCCGCGGAATTTACACGATAGACACCCTAGAGCGGAAGGCGGACTCTGAGACTAAACAGGACGGACATGATTTGACTACTTTCACTGATAAGTCTGTTCCTATTCACCCTTATTCAGATGAGACCGATCAGGCCAAATTTGATTTGATCGCTTTTATAAAGGAATTTGGGCCTTTTGATAAAGATGATGATCCGGTAGAGGCTCGCCAGGCTAAAATTGATCCTACTTTTTCTGATAATGATTTCGAGCCATTTTACTTTGATGTTTGCGAGACTTACCAAGCAGGACATGACCATACTACTTCCAATAATCGGTTTAGGCCTACACAATTTGATACCACTGAGGATACATTCTTGGTCGATCCTACTCAGTTTATGTCTAATGATGATCCCAATATCGACCTACACCTTGTCAAATCCATACCTCAGCAGTCCCGCACGAAGGTTCGTTTTCGACCTTCTTAACCTTTGTAAATCCACTCCTCTTGTATATCCTTTTGTTTCACTCTTTCTTCTCCCGTTTTATCATTCACTCCTTTTCCGTGTGTGTGTGTATGCTATACTTTGGAGGTGCTTTATCCTAAGTATAGGGGGTGAAGGATTTGTGTTGTTCATGTTCGTCCTGTTTATCACCCTTGTTGTTGTCGCCTATACTTAGGGATACTCTACCCTAAGTATGGGGGGGTGATATTGTTCATATCGTGTCTTTGTGAGTCTGTACATTCTCTTCATCGGTTTTTCCCTTTGTACATAATACTATGCTTAGGATTACTTGATCCTAAGTATGGGGGGATCACCAAATTCTCGTCTTTTTATCTTTTCTTTGAGTCGTTGTAGCATAGGAGTCTTTTCACCTTTTATACTTAGCATGAGTTATGTCTTCCTTTGTCGCTCTCTGATCACTATGAGGACATAGTTCGAGCTAAGTATAGAGGGGTGTCGTATATATTGTATATATACTTTAGACATAACTCGTACTTTTAATACGTTTATTTGGGGGGTTATGTGTATAATTTTGTAAAATCCACGTGTGTAAAAAACAAAAAACAAAACAAAATAAAAAACAAACAAAAAACAAAAAAAATAAAAACACACCCAAAAAAATCTCTTGTATATACTTGTATATATTACTAACCATTTTTCCTTAAAAAAACTACAAAACCAAAAATCTATAAAAATTTGCATAATTCAAAAAACAAAAAAACAAAACAAAAAGAACCTTTCTTTCACATCTGTATTTTTCCTCCAAAAATCCATAAAAAGTTCAAAAAAATGTGTTATCTTTACATGTGCATCATTTCAAAAAAAACTCTGCATTGTTCATATTTTGCATTTGCATGTGCATTTTCAGGATAGTATTGATATTTAAACTATGTCTAGAATAAAATTGAAGAATTGAGCTTAGTTGGACGTTAATCCACCTAATTCTCAGAGGAACTTCACTGAGAAATAGGATTTTAGAAGCTTCGGGCCTTTGACTTAATTCTTTGAGTTCTACATGACAATGTGCAGCATTTGACTCTTAATGTCTAACATGGTCTCTTCTTTCTGGGTATAACTCTGAAATAGGGAATTAATTTGTACTCCCGCACTATGCACTTAGCTCAACCCAGACGGGATGTTGGAATACTGTGAGAGTTTTTTTTCTGATAGCGTGAAATCTAAAGATCGGAGTACAGGTTGAAATAAAGCTTCGGAAAAGGGATGGACGGCTGGGCACAATTTTTTCTAAGACCCCAAAGCATGTAAGGAAAAAATATTCTATATCCGTAGGGGCACAACAAGATCCAAGCAGAACCACCAAAAATTCAAATACAAAGAAGCCACTACCAAATAAATATCTGACCAAAAAGGTCCAAGCTTCAAGAGAACCTGCAGATCTTGGTGGAGACTTGGCTACACTGGCCAGCTTCACAAGGAGAGGTGAGTGCATTGGCCACCCTCCAATTCTTTTCTCATTCTTCTAACTTCTCCCCCAATTCGATTGTGAACACAGTACGACAGACCTTAGAAGGAAATACCTAACTCCCCGAGGACGAGTTATTGGAGAGGAGATTTGCATGGTAGTCCAGCATTCTGGATGGGAAGAGCTAAAATCTTTCACACACATGAGTCGATTGTTCAATGTTCATAGGGTATGCCTTGGGAAGAGGATTGATCTAAGATGACTTCTGAGCCAAAACTGTGACAATGATGTGTAGAACTTGAAGGCTGTTGGTTTTAAAATTCTAAGTCTCACCGAAGTTCCGACACACCAATAATCCAAAGGTCCGACAGAGCTCCAAACTACAATTTTATGAAGATAAGTTTAGTACTCAATATTGTCCTACTTTCTTTATTTTCCCTTTCTTTTCTTTTTCTTCCCTTATTCTTTCAAATAAGTGTTTGCTAAGGGACAAGCAAAGGTAAAGCATAGGAGGAAGATGAATATGCGATTCGTCATCTTTATTCATTTATTTTAGCTTAAAATCCCTTACAAAACACCTACATATAACATTAACTCCATATTCTTACTAACTTGCATCTGTGTGTAAATATTGTACACTTCTTACTAATTTTAACCTAAAATAAATAAAGAAAGAAAGAAAGGAAAAATAAAGACAAGAAAATAAAAAAATGAAGACTGTATACAGGCTGACCCGAACCCCGAGAGAAGGTCAAGACTTGACCTGATCGACCAGGAATAAAGTAGGGGGAGATAGGGTCCTCAATTAGAAAATCCAAAAAAAATTGTGTTTTGTGTAAATCTGTATAAAACTGACACTAATTTATTTGTGCATTAATTGACCTCAAATCAAATAACTTTCAAAACAAAAGTTGTAAATAAAAATGTGTCCTAATTAATAAAAATGATTGCCCAATTAAATCATGTCCAGAATAAAAGTAGCCACACTTAGAAAAAGCCATTAAGCACTAATTGAAAGATCAATTCCTGCTCCATATGATCTCAAATTGAACCAATATCACTTCCATTGGATTCTAAATTAAATTATCTTCAAAATGGTTGTGATTTCATAATTTTTGGAGTTACGATTGAAAAGTCGATTTTATGGGGTGGTTTGTGCAGTTTTCACATGTATTTTGTGCATATTGTATTTGTATATAGGGATTTTTACCCGGCAGACCCTGTAATTTTTGCAATTACCGCTACGACCTTCGAAACATCGTAATTCCTCCCCCGACCCTGTAAAGTTGCTAACCCTTACCCTATAGACCCTGCGGTTAAGCCCCGTTAATTTACCCGTTAAAATTAACTAGATTCCGTCATGTTCCTTTATATTATAACCATTTTATTTATTAAATTTACGTTGAGTGCCACTATCATCTGAGACCCCGGGACGAGGGAAGCCCCCCTGCCGTCGCTGCTTGCCCCCCTCGCTGTCGCTGCTGCTTTGCCCCGCCACCACCGCTTCGCCCCTCCGCCGCCGCTGCTGCTTCGCCCCTTGCCGTCGCCGCCACCAGATCGACGATGGAGCCCCCCGCCCCTGTGCGCGCGATGGAGTCCCCCTCCCACCCTGTGCGCGCGATGGCGTCTCCCTCCCACCCCCCCACCCCCCCCCCCCCCCCCCGCGATGGAGTCCAGGTCTGCCCCCCTCCCCGGTCGCCGCTGTTGGGACCCCTCCCTCCCACCCACCGACGATGGAGGACCCCCGGCCGTTGCTGTGCTTCGCCCCCCGCCCCCGCGCACGCGATGGAGTCCAGGTCTCCCCCCTCCCCGGTCGCCGTTGCTAGGACCCCACCCTCCCTCCCACCCGCCGACGATGGAGCCAACACCCCCCCCTGCGCGTGCGACGATGGAGGACCCCCGGCCCCGGCCGTTGTTGTGCTTCGCCCCCGCGCGCGCGATGGAGTCCAGGTCTCCCCCCCTCCCCGGTCGCCGTTGCTGGGACCCCACCCTCCCTCCCACCCGCCGACGATGGAGCCAACACCCCCCCCTCCCTGCGCGCGCGACGATGGAGGACCCCCGGCCCCGGCCGTTGCTGTGCTTCGCCCCCGTGCGCGCGATGGAGTCCAGGTCTCCCCCCCCCCTCCCCGGTCGCCGCTGCTGGGACCCCTCCCTCCCTCCACCACCTCGGTCGCCGATGTGACCCCCCGTGCGATGGAGCCCCCCTCCCTCCCTTGCGCGTGCGATGGAGCCCCCTCCCACCTGCCGACGATGGAGCCAAACCCCCCCCCCCCTCCACAAACCCGTCGCCGCTGCCTCTTCGCCCCCCAGCCACCGCTGCTGCTTCCCCCGGCGCGATGGAGCCGCCTCCTGTTGGCACGATTTTTTTTCTATTTTGGTTGATCATAATCCCAGCCGTTGGATGGTAAACCGGTTAGGTTAACTCAAGACTAACCCAAGTAGTTGACTCAAATATAGTTAAAATTGATGGCAGGGTTTGTTGGGTAAGACGGAGCAAGTTTTCGAGGTCGGGGGAGGAACGACGATGTTTCGAAGGTTGTAGCGGTAATTGCAAAAGATTATAGGGTCTGCCGGGTAAAAATCCCTTGTATATATTTGTAAATATTTTTTGCTAATTATTTAAAATAAAAATAACGATAAAATAATAAAATAATAATAAAATTCTTAAAACAAAAAAAGGCTAATTTCCTCATTTACCCTTGTATATAATTTCATATATGTATATAGTATATGTATATTGTTGCTATTTTTAATTAACCACCATAAAAAAATAAAAAATAACATTTTTTAATTCAAATAAATAAAGAGACAAAAATTCAAAAAAAATAGATAATTTGTAAATAATTTTATCTATTTATCTTTATCTCATTTCAATTTTTGCTTCCATCTTATCTCTTTATCCGAAAAGCCAAAAATTCAAAATTTCATCTTCATTATCTTCTCTTATTTATGTGGCTCCTTCTCCCTCATTCCAACTAGATCAATCTTTAGAGAGAGGAGTCCGATCTCCGAGAGAACAATTTCATCGAGAAAGTTGCCTAGTCTCCAAGCCGTCCGGTGACAGCGAGTCGGCCTTGTCGAGGCGATCACGGTTCATTTCCGCTCCTAAGGTGAGATCCACATTTTTCGTACTTTTACTTAGTTTAATCGTAGTTTAGTTCATCGTATTTTTTTTCATCATTTTTATTTCTCTAGATCTAAAAAAAATTCATCACGATTTTGATCCACTCCGACTCGATTTTTCATCTCACTTTCTCGATCTCCACACGTTCTATTTCTATTGTCCACGATCTCTCAACTCCGGCCGCGTACGATGGCCGGAGATCGGATTCGAATCCTCATTTCCGCTGGATCTCCATTTATTGTTTCGATTTGTAAATAAATAAAAAAAATATTTGTTTCGTTTTCTGTAATGTTTGTTTTGTAGGATCATATAAAAAAAGAAACATAAAAAAATAAAAAATAATGAATTTCTATAGCTTTTTTTATTTTTATTTTCAAATTTACAAAAATAAAAAAATAAAAAAAAGTTTTTTTATTATTCACTATTTACAGTAAAAAAATTAATAAAAAAAGTTTTTTATTCACAATTTACATTACAATAAAAAATTATAAAAAAAAATAAAAAAATAAAAAAACTCGCCACAGCCCCAGCGCCCTTCATCTTCAGCGGCCACGCGACAAGCCAGGCCACCGCTCGCAGCACCTCCGCCGGGCGAGGGTGGCGCTCTCCCCTCCGCCATCTCCCCGCCGCTATGCACGTCCTTCTCTCGCCTGGACGCCGTCCACGCTGCAACCAGGCCACCTCCTCCAACCTGCAACCGCGCCTCCGCGCACCGCCCGCAGCCTCGACTCCAGCAACCTCCGACCGACGCGCCAGCCGCCACACCTCGGTGCACGTGGCCCACCGGCCGCACATCGCCCGCAGCATTGGCTCCAGCGTCGCCCCAAGGCACGGCCTTCCTCGCTTTGGCGCTCCCCTCTACGCCATCCGCTGCGCTAGACCATCGCCGCTACCTTGTCGCCGCCACCGACGCCCAACCGGCATCCCAATCGTCGAACGCGTGGCCCGATCCCGACCTCCAGCCACCCGGCCGCCCGCGCGCTTCCACCTTGCTGAAGAAGAAAGGCGGCGGTCGTGCCTCTTGTTCCATTCCCTTTGTGATTGCAACGAAGAGCTAGGGCTTGTGGAAATAAAAAAATAAATTCTTTTAGCAAAATTACAGTTGCGCCCCTAGACGTTTTCAAATTTGCTAAGTAGTCCTTGTCAGAGCCTCAAACACATGACATGCATATGATCTACTGGTAAAATTGTGCTTTCTCCCCTATGATTTATTTCTATTATTTATTAGAGGCAAAACAGAACTTATTTACATTTTGGTCCCTGAATTGCAGAACAAAAACCTACGTGCTCTATTTGAATGAAATAAATGTTATTTGTGATCCAAAATTTTTTCAAAAATTATGCTATGCTCCTGATATGATTATCTTCTTAGTATAAAATTTTCATTGCATTTTGCCTTCATTTATTATTTTTAAAAAATCAAAAATATGTCATTTTTCCCTGTTTGAAATTTCAAAATTTATAAAAATTCAAATATTGTTCCAAAAATTCCAAGAAAAATAGAGTAGTTTCTGATCAATTTTCACGCATTTATTATTTATAAAACCCACAAAATTGAAAAATATCAAAAATCTTCTAAAAATCATAGAAAATTCTACAAAAATCCAAAAATTTTGATTTCAGTTCCTCTTTGTAGATAATTGCTTCTAATTTATCTTAAAAATAATTGTCAGGAGTTTTGGGCACTTAAAATATTTTTAAGTTGCAAATTATTCCAGGTTGTGCACATTTTCACATTTTCTAACTGTTTGATTTTCAGAAAAATACAAAAACATCTGAAAATTCCACAAAAATTCTCGAAAATATTTCAAAACCTTTAAAATCCAAAAATATTTTCTTTGCATTTTCCTGAGTATTTTTGATGAATTGAAAAATTACAGAAAGAGTTGGTATGCTTATTTTTTATCTTGTGAATATTGCTTCGTGTTATTTTTAAAATTAAAAATAAATAAATAAATCACAAAAATCAAGGATAGTTGTCCTTTGAGATTCATGTTTTCTTTTAATTAATTTCTGATTAACTAAATAACCCTCGGGAATCGTAGCCTCCTTGAGTTCGACCCTGTCTGTTATACAAGTTAATAAGTAGCAAAAGTAAAAATAAAACAAAATATTTTTTTGTTGTCACGGGATTTTGGGGACAGCAACGACTTATTTATTCATCAATTTCCGTCTCCACAAATTTCGTGTCAATAGCTGTCAACCTTATACTTAGGCTCTTGGTCAGACTAAGTATAAAAGAGAGCAAAAATAGGGCGGTCAAGGGCAAGAGGAGAGAAGGTGGGTATAAACAGGGTGGGCATTGCACCCCCCCCCCCCCCATACTAAGGCTTTTTCCTAAGTATAGAAGAAGTATAAAGGGAACCGATGATATCGAGGATATGGTGTTAATGTTAAAGAAGTTTTTGATAGATTTTTAGATGGGCATGTGGTGGGAAGGAATATGGCAATGAAGAACATGACATAGAAGATTCCCAGCCATTGTTGGAGTCATCCTTAGAATAGTAATGTTCAATGAAGTATCTACAACTAATTCTTCTTTGAGGTTTCTCTCTCACTTGGTCAACTAACTTGACATCAGACGATGAGTACTTTGATGAAGCGATTTCTGTCTAGTCATATCTAATCATACCGGTCAGTGTACTACCTTGGGGCGGAGTCCTCTGAATAGTTCATATCTATGGTGATGTACCTAGCTAGTTTGCTAGAACCTGAAGCAGGGAGAGGAGAAGGGTAGGAGTATTTCTTCCCTCTACTAGCAACTAGACTAGAGAAAGTGGCCTTTCTAAATCGAGTTTGTGAGGTGTTGGCAATAGGTTCTTCATCCGATGAATCATCATGTATGTTGTATATCTGCTGTAAGGTCAGTACACATCCCAGGTATATGGTGGTGCTTAGAGTCGCTTTAGGTGATGGGTCACAGTAATGATCAAGGAAGTCTAAAATGATTGTGTTTGGGTTCGGTGAATCTGAGGTGTACAAGTCAAGCTCATTTACATTGGTGCTTAGAGTCGCTTTAGGTGATGGATCACAGTAATGATCAAGGAAGTTTAAAGGCAAACTTGCATCGTGCTTTGTGGGACCGTTTGAAACCTTTGCCCGAGTTGGGGAGGTGCCTTACAAAGTAGCCCTTCCTCCACACCTTGATGGCATACACGATGTATTCTATGTGTCAAACCATTAGAAGTACATCTGAGATCCTAAGCACGTGATCAGCCACCAGGACTTGATGGTGGAGCCGAACCTCTCCTTCCCTGATGAGCCAGTCCATATACTAGACCATACGGTCAAGAGGCTGAGGCAGAAGGAGATTTTTTTAGTCAAGGTCCTGTGGTAGAGTCAAGACGTCGAGGAGGCAATGTGTGATCCTGAGGTAGATATGAGGGAGAAGTATCATCCTTTACTTGTAGGTATGGAATCGAAATCCTACTCAAATTTCTTTGAGATTTTAATGGATTAATTCCTCTTTGAGATTTTTATGCATTAAGGTCGGGATTGGGGTCAATTTTAGATTCACACTAAGTCTTGGAGATGAGACTTCCTTCGATATTTTTATGATGTGAGATTCCTCGTAACGGGACCCAACCTTTTTCCTAAATTATGCTATGATCTAATGACCGAATTGGATGAAGAGACCCAACCTTTTTCCTAAATTATGCTAGGATCTAGTGACTGAATTGGGTAAAGACCAATATTTCATATAGTACCCATCAAGATCTTTTCAATAAGTTCAAGAACAAGAAAATCCAAGTTTGGGAGCTCAAGTTATGACCATTTTACCGAGGTCAAGTCGGGCTCCATTACGAATATGAATCAAGATCCGGATCTGGATTTGCACCACATAAAAACAACTTGGTTCACCCCCAAACCTCTAACCGAAAGAGTACGGAGGAGACCTCACTGGAGCACTGTCAGAGCTCGTCAGAGGGCGTCACATCCACAATCCGAAGTCACCATACGTATAGGAGATCAAGGTTATCCTCGTCCATAGGTTCTCATCATCAAGAAGCACCGAACATACCTCCACAGACAGAGATACTGAAGATGAGAGTTCTTGAGGTACGATGTTCCCTTCCTCCTTGTTACGTGTTGCACGCGATTCGATTCCTATATGTATGTTGTTGAATCCCTATAGAGCCATCAAACATCACTGGAAGGACTGTGGACCTTATAAGCTCATCATGCATCAATGAAAGGCTTGTTTTTGTGGTCAGAATGGATACACAAAAACATATGGGACAATTTAGATCCCTATATGTATGTTGTTGAAAGATTTGACATTTAAATGATTATTTTATTGATATGTAAATATTCGAAATAGACAATCATGTTTTTCTGCTGAAAGATTTGACATTTTAAATGATTATTTCATTGATATATAAATACATATTTACTTATATGTATCCGATTTTATCAATTCAAAAAATCGATTCGACCAATCGAACCAATAAATTAAGTTCAATCCGATTTTTTTTCGAGTTGATAGGAATGATGACGTCATGCTAACTTCATCACCGGGTCGTCCGGTTTGGACTGACAGTCCGACCCGATTGGACCAAACTGGAGACTAACCGGTTCAATGTCCGGTCCAGTTTTTAAAACCTTGGCATCCGTCAATGATTGTATCTTGGGAAGGTTGGTCCCCTTTTCAGTTGCTATTCTTCTTCCTCAAGCGAGCAATGGATATACGAACTACAAGAGATGTCACTCGAGAATGAGGCTTTTGGACGGAGGTGACGATTGAAGCTTCGAGGCAAAGCTCAAGGGTTGCACTCAGAACGAAGATTAGATGGTGGTCTCAACGGCGGCAAAGTGGGTTGTTGTGCTTCCAATCGATGCGATGCTGCCACTGGTTCTAATGTGTTGCTCTTTTTCAAAGGGGCCTCGACAGTATACTGCTATGGCAGAGGGCTCCAGTGGTGGTTGCGAAGGAGGCAATCTCGTGAGAAAGGGAGCAGTGCGTGGTGATGCTGCCATGTATGCATGTGTTTGTACAGTGTGCAAATGGTGTAGCATGTGCATGATGATGGTTTGAAGCAGCAGTGTATGCTGCATATTGGGTTGAAGATGAGGTGTGTTTGTGAGAGCAGCAGAGCTATGTGCTGAGAGGTGTGCGTCTGGTGTATGTCACCCATGGTGGTCGCGAAGGCCATGTGAGGTGCGTGCACGTGAAACAAGTAAAGGGTGGCATCTGTGTGGCCATAGAAGATGGAAGGGGGAAGATGTGGAAGGTGTGAGGGAGAAGATGGGAAGTGGAGAGGTCTGAAGATAGAGGTGGAGATCGATTCGACTTGGACTCACACGTAGGAACGGAGAAGAAAATGGAAAAAGATGGAAATGCAGACAAATGAAGCAAAAAATAAACAAAAGAAAAGCAAAAGGATAAAAAGAAGCGAAAAGGACCTGGAGGATGATGCTTGGGGACAAAGCTCGAGGAACTCTTGATATTTGATCTGACGGCTGACTTGCCGGAGCTGTGCAAGCTCGAAGAACTCGTGGCGAAGTGCTTTCCCCACCTCGGACCACACCCGACGGAAGTCGCCAGCTGCGCTCAAGTCGCAACGGAGCAATTAACTGATGACCACCTTCCTATTGGTGGATGGGCATTTTGATGTCAGATCTCTACCTGATATAGGCGTTTTGAGAGATCGTTTCCCTCAATTCAATAATATTATACATCAATTCCCTGATCAAGAGTATCTCCGCCCAACCACTAACAAATTATAATAGTATACATCTGCTCGAGAGGGAAAGCAACATCCGGTATTATACCAATAATATGAGAGATCAACCTTATTTTCTAGTTCAATCGTAGAAAGTGCAGCACAAGTAGGATTTATTTCCATATTTAAGATAAAATGAAAAATGTCAAAATCTTATTGGAAACTTTTCCAAATTGAAATGTACTGACTAATTCAATAAGGAAAAACTAGAATGAATAAGTGAACGGTCAATATAACCTAACAGAATAAACCCCATGCACATACAGCCACAGCAGGATAAAGAAGGAAAATGGTAGGGAATAACACGTAAATGTCCAGGAGAGTAACGGAATAGAGGAACTGCATTTAGAAGACTGCAAAAAGATATCGTTGTTACACTGCTAGTACCATAGGAATATGCGGGGTGCAAATCCGAGTCTATGCCTACTACTATTATGATTACGAGAGAATAGCAATAATATCCGAAGCTCTCAAGACAATGTACTCAGTACCGTCAGCACTTTTGAAATCGTTCCCAGCATACTTGGAGTATAAAACTGTACTTCCCGCTTTGACTGTCAAGGGCTTTCTCTTTCCCTCTTCGTCCAATGGACCAGGCCCAACTGCAATCACCTGTTACAATTAAAATATATCACAATTACCTTAGGTATGATTATTTTGACTTGACATTATCCAGTTGACATTAACTTCAATTTGGAGGATAACATGCACAAAAATAATCAGACTAGCATAGATTAGTACTCCCACTACTAACCATATCAAACAAGAAGATTTCGAGTATGTGCCCCGCAAACCACTACTCCCTCCTTGACCACTCGTCCCCAAAATTTAGGGCTACAGTAAAAAAACCCTGCAACTGATGGGTTAGGATTCGAGACATGCCCAACTCCGCCTTGAATTGTATGATATGGCTTCAGATTTCGTGAAATTTCGTCGAAATTTTGATTTTGATAAGGACCAAAATTTCGAGTGAAACGACGATATAAGGGCAGTTTCCGATCATTTCTTCACAAATGGTGGTCGATATGGCCAAAATATCGTCGACATTTCGACGAAATATCGTATCAGCACGGTATCGATACGATATCCAAAACCAATATTTAAACCCTTGATCGTATCCTCCAAATAACATATGTAACTTTTTGAATTTGTCATCATGAAATCTCAATAGGAGCTACTTCCACCTGCCAATATTGAACAAATCCAAGGGTGTTGAGACTTGCCGTCAGGAATCAGCTTGGTGAACATGTTCACAGGAATATCAGTCGTAATTCTTCTTAACCTCGATTCTCTTCTTTTTCAGACGAAATGATGTCTGATATCAATGAGCTTGGTTCTCTTATGATGCACTAGAATCTTGGCTATGGCATATTGAGCTGAAACTACCAAAATATACTTGGTCTGATCAATGATGTAGGCCAAGATCTCTCCAACAATGTCATTTTTAAATATGCCTTCTTTAGCAGCCATTATCAGCGCCTCCATAGTAATAAAATATATTGGAGGAATGCAAAGTATCCTTCCAACTGATGACAAAGTATTTATGTGAAAACATGGCTTGTTATAGATCTCCCATCAACATCAGCAATAGAATTTGAATCTAAATAACCTGCAATCAGATACAATGAATCGCTTTATAGATAAGGCTGATATCAGATGTCCTCTCCGATATCATAAAATGCACTTAACTGTTGCCAGTGCTCCTTTCTTGTGTGGCTCATAAACCTACTAACAATATTCATAGAAAGTGCTATATCTTGTCTTGTGCAGAACGTAACATACGTAAAACTTGCAACTGCATTAGCATAGAGGGCACATGACATATACTCCTCAGCAACAAAAATGAAGGGGTGTGTATAGATGACATTAGGGCTGGGCGGAATATTCGAGGATTTTGCAGTAGACATCTCAAATCCTGATATTTTCAGGATATAACTTTTCTTTTCCGCAATAAAAAATGTTTACCTTCTTGTCCCCATAAATCTCCAGATCCTTTGTGTTGCATCAAGATTTTTCATGTCAAAATATGCATTGAAAAGTTGCTTCTGCTTTTGAGTGTCATATTTGTCTCTAATGCCAATAAGCATATCATCAACAATGAAAAGAAAAAAATAAGAATCATTCTTCACCGTGATACACACAAAAACCAATTGTCTCCCCATGATTAACCATCAAAATATTGAATTTTCTACACCGTTGTCTTGGGATTGTTCTAATCCATTAGCTTCCGAGTCTACAAACCTTCTTTATCAGAATTGAAAAACCCTCAAGTCAGTTCATCAACTTTTCTTCTTTCTGTATAGAAAGTAGTCTGTATAGCTTATTTGACAAGCTCCATATTCAGATGTTCTACTATAGATAAAAACACGTGTGGAAGTATAACTCAAGACAGGTGAGAAAATTTAATTATATTCCACTCCTTAATAACTCAATGAATACACACTCCAATGCCTAGGTATTAAGACCGAATATAACACATACTCATTCCAATTAAACGCATTAAGACCGAATATAAGCCGCATAGCCTATCACCCACTTAAGAAATCAAATCTTGTTTAAGCTCCTTCCCCAACAACAACAACAGAGCCTTTTCCCACAATAAAGTAGGATCGGCTCCAAGGATTTTTTGCCTCCATTCAGATCTATTTTGGGTCATTGTCGGACTTAAACCCAAATAACTAAGATCCATTCAGATTGTCTCATTCCAACACTTATCGAGACTTGCTCACCCGCTCTTAATTGGCTCAACATCTCAAATCTCGCATCTTCTAACCAATGCATCAATCGACCTCCTTTGCAAATGACCAAACCATCTTAAGCGATTTCTCTCATCTTATCCTTTATCGGAGCTACACCAACTTCCTTCTGATCGCATCACTCCGATCCGATCTTTTCATGTATGACCACACATCCACCATAACATTTTCATTTCGGTTACTGTCATTCTCTTCACATGTCTATAGTTCACATGCCAACATTCTGATCCATAGAACATAGCAGGTCTCATGGTTGCTTTATAATACTTTCCTTTGACTTTCAAATGCATTTTCTCATCACAGAGAACAATAGAGGCTCCTCTCCACTTTAGCAACATACATTTATTCTGAGTAACATCTCCATCAATTTTCCCTTTCCCATCCTGTTGCAAAATAGCTCACAAGTATCTAAAAGAATCTTTCTTATGAGTCTTATCATCTCCAATCTTCACCTCGAGTCATTCATTGTTGTTTCCATCAAATGTGCACTTCATATATTTAGTCTTAGCTTTACTTATATGAAAACCTTTAGTCTTTAAGGCATGTCACCAAACTTCTAGCTTCTCATTTACTACATCTCTTGTCTCATCAATCAACACAATATAATCGACGAACAACATACATCAAGGTATCTCATCCTGAATATGATCAGTCAACTCGTCCATAATCAGAGTAAAAAGAATGGACTCAAATTTGAACTTTGATGCAGACCGATGATGATGTTTAAGCCCTTTCCCTAAGTAAAAAATATTCCTTCCCCGACTAAACCATGTTATTTCCCCAACATATGGGGGTGCTCGGCCCGTTGCCATCATCACCTCCGCTCACTGCCTTGTTCCTCATTCATCACCAACCGTAACCACCCCGCTACATTGTTCGCATTACTCCATCATCGATTATATGCATTGCTCTATTGTCAGTTGTTCATTATCGCCTCTTTCCACCCCCACTGCCTCCATCTCTCACTGTCTTTTTCCATCATCGTCGTCTTCATAGTCACCACCTCAGCATTGTTCTCCAATCGTTAGCATTTGGTAACTGCTTCCAAGGCCTTAAATGTCAATTTCGGTCACCATTTCGGTATCGATCAAAACAGAATTTCGGTAGAATTTCGGTAGAATTTTGACCGGAATTTTGGTCATGTCGATCATTTTTTGTACCAGGACCCCCATATTCGGTCATTTCGGACATTTTGGTCGAATTTCGATTTCGACTGGATATCAATATTCGACAAAAATTCGATCAAATTTCGCTGAAATTTGAGGCCATGACTGCTTCTTTACCTCATATTTCTTGTGATCATGTGGTCCTATGTATCATCTAAATATAAATGTGAAACAAGGCACTAAATGTCGGTTTCGGTCACCATTTCGGTGATCGACGAAATGTAGATATTCGACAGAAATTCGCTGAAATTTGAGGCCATGATGTGAAAATGGTATTTTAGAGCATCTCTTGCAAGGGTGTGTATGGAACCTTGGTTTCTAGTTTATATTATGCAGATTTTATAGATCTGTTTTTACTCATTGATTCATATGATTTAGTTCGATATAATTACTTGTTGAATGATCTAATTTTACCCATCATTGCCATACATATATTGATATAATTCCCCCAACTGCACTCATGATCGGGGGCATCAATCACCTATTTGGAGAAAGTACCAGTACAGATGTCTACAAACATGAATGGATTGTTGAAGTGACATGCACACATTTGTACATCGAAATTTTATTATTGCACTTTTTAATAATAATTACTAAAATAATATAAATATCTCGGAAACTTTGATAGAACCACTTTATCTCGGAAAATTGATCAGACGATCTGGCTCCTTATATTTGAGAATATCTCAAGCCCCAAAGTTGGGGTTATCCAACATCTCCCCTCACCCCAAGAAACCAACTTAAGAGTTGTTTTTGGTGGACATCACCAAGGTGGGAGAGGAAGGATCAAAGGTGGCCCTCACATACATCAAGCTTCGGTGTTGCCACCACCACCGAGCAACAATCCAGGTTCAAAAGAACCCATCCCATGCCAATCCATCTCCCTATTTCTTCTCTTTTTCTTCTTTTGTTTGCTTTGTTTTCTCTTTGATTCATTTGCTCTTTTTCGAGCAGGAGAAGCGGAGGACAGAAGCATCAATAAAGGCTTGCCCGCACCTCTGCCTAGCACCCGCCATGTCACCACGGGTTGGTGGATTTTGGGGAAGAATTTGGGGAGAGCATACATGCACCACATGGTGCTTTATGACCCTTGGAGCATCATATTCTCCTTTTTTTCAACAATTGGATGAAGGGTCGTGCCATCTGCAAAGCAACTTATCCTTTTTGATTTCATATTTAATTATATCTTTATTAATTGTGGGTAGTAATAGATAATTATTTTGGTCAAAAAAGCTTTATTTTGCCATTTTCATCTTTTTATTGAAAGTTAATTACACACAGCTCCAAAATAATTCAAAAAAAATAGCGTTTTGTGTATTTTTGTAAGCTCCACAATATATCCCAAATTTTCCCGAAAATAGTGCACATTTGCTTGGAATAGATAGTTCTTTTATTTGAGTATTTAATTTATTAAAAAACCCAAATCGAATCATTTTACAAAAATTCAAGTATAGATGTATTCCTAACTTATTATGCATATGTGAAAATTTTGGATTCCGAATTTATTCTAATTTGCTATTTTGATTACTTAAATGCTAAAATCTTGCTTTGTTCAGTGAAAAATCATAAAAACTATTTCTTGCCAAAAAATATAAAATACGAATTAAATGCTAAATTATTCTCTGTTCATAAAAAATCATAAAAATCATTTCTTGCCAGAAAAATATAAAACAATTTCTCGTGAGTGCATTTCATTGAGTTCTATCCTCTTTCAAAAATTATTCATTTTTGTAGTCGATAGCTCGAAAAAAATTCCTAAAAACCTCAAAACTTCATCATTTTCTATTAGTTGCACATTAGATCATAAAAATACAAAAAAATGTATTTTATGTATCATTTAATATCCTCTACCTAGAGAAAATACCCACTTGCAAAAAATGCCAAGCTTGTAATTTATAGGGATTTAGATGTTAGTACCTTGGTTCTCCATGATTTTAAAGATGACACACGCAAGATGATATCGTACTCTCTCGCATACTCTTTTATAATTGTAGGACTGCTAAGAATTTCAGCTCGACCTGACTTCACTCGAAAGCAAGTTGCAGTTGCTCTGTCTCGTTGTTTCTTTGTTCAAAAGACTTGTAATAAACTTTTCGATATTTAGTTTGGAAGTTGTTATTCTAGCGTATTCAAAGCCACAAGTTTCTACTTCAGCAAAATCAGTTTTTTATTATCATATCTTTCACATTGATCGATTACTCCATGTCGATCATGTATTTCCACCGATCGGTCACGCATTGTCGATCATTCATTTTGACCTCATCGATCATTATTTGAATTACATCCAAATATCATCAATTGATCGATCATATCTTTTTAGCTGATCGATCATTTACAGTTGATCGATCATACTTATTGACATGATCGATCATACCATGAAATTTTCATTTGATTTTATACTATCTTTATTTCCAGAAGTCACCTTTTTGAGCTCCTATATAAGGATCACATACCCATTGTTGGAATGCACACCACTCTAGTATTCACTCTTATTCTCATTAGAAAAGCTAGAAGATATTTCTGAGTGATTCTCTCAGTATTCTCTCTCCTATTCTTCGACTTGTTCGATGTTCTGAGAAGAATATTTGTGGTTCTCAAAAAGTTGTGAAGCAAGTTTTGTCCGTTCAGCAGTTCTCAATACGTTGGCCTTCTCTCAAGTTATTCTGATCAATCATAGTACTTCCGACAGCTTCGTCTTAGCGTGGTGATATTGATTATTGTTTGATATTGCTTATCTGTATGTGATGTTTGTGATATAATTGCTTGTACTATTCTTGGTGAATTATCTGTGCAATAATACAACTGTTGTTTATCTCTTAATATCACCTGCTATTGTTTAGAGATTTATTTTGTGATATTTGTTGAGATAATATTTCTGCATATTATTATTGTTATATCTCTTGTTTCCATATTAACATCATTTTGTAGGACTTTAGGTGTTTGATCCTAAGTGTGCAGAGAAGTTCTTGGATGTGAGATCTCCAAGGAAACTAGAAGAGTGTCAAAAGCTTGCATGTTCTTCTGCTTGTGCTACAGTATCTGATATTTAGTATTGATCTTGGTGTTTGATCCAAGATTGTAAAGCGACAACTTTGTAAACGGTTGAAATGCCCGCATAAATATCTTAGACTATAGTAAAATGATTGATTAGCTCGATTAATCGGGAAATCCAGAGTCAGGAAGACTCAGATCATGGGTTTTACCCAGATGGGTTGCCACGTAAACATACCATGTAAGAGTATTGATTGGTCTGCTTAAATATTTTTCTGTACTTGCTACTTATTCGGCGAATATTTTTAAAGGCGCCTCAAACCACTATTCACCACCTCTAGCGGTATCACGATCCATAAACTCACATTTGGTAGTAGATTTTGGTTCAGTATCTCGCAGTAACCTCTTACAGATACATATGACAACCATGGCAAGCAAGGACTTTGAAAGTCGATCAATAGTCAGATAACCGCACTTCAATGGAACATACTACAACAATTGGAAGGTATGAATGCAAATTTTTTTAAAGTCTATAAATATTCATGTCTGGAATATCATAGAAACTAAGTATGCTAGACCAGTTGCTAGAACGGTGCTTACTGATGCTGATAAAAAGAAAGCTAGTACAACTCAAATGCAATGAATGACATCTTCTGTACAATCATAGTAGATGAATTCAATAGAGTTTCATCTTGCAAGACTGCATACGAGATTTGGAACAAGGTTAGTGTAACATGAAGGTACAACGAAGCTACAAGAATACCATATCAGTCTGCAACAACAGAGGTACGAGCTCTTTAAATGGAAAGTGGAGAGTCCATCAGAGACATGTATACTAAGTTCTCAACAATTGTCAACCATTTGAGAAACCTCAAGGCTGAACTCACCGATGCGGAGCAAATGAAGAAATTGCCCAAATCCATCTCACCAATCTGAAGCGTTACTGCTACTATCATCAAGGAAGCAAACGACATCAACACTCTCCCAGTTGATGAACTAATAGGTAAACTTCTAGCCTATGAAGTTGAAAAGACATAGACAATAGAAGTAGAAGCAGAGGTAAAGAAGAAAAAAGGGATCGCAATTCAAGCAGCAGATCAACTTCTGAAAACAGCCCAAAAGAGGAACTAGCAATGTTTACTATTTAAGTTGTTCAACATAAATGATGGAAAGAAAGGAAGCAAGATAGAATGCTTCAATTGCAAGAAGGGGTACTTCAAGAAATAGTGTTCTCTCCTCAAGAAAACCAGCACTCCAGAACATCAAAGTCAAAATCCAAGCAAGGGAAAGAAGATCATCAAAAACGAACGGAAGAAAGGTCACAGACATCATCACAAGCAAGGTAGGGAATATCGATATCGATATCATATCGGTCCATCTGGAAAAGGATATATTGATGATATCGGTGAAAATGTCGGAAATGACTCAAAAAAATTATTTTTTGTTGCTTTTCATAAATTAAGATCATCCAAGATATAAAACAATAAATAACCTACAAATACACAGTTATATCACACATATAGGTCGGTTATACCACATATATTGTGCATACTGGTCATATCGAACATATAGATGTTAATGTAAATTCTTGACTTGTAGATATTGGAAATGGATTTCATTCAAGTTCTTGTAACATTAAATAACTTACAAATATATACTTAGATAACATGTATAGATCATCTATGATCCTTATATTGCACATCTCGGTTATATTGGGCACATAGTGAATGGCATTGAGATGAGTCATTTGATTCAAAAAAAATGTACATAATGATTAATGAAACATTGTTTCTTTGGTATAGATTTATCTATTCACAAAAATAAATGAAAAAATGAAAATTAATGCACTTGCAAAAGAGATCATTGTTTTTAGAAACGCGCATCGAAGCGTTAAGGCATACGTCTCGAGGCTATAGCCTCATGCAACCTCAGTGAAGCGTGCACCTCGAGGCACTGCCTCGTGTATGAGATGATTTTTTTATTTTTACAGTACTTTTTCTTTTCTTTTTGATTGTGAGCTTTTCATCTTTTGTAAAGAAGTAATTTCAAGTCCTTAAGCTCACGATTCAATGCAATGCATTTTTAAGTTTATTTACTTTGTTGTGCATGTTCTTTATAAATCATCATGAACAAAAAATTGAATCTTGAGTTCTTAAATCTAATACCTCTACTCTTTAGTATGAATCATGTATGAATGTTTTCTTTTTTTTTTTTGAAACTCTATGAATGTTTTCTTTATTAAAATGTTTGGATGCAAGTCCCCTACTTCGGTCTAAATTTAGAAGAAAAGTATATTTTTGTAAACATGTTTCATCTTTTCTTCTATCCAACCGGAACTAAATTAATACACATCAAAGCATGCATGAACAAAGATGGTCATAACATGTAATATTCAAGTATTTTATCCCCCAATCCGTATGGTAAAGTAAAAAGTGATCATTGACTCACCGCTTACTCTCTCATCATTCTCAATTGAATGATACAAATATCCCAGCTAATTTTGAAAATGGCGTGTTACATCTAGCCTCCTTAGTTAAATTGTATTCAAAACTTTAAATTTTGTGGAGAGTTGCCCATTATTGTGCTTGCATATTCATATTTACTTGACTCCTTACAGATTTAGAGTCCAAAAAAAGATATTTATATAACAACTTGGATGTTTAAACATGATGTTAGCCTTGAAATGTCATGGAATTCTGTATTTAATCATAACTATGTTATTTCTAGAACTTGAAAATTGTAAATTACCATTAATCAATAATTATTATGTTTTAATAAAAAAAAATCTTTCACGAGTGAGGCTTACGCCTCGATACGCCTTGAGACTTAAGCCTCGAAGCAATACTGGAAAAATGTCTCGATACGCCTCACGTTTTTTAAAACCTTGAAAGAGATTGCCTAGAACCAAGAGTTTTGCGGAAGATCTGAATGGGCCTCTTGCCAATGTTGCCTCTCAGTGGATCGCGGACTCAATGAACTCGCAGTAGTTTTTCCATGTCATGTATACATGGCCTTGTAATCCATGACATCGCACGTAGTGATGGTCATCGATCCCTATGAGTATCCCAAGATGAAGATAAGCAGTACTAGATCCGGTATCACGAGGTGCGCGACAAGGCTGCGAAGTACTGGCTTGAGATCCTCAAGAAGATCTCTGTGAAGGAAGAGGAGGCACGGGCATGTACTCGGGGAAGAAAATAAAACTGTCATCACCAAAGAAATTGGCATGGCTCTGCTCATGTTGGCTATCTTGGTAGTTCTCGTCGATGTAGATGTTACACCCTCCATATACACTTTAACCAAATCCATATAATGGAGGTGTATACGCCAAAGGAGGAGGTCCATTATAAGGAGCTTGAAAATATTCAGGGAAGATGCCAAATGATCTCTCAACTTGTGATTATCCATATAGACCCAGGGGGCTTGGTTTTCCTCCATGGTATGTGATGTCAATGTCCATGCATCTCAACGAACCTGCAGATGATATCAAATCATTCATGTAGTTGTCTGTAGGACGATGGTCGCGTCCATATGCATTGTAATCAATAGGTTGTGGACTCAAACTTGGGACAAACTATCCATGTGTGTTTCTATGCCGCTCCATGTATTCTCGTCATGTCTCGAATCTTGTGTCATCATGTGGTCCACCGCCACCCCTTGTTGACCCTGACCCCCTTGAATATGTCTCCTCGTCACCAGATCCACCACGAAAGCCAACAGCATCATCACCATTACTTCCACTACCATCCTTTAATTTGGATTTAGAATTAGATTTTGACCCAGTGGAGAGAATGTCGTCAACAATTGTATCAAGCTCCAACCCTCCAAGAGGGTCCGTCATTCGCTCAAATCTGGTCATGTAGTCACCAACATCTTCTCCCATTTGTTGGCTTATATTCTGATTCGGTCTGCCTCCCGGTTAATCAAGCACTGGAGCACAATTAGAATCCAACCACCTCTGCAAAATATCTTCATCTGCATCGTCAGCGTGCATCTTGAAAATGTATGCAAGATCGATGGGGTCTGTGTAGTCATTTTTGTCATGCTCCTCCCTTGCATGTTTCATCTTTAACCTCAAGTCGTAGTGCACAAAGACAAGATCATGGAGCATCTATTCTCCCAACTTGTTCTGTCTCTTCGAATGGATCAAGTAGAATGTGCTCCAGTTCCTCTCACAACCATTAGCAGATGCGGTTTGAGATAATACTTTCATATAGTAACCACCATTCGGATGTGAAAAATCCAAAAGGAGATAAATCAATAATAGTAAATTAGTAATGCGTCACAACATAGTCAATGGACTTATTAGTTTTAGCCCTTACCCGGAAGAGTACTACCCCCCCCCCCATCCATTAACCGTGATAATTCTACCAAAAGAACTCAAGGCATCCCTAAAGTACTTGACATGCACATTGTTCGAAGTCATAGATTGTTACATAATGTTCTCAATGAATATCTTGTTAATCCCACTCTAGATTACATAATCTTAATTACCTCATTCATGCACGAGGTTTGTGTCTTCTCGTCCTTGACGAACATCTCCACCACAACTTGTACAGTTGCTAGAAGGTCAGCATTTTGTACCAAGACCATTATTGTACTAGTATTTGGGATTGAAGTAATAAGCTAGAAAGACACATAGATCTTCCATAGTGGCAGGCACTAAAGATCCTTTCCACAAGTCAAAACTATAACCTTGAAGGCATTAGGAATGTTAATCATTCAAACTCTTCTTTGCTTGTCTCGAAGGATCAACGGATCGACAAACCATACAAATGATTTGGATACCATGATATCAATTAACACGAATAAAAAAAATCACATACACGAAGATATTATAGAATGAGAAGAAGAAAGAAGAATAAAAGTTGGAACATGAGATCTTTGGAGAAGAGCGAAAATATGCAAGAGGGGAGAAGAAGAAAGAGAGAAGTAGAAAAAAAACCCTTTTCAATATAATTCAATTTATCTTCCATCCTAAACATAATCAGTACCTATACGAAAAATTAATCAAAACGAACCTTAAAGGACCCTTTAAATTTATATGACATAAATAACCAATGAGAGATCACATGCGATCTCAATTTATTTGAATAAAATCAAAATTGTAAATAACTCGTAGACAAAGACGAAAAGATGGTGTGAACCCTGATTCAATCAAAAAACACTAATTTTGCTCTGATTCCCAATTCCAAACTGCATCAGGTGTGTTACTATGAAGCCCTACTCTGTGCTTGTGGTAATTCATAGTCGTCTGAGATGAGCCATCTCAATTTTCTTTTGTTCCATAAGGCTTCTTCCCTTGGGGTGCGCATGAAGATTGAGGCTTTAATGAGAAGGTTCTTCTGGTCTGACGGCGGTAGACAAAGAGGGGATTCCATCTGGTGGATTGGGGCAGGGTTACAACTCCGAAGAAAAAGGGGGTCTTGGGGGTGTTGCGGGTGGAGGCGATGAATAAGGCATTTATGGCAAAGTGAGGGGTTCACTTGTAAGGGAAATCGGAGGACCTGGCATGTCGTTTGCTTAGGAGGAACTACAAGATTTCCATGTCATTGGAGGTCATCCAAGGGTGCTTGATGTCCTCTTTGTGACAAGGGATTACTAGAATTATTCTTGAGCTTGTGGTGAAGTTGAAACTTGAGACTGATGCTTGGCAATGGTGCAGATTTTCGGTTTTGGCTTGATGATCGGACGAGCATGGGGTTGTGGGGGGAGTGTTTCCCACGTCTAATGTGGCTAGCTCGTAACAGAGAGGATTCAGTGCGGCAGGTGTGGGGTTGAGGTACATGGTCTTCGGGTTTCACTTCGAACTTATCGAATCAGATGGTGGAGGAGCTTATTTTCTACATACTAAGTTGGCATAGGTCGAGGGTCTATCTTTCGAGAGGGACAATTTAGTGTGGGGTGATGCGAGGTTTTCGGTGAAGGCATATCATTTTTTTGTTGAGGATGAGGCAGAGCCACAGGATGAAGCAAGGGTTGATGCAGGGATGATATGGAGGTACAAACAACAAATTATCGAACAAGGTGAAAGTTTTCCTCTGGATGTTTAGACTTGGCAAGATCCTCATCAAGGGCCCTCGACGGCAGCTGTTGAACATGGATGCGGCCACATGTGACAGATGTGGGGCGATGATTGAAGATGCGGATCATATGTTATTCTTCTACCCTTACTTGACTCAAGTTTGGAGCGCGGCCAGTACCTCATGGCTTATCAAGGAGGATTGCTCCATCTTACGGAGATGCATTAGATCGGTATGCGGATACAGACAAGAGGACATCTCTTATCATTTTGTGTTACTATGGGTGATTTGGTGAGCAAGAAATGAGGTCATTTTTAGTGGGGCAGACATTTTACACTGAAATGTAATTGAACATTATAGGACTATTTGTGTCTCTTAGTTAATGTAACCCGATGTATACTTTTTCTTTCAAAGGTTTTTTAATACAATTTGAGGTGGGTCCCATCTTGGGGCCACCCTCCATTTCTCTTAAAAAATAGTCCTCTGAGATGTGGTTTTTTTCCAACTGCATATGGAAGATATGACAGGGTTGTCTTCTTACACCTATTTTGTTCCTCAATATGGTGAATGTCTTGATGGTGACAATGGGTCAACTTGTGGAAAGGATATCTGGCTTGGCTATTCATGAAATGACATTTTCATTTCGATGTTGCGAAATGTTGATGATACAACCTTTTTACTTGAGGATGGTGTTGAGGAGGCCAAAGGGATAACAATAGTAATGGAGTTTTGCGGGGAGCTTTCTGGTCTTAGGGTCAACTAAGAGAAGTCTGCCTTTATTCCATGTGGTATGTCTTAGGAGCTAGCTAAAGAGTTTGGACATGTTTTGGGTACTCTGTGTACAAGCTTATTGATAGTGTCCATAGGTTTGTCACTCGTTTGTGGTAAGCTTGAGAATGAGGAATGAAAAAGGTTGATTGTCTGTCGAGGAATGATCATTTAATGCCTCTTAAAGATGTATTTGTGTCACGCTGGTCTTTCTGTCTATCCATGATTATCGATAGGTGTTCGAGCGCACTTGGAGTCCATGATGCAATGGTTCTTCTATTCCAAGTCTGGGAGGACACTCGTGATGTTTCCATGATGGATTAGGCCCCGAAGATGTAGCGTACGAATAACGATGGTTTTGAAGTGTTGAGTATCAAGGAGATGAATAAAGCTCTTCTTGCAAAATGAATGCTAAGAACTTAGGTTGACCGTGATGACATGTTTTCCCCACCGATACAAAGTATTCACAATGTTTCATCTAATTTTTGTGCCTGGACATACTCAAGTCCAGCAATGTCAACTTTTTAGAGGGAGATTTGTTCAATCGTAACAGATGTGACATCCTTCTTGAGCTAAGTAATGAAGAATGGAAGATCATTTAAGTTCTGACTAGATGGCTCGTTCAAATGTGGGTTTTTGCACCTCTTTTCCAAGACCTTTTGCACTAATGGTGAATGGGGACTGAGGCGTAGGCAGATGGTGTGTGGGTTTCTAGCTTTGGTTTTGTCTTTGGCTTCATTTCTCAGATCATAAGGCGTAGAACTTTTTGAGGTCATGTGAGCTTTCGACCAATATTAAGAAGCCTATTGGGGTTTGTGATCATTGGTAGAAATTCCATGGGATTTTTTTGATCAAGAAGGCTTACAAGATCTTAACCACCTCTCTAGTGTTCGATTCATACAGTTTGGCTAGCCGCAATTCCATGGGATTTTTTCAATCAAGAAGGCTTACAAGACCTTAACCACCTCTCTAGTCTTCGATTCATATAGTTTGTCTAGGGCTTGCATATTTGATTTGGGAATCCAAGGTATTGCTTAGGGTGAAGTTTTTCATGTGGCCTTTGAAATGTACTAAGCCTTCTCCCACTATAAGTAGGGTCGGCTACATGGATTCTTGCTCAAATCCATGTGGCCTTTGAGAAGAAAGAAAATTATGACAAGAGTGCATGGAGAAAATTCCTTTGAAAATCAAAGGAAAGTTCTACAAAGCAGCCGTGAGACCTGTTATGCTCTATGGATCTGAATGTTTGTCTATTAACCATAAACGTGCGAAGAATGGCAATAACAGAAATGAAAATGCTAAGGTGGATGTGTGGACACACACGTAAAGATCATATTCAGAATGTTGCAATCAGAATAAAAGTTAGTGTAGCTACGATCGAGGATAAGATGCGAGAAAACTGCTTAAGGTGATTTGAGTTAGTGTAGCTCCGACCGAGGATAAGATGCGAGAAAACCACTTAAGGTGATTTTGCCATTTGCAAAGGAGGTCAGCCGATGCACCAGTTAGAAGATGTGAGATTTGGGATGTTGAGCCGGCTAAGAGAGGGCGAGGAAGGCCCAGGAAGTATTGGAATGAGACTATACGAAGGGATCTTAGTTTTTTGGATCTAAACTTGAGAACGACCCAAGATAGATATGAATGGAGGCAAAGAATCCATGTAGTCGACCCTACTTAATATGGGAAAAGACCATGGCCTTAAATTTCGGCGAATTTCGACCGAAATTCGGTCGAAATTCGGTTTCGTGGCGATACCGACATCGAAACCATGTATAATATCTGTTTCCAGGATTTCGGCCGAAATTTCGGCCGAATTTCGGTCATTTCGGTCATTTCGGTCCATTTCGGTCCATTTCGGTGGAAATTGTTCACAGATTTCTCGGATTTCGGTGGAATTTCGGTTCATTTCGGTCCATTTCGGTCCATTTCGACTGAAATTGTTCTAGGTCACCATATGTCATGCCTAGGCCACTTATTGATATTCATAGGTACTATTTGGTCACTAAATGAAATTTATAGGTCACTATTTCAACCACCATTGCAATATAAGCCACTATTCCAACCACCATTGTAACAAATAAGGCCATTAAGGGTCCTATTTAAACTCAATAAATATAATGTATATGTTCTCATTCCATCTCACAACTTCACAAGTCACGATTCACAACCTAACTTAAGTCTTGGAGAGCCAAGTTTCCAAATTCCAAGTCTCGTATAACATGCATTTTACGATCACAAGCTCTACTATGCATTTATTTTGGCATACATGTTAAAATATTCGTGTTTGTGTGTGTGTCTTGTTTTATTTTTAAATAAAAGTATTATTATTCTTTTGAGAATTGATAGAAAAATTGAATGCCAAAATTTAACCGTGTACTGAAATATGAAAATTCACTCTGGACGGTCATTGATATGATGACCGAAATCATTATTTTAAGGTACTGAACATTATAACATCTTATTATAAGCAAAAGAACTTGTATTTATGCCTCTTTTATTGATTAAACAACATTACAAATCTTAAATTTTGAAAAAATGAGTTTTTAAGTCGTTTTCCCAATTTCCGGCCATTTCACCGAAATTCCTTTTCTGGGCTTACCGAAACGAAACCGAAATCCGACATTTGAGGCCTTGGAAAAGACTTTGTTGTTGTTGTTGTTGTGCATGTAGAAAAGATTCTGCATGTGATGGATGCTTCTCGTCCGATATGTTCCGATGCTCTAGAGAATGTGGATCAGATGTTTTTTTCTTCAGAACATGCTTGGGATGTATGGACTGAGGCGGCGGTGGAATGGGTGGACTAGATGCTTTGGGCCTCTCTTAGCACTACATGTATAAATCCCATTATGATTGGGAGAAGCCTTTAAAGCTAATTTGGGTGCTCTGGTTGGGGAGGAATAGTGAGGTGTTCCATCAAGAGAAATCTATGTTGAATGTCATAGAGCACACAAGGATCTGTTTGAGTCATGATCCTTGTCTTAAGCATTGTGTGATTATGAATATATAAAATGGTGTACACCATTTTGGGTGTCCATCCTTTTTTTCAATAAAAAGAGTGTGCACCTTCATTTGAGATGAAGAAGTATACATTTCTTTTCTAAGACTAAGATATAGATAACTAACTGTTATGTTTTCATTTGATGGATCAATGCATCTTTGATTTCAACATGGCATCAAAAAATTTGTAATAGCTGTGCTTTCACTGACCAGTCAATCTTCAAACCAAGTATTAGGCAACAATTTATTATTTCAGACTTGCAGATGGTTCAAGAAACACAGAATCCGAAAAACATACTAGCAAACGACAAAGATAATAAACCAACGGCCTAAATTAAATGAGAGAATTCCGAAATTCTTACAGTTCCAATAGAAGGTTTTTCCTTTGTTGCTTCTGTCAAGAGTAAGCCTCCTGCGGTTCTCTCCTCAGCTTCAGCTACCTGACATTTCAGACACCCAGTGAGAGTGGTTTAAACAACACACGATACCATTGTTGCCTATCATTTGGAATTGGTAGCTAACTTTTCACTCCAACATAGATCAATTTATTCAAATGAGATGCTGAGACTGTAAGAAACCAAACCTTGATGAGAACACGCTCATTAAGAGGTTTCAAATCCTTGATGTCCTCTGTATCAAGAACCCCAATAATATCATCTTCTTTTAATATTAGATGTTTGGAGGAGTTGAATTCCAATTCAGTCCCAGCAAACTTGGAGTATATGACTTGTGATCCAATCTAAAGATAACGGAGCAATCTGTGAGTTTAGAATTGGAATAAATGAAAGAAAATTGCAGGATAATCAGGTAACATTACAAGGCAAAGATCACGGTATCAGATTTCACGATGATGGACAAAGTTGAACGGTTCAACTACATAAAATAAACAAATATAAACTACATTGCAAATTTCCCTTAGACTACAATATTATGTCAAGTATAAATACTCCATCTTGAGGTCAAGAGCCAGCCAGAACTCAGGATCTATGATGCTTCGCATATGATTAGGCAAGTATAAAAGACGCTTTATTTCCCCAAGAAACCCTTGCCATGAACCTAGTGGAACACTAATATATCCACACTACTTAGACTTAAACTATGATCTGCTAGAGTCAATAATCAAGAAACAAAAGAGCTCACACTACTTTTGGTCATTCTCGGGTGAGTCCAAGGAAATGGCTTAGGATGATTGGAAGATGATCACGAGGCCTAAGGAGGATGGGGGCCTTGGGATTTGCAATCTGGAGGAGATGAATATGGCTCCTACGTCCACATGGATCGCTTGTATCTGGAGTGATTGCGACATTTGGTTTGTACTCGGATGCGCAAGATTTACAGGGCTTCTGAAATTCCGTTGTATCAGGGTCAGCTGGGTGTTGCCCCCTCTCACTTTTGGTGTGGTATCTGTTTTGTGAAGCATGATGTGAGACCATTTTTGAGGCACGGCCTTGGTGTCGGGAGAGGTTTTAAATTTTGGCATGATGACTGGACAATAAATGGGTCTCTAGTTGCAAGATTCCCACGATTGGTGGCTCTAGCGGTGCTTCCAGATGCTACTGTTGCTAAGGTGTGGGATGGTATGTCTTTCTTCCCTTCATTTAGATCTGATCGCTTGAATCAAGGGTTGGGGGAACTTTTGGAGATGTTGACCGTTCTTAAGAACCATGAGGGTCCGTCTGAGGGACGTGATTGCTAGAGTTGGCTTGACGAGCAGTTTTCTGTTGGAAAGATGTATAGGTACATCATGGGATCGATGCTTTTTTATCCCGGTAGATGTGTTGAAGATTAATGACGAATCTAGAGGTGGAAGATTCCCTTGCCTATTAAAATCTTTCTTTGGATTTGAGGTGTGATCGCCTGATGACTAGTGCAAGGCTTGCTTGTATTTTTACAAATGCAAATGCTACAAATACCAGGTTCTTGAACCCACTTAAATGGCCCATTGGTTGAAGCAATGGGCTCCCACTCTAATGATCAGGATTCCAAGCCCACCCTCCCCTCCTTGACTAGTAAAAAAACTAGGTGCTCGGATTGTGTTGAGGACGCATACCACCTCTTCTTCTCCCATGGCAATTCCATCGAGGTCTGGACAAGTTTCGATCTCACGCAGATAGCGGTGGATTGTAGAGTGACATTCAGGGATACCATTGGCTCTAATTGGAGGGTTTCATACAATGAGAGAACGAGCATAATTGTTGTTGTTTGGGCGATATGGTTGACTAGGAATGGGGTGTTGTTTATTAATGAGTATTTTTATCGTGAAATTGTTATTGTGTATGCAAGGGCTATTCGTAGCGTTGTACTTTAACAATTGTGATTGATGGTGAAGCTTTTTGGCACACATCTACATGGTGGATGCCCTTTTTCTTTCAAAAAAATCAAGAAATCATATAAGGCTAATCTGCATTTTAGTGGATGGAACATTATGTCAACTTCGTTAGTGGTTGCATATTGAAGAACTGTTGTGCATTATCCAGCCAGGAAAAGGTAACGTTTTCATCCTAATTCTCCAATTCAGTTTTATCGGTTAAAAAGCTACAGTGGGACCAACTCAATATGTTTTACATGCATTCTATTTCAGTAAAGTTGCAAAGACTACAGATTGTTTATCTCAGTAACCAGTCCTTTGCCTTTACTTACCAGGGGTGGTTCTCTCAGTAACCAGGCATCTTTGCTTTTTGTTATAGACCACCTTTTACGAAATAAAGAATGGCATGCCTCTCAAATAAACGGGAATGACTCCTAATAATAGCATAACAAAAAAAGTAATAGCAGATCCTCCATAGCTTTATGCACCCGTTATTATCACAAATTAGGTTGTAATGGTGAAAAAAATTTTAGTTGCAACGAGAACAATGAGATGATAAAGATAGTTAGTTACCTGCACACTGATATCCACCTTGTTCTTGCCAGCATACCTTCCCTCTCCAACCGCAACCACCTCGCCTCCTTGGGGTTTGGATTGTGCTGTAGTTGGAAGCAAGATCCCTCCTGTAGTTTTCTCCTCGGATTCCTTGGTTTTAACAAGCACTCTATCACCCAGGGGTTTAATAGAAGTATACTGCAGTAAATATCAAAGTATTAACAATCTGATTTTCGGAGTATAACAAATTTTTTTACTGGCTAGCAAAAGTTTCATGGACAATACACTTCCAATACAACCCAGCCTATTAATTATCCCAACATAACTAACCCAAGGAGCTCATTTCGTTTGATCATGCAAGGAACCTCCAAACAGAGAACAAGGCAGACAAGTTACAGCAAGGCAAAAATGACAGGAAAAAGGCCAGAGTAGTTTCCGGAAAAATCATTCTGCAAGATACCAAAGTTGAAGGACTCTTTTTTTCTTCTTTCTTTCTTTTAATTTGTGTCGACTGGTTTCTCAAATGTGATGCAACATATAATATATGCTAAACAGCAATAAACATAATATAATCAACTAAAACTGTAGAAAACAACTCCAGCAAAGCGTGATGTGCGCAAGACAGGCAGACAGCTGATAACAAACTAATATGCATGCGTTGCCCCACTAAACCAGCTAACAGTAAGATATTAAATAAGCATGCCTAGACACAATACAATATAGGCACACAGATAACAAATAACAGATATGAACCGTCAGTATGAGTGTAACCACGTAACACTAGAAGGACTGTGAAAACCAGTATACAAATGGAAAATTTAGGGTAGGGGAAATTTGGAGCAGAAGAAGAAGAGCGTGCATGTTGCACGCGATCTCAAAAGGGAAGCATGGAGATGCATGGGGGAGAATGAGGAAGGGGGAGAATGAGAAAGGGGGAGAGGGGGGTAATGGTAAAAACTCCAATTTAATTTCAATTTGAAGTGCCTCATACAATGTATACCATCCTACTTATATAGGAGGGATGGAATTACAAAAATAGAAAAACAATAGAATTGAAATCAAATCATGATCTTAATTGAATCCTAAAATATTTCAACCAACCAGTTAAATAGAAATCACATGCAATCTCTTTACTTAAATTAAATTTAAAATTGCGATTGACTCCAATTGGACACAACCATAATTGGACTCTAGTTGAACGAAATTAAAATTATGACAAAATCCAAAATTAATCAAAGCCCTGATTTTACACTAATTCCCAATAGCATGTTGCATCAGCTCTCTTGGCACTTTAAAAAACTCATCTCCTGAGGAGTTACTTGATCATCGAGTACAAGACATGACGACTTCTTTCTGGCTTCCTTTAATCTGTGCTAGAAGAGTAGATGTGGGGCATAAGGTGGCGTCCATTCATTGTTCTTGTGTGTGAGTTTGGTGTACTCAACTTGTTGCTAAACGAACATATGCATAGTGAAAAGTGGAGTCCAAGCCAATGATTTCATTCTTCCGGAATTATTGTTGACATCCATCGAAGCATGTTATAAAATTCAAAGTGGCATCCTCAACACATGTGCCTAGGAATTCGGTCAAGCCATGGAGAGAGAAGGCATAAAATACACGATGGTGATGCATCTAGGGCCTTAGCATCTTTTTAAAGATGCTCTACAGTAACCAATTTCAAACAGAATTACAATAATATTCGGATTTGATTTTATGTTTCCTAATTTATCATTCTTTTTCTAATTCTTTTTCATTGGAGGGTGTTTCCACAAGTTCTCTATCCCTTTAGTTGAATACAACCCCAAATTCCGGTGGCAGGGCTTTCTTGTAATATACCAAAATCAGCATTCCATCCCTACTTTGATGAGATTTGATTCTTATTTGAGAAAATCTCTCCGAGGAAGCTGCTACGGTTTCCTCCCTTTCCCTACTTAGGCGGCGACGACGACTGGGGTTGGGGCTCCATCAACACAAAGGTGGTGGCGGCAGTCTAGGTTCTACCTCATTTGATGAAAGTCATGGGATCTAGTCCAACAGGGGGTTGGACGATGACGAGTCCAGCAGTGGAATAAGCTTTGGCGAGGGTTCTTGCCTTCCTTGACGCACCAAACTCACCAAAAGTCGATCGTCCTCCTGTGAGTCCAAGCGAACCACATGCTCTTGCGCATCTGCCCGCATCGCCTCCTTGGTCAATTTAGTTTCCTTTTTAAAAAGGACCAGCCTCTTGTGCAATGCCTTAAGTTTAAGGTAAAGGTGTCTCATTGCTGAGCAAGTAACATCTCATTTCGACCGGACATCGGTCACCAATGCACGAAACCTTCTTCCGCGAGCCAAGAATGCTCAAATAAGGAAATCGAGAACAAATGCTCACTCTCACCAGTATCCAGACATGCCAGACAAATGAAAGAACGATCAGATCTCGAGCGGGGAGAGATCGAACAGAAACCAACTGAAATTACTGCATCGCCTCAATCGATAAGAGAAACCTATCAAGTCTAGACATGAAAAAAATCTACCAGTGCACATGCAAATAGACACATCCAAACCCTCCAAATCTAACTCATTTACAACCTCAATAAAAGTGATAGACCATGGATCATGCACACCACAATCATCGGGTCTATTCCCAAAGAATAAGGCGGCATTGACGTCATTCGCCACCATTTACGCAACATCTCAGATCCTTCTCTGCACCTTTATTAGTTCCTCCCAAAGAGCATTATTAGCATAGCATTATCATGCACATCGCAGCCTTCCATACACTTTTTATGCATCTTCTCAGGAGCCATATCAGATATAAACAACACATACCATGCCTCAAATCAGACCCATCCACCATGCCTGAACCAGTAACCAAATCACATGTCACAACCAAACCTTGACCCGAAAATAATCAGGTTAGATCCGACTAACCCGAAACACCGACCCCGCAAGCAACCCCCTTTTAAACCACCTCTGCAAAACTCTTTTGGAAAAGGCAAAAAACAAGTCATGAATCTCTACTACAGCCACATGTGCCCATTCCTCCACAAATCTCATTGCTATCGGCTCTAAGGATCCCACCATGATCACCTGCCAGGATCGTGCCTCAGATCTCTCCTGCGCACGAGGATTCACCATTGTCTACTTTCTCCATTTCGATCAACACCACAATGCAATCAAACTTCATAGGAAGGTGCATCCGCCCTTAAACCACTCCGCCCTCCATCTCAACGACCACACCCAAATCCCCACCCGGTATTAGACCAAAACCAATGTTTTTGAAACCAAACAGGATACTGAAAAGGAAACCCTATTAGAATGGTCGGATTGCGTTAAACCATTTAATCACCAGTTCAACCGAATGATTGCCATATTAAACCAAACTGGTGAAGTAAATGTGATTGAACCGGTTAATTAAATCGGAATGAATCAATACATATAATATATGCTCAAATATACTTGAAATAGAAATAAAATACATAAACAATGTATATATTTCACGATATACATAAATTATTTTTTTTCATATACATTATCAAATGTCATATAATATTTGCACCAAATGCTATATAGAATAATAGCAATTAAATTCTAATAAAAATCCATAACATATAAAAAATTGTACTAGAGTAGTTGGTTAGGAATTTGAGGTAGGTAATCAAAAGTTGTGGATTCAACTCCACTAACAAAATTACTTTTGATTAAATTCAAAATTAAATACAGCTCAATTTCAGTTGAACATGATCATACCATATTTGAAACAAATATGTTGAACCAGTGATTTGACTAAAATCAAGATTTTAGATCCGAACCAGCAAGAACCAGATCAGTCCACGCTCGGTGCACCAATTGAACCGACGAGTATGGTCTGATTTTCAAAACATTGGTCAGAACTGATCATCGTAGAGGCCATTTCAATCCCACCAAGAACACTCTGCAACACTAGCAATTATATGCAACACCTGACAGCCTCGAACTCCACACGCAAGTCGCTCCATCTAAGTATCATGATCGACACCATCATGATCGACACCATTTGATATGGTTTGTGAACTCTCCATGCCGAAGGAGATCGCCCACTCCAAATCTCCAAATGAAATGCCCCGAATGCATGGCAATCAATTGTTCAACCACACAACATCAACATTGATCCCCTCTTTGTAAGCATCTATAATGCGCTCCTTGGGGAAACAAATCTCTTCCTCCAAACCTTCACTGATGATGACGCAATCCATCACTGTTGAACCAGCATCACAATCTCCAACAAGCGTATGGAGCTGAGATTTAAGATCCTCGATGCCAGGTGAAGTCTTCACCTAAGCACCTCCAGCATTGTAGTCCCTTCTGTGATGTCCAACGTGGTTACATCATAAACAAATCGCCTCCATTGACGAACACGATTTAACCATATGCCTAGACTTCCTCATTTGAAGCACCATATCTCTACCTTTGTTAGACTTGGCACCTTGCACCTATTCTGCCTTGGAGATAGCCACTACCATTGCTTCAAGGCACCCCTTCAGTGCCCACATCCTCCCCAACGTCCAACATCGCCTCATCGAAGACCAAGGCAGCCCTCTTCCCTAGCGTCCTCTAAGAGACCCTCTTCCCCTTGCTTCACGCATCCTCATCCCCCTTACCATCACGACGCTCCCCCACTTATTCCTTAGCAACTTTCTACTTTTTTCCCACCATAGTTAGTTGTGTATCCTCATATTAGGTGGAGCGCATCTCTAAACATAAAAAATAAAATCTTGAGATTTTGAAAGGCATGCTATAGATTACGTGTACAAGTGAATGCAACCCGATAAAAAAGTTGTAAATGGTGGTAAACAACAAATAAATATCATAATGAATTGTATAAAAGATGTCAATCCTAAGAAAAATTGGATTTACAACTTCGAATCTCTATTTTGATGAGACACCATTTTTCTAAGAGTTGATGAGATACAATGTATTCCTTTTGTTAGTACAAATTCCATGGTGTAATGGCATACCTCAAGAACAAACATATCTTCATAATAATGCCAATTAGGGATAAAAAAACGGTCTATACGTCCGTTTAAACGCATGTGGTGCTCGACCACATCGTTTAACCAAAATCGGGTTCATAAACGGTCAGGCCGCATAAACGGCCTTAAACGACCGTTTAAACAGTCTTAAACGGTCTTAAACGACCTTTTAAACAGTCAGAAATAGCCTTTTAAGAACATATGTCTACTTTCTTCAAAGGATCATCATTATCCACGACTTTTTGGATTCATATGATATGAATTGTAATTGTAATTGTTTATCTTGTCTATTTTGACATTTGGTTATACACTCCATTTGTCTATGTTATTTATTTTGACATTTGGATGAAACAATTTCTTGAATTTGATTATATTTGATCTATATTGTGAATTTGTGATTATATTTTTCTTATTTATGTATACTTTTTATTAATTATATGTATGTATAATTTTTTATTAATTAAAAATGTAAAACCGCATAACTCGTTTAATTTTCGTTTAAACTCCCGCATATCATTTAATCTGTAATCAGTGACCCTACCGACTGAATACCGCATACTGCTTTTTGCAACCTTGATGTCGTGCACACTATATGACTTAAATCTGATGAGACATATAGATCTACAAGGAACAATGGATATGTTATAGAGGATGATTATTCATCCATCATGCCTTTCACTTGTCTTCAAGTCTGGCATGAATCTCATGATACTTGCTCTAAAAATTCATCTTTGAGAAGATGTTGAAGCCAACCCGCATCTCTAACATATGGTCTATTAGGAACAACGTAAAGGCATCATATGAGAGTGATCTTTTGTTGATTTATAACTGTTGGTTTGTATGATATTAAACATCCTCGACTCAAATGTTTTTTATACTCAGCTTTGCTGTACATACATGTCTCGATTTTTCAAGAGGTTTATGAAATCTTTTGTGTGTACTTGACTTATTATTAGTATATCAAAGCAGAATGACAACAGATATAAAGTAACTCTTCATTCATAACCGAATTAAAATTGACCAGGTCTTTTCAAACTTTATCGAGCAGTGCACTGATTATCTTCCGCAAATTAACCCTTCCTTTCCAAATAATAAACAGCTAAATAGAAAATGTGAGAATCAGTTTTCGGACAAGAAAAACCTTTCTGTTGTCTCGAATTATAAAATTCTACACCGTTGCAACCTAACAGACTTAGAATCGGAATTTACAAGCAACATTATAGCTAAAACAACTTTAGATAGAGCGCTAAGTAAATTCCAACTACCGAATTACGGGCCGACCAGACGCGAATTTGCTCCAAATCAACTCCCAACATCTACAATTACATGCACGAATCCCCTGGATTACTCATATTCATGAAAAACAATACCTTAGGGGCAACTGTAGTTGCGGCCCTGACCATCATTCTCCGGAAGCACCTTCGATCGAACCCCACACTGCAGGCAACGAGATTCGTCGGCGCATGCAGGTTCGAGGGGCGGAGACCCTCGAATTGCGGCAACAAGCTCGACCTCATCGACGCCATTGGCTGGATTGCACTCAACAAGCGTCAATACGCCGCTAAATCCGCAATAAATAGAAAAGGCAGTCATTTTTATGATCAGAGGGCTAACATGACCGATGTTCTTACAGAGTGTGATGTATCAAAATTCGATCGCACCGCAAAGAGAGCGGAGCAAAAACCAGAGGAAGGAGATAAACCCTAAAATGAGCTTCGTGTGAGATAGATGGCAGTGGACGATGGATGGGCTTTATCTCAAGATGGTTGCTGTGTACCGCCGGAACTCTTAAGAGATGTCATGGGATTGCGATACATAAGCTAAATAAAGAAGGAAACTTTTGTCCTATACGTATGTTGAAGTTATGGTACATAAGATCCTGCGGGCTACCGGAAACATCATCTGATTTTTGTATGATTAAGTAGCTCATTCTTGGTTTGTGCATCGTCCTTGCAGGCATGCTAATCTTTTTCGGTATTTCTCTAATTTTATCGTATGTCTCCAATGCCTCACCACGTGAAAAATCATTGGTTACTAAGAGCTGTATATATTTCAATTTCAGATTTTTATTAGAGGAAAGGATCTTACTTCCTGAAGTATGTAACTCTATTTACTTAAGTTCATTATTAGTTAATTTTTTATTTTTTTTAAATAACATTATATATTTCCATTACTATATCCCCTAACATGTCATTTTAATTGTGTCTGAAACAGAGACTCATATGTCATCCATCTAGAATAGGTAATTTTAACGGTCTTAGAATTGTTGTAATCAACATGTTATGTATGGAGGGTCTATGAGTCCGTGTTTCCGGCAAAATTAGAGTGACATATTAGAGGGATATAATTATGAAAATCTATGATTCCAACAAAAAATGAGCCTGAAGTAGGTAAGGTTGTATACTTGGTGAAGTAGGCTCCTTTTCCTCTTTTTATTAGTGCATTGTCAGATATGACCTTTACATATATCTTTCCAAATGAACCATCAAATTACAGTTATCACAAAATTATTTTTCCATGAAATGCATGAGGTGGTATGATCACGTAACGGTGTTCGTGGGGCGAGTACTCGAATTGTTGTTCATGACCTATCCTGACCCATTATTATCAAGATGTGGTCGATCTGACTTGTTCTGACAGATATTCGCATTATGTGAATGAATCACGAGGATATCTATGGAACTATTGATATATTGTTATTTCGTTCAAGTCATGGATATAATATAGATATTTATTAATCTTGTTTATGGGTATTGTACTACATTAATGATTAAATCGGTAAATTTGCTAAACTTACTAGCAACTATGACGGTAATTGTGGAAATTTTACTAAGGATTGCCTACCCCTTTGTAATTATGTTTGTCACATTGTATGATACGGAGATGAAATTATCACATTCATCACCAAATATCGCGATCAGACAAACTACATTTTTGTAATCACGTAATTATTAGATGAGGGTGTTGAAGGTGTGAAAAAGAAGAAGTGTTGGAGGACATATTATATGTATATTCATCTATATATCCCTCCAATATGCCATTCGAATTTTGTCAGAAACGGAGACACCTATGCCCGTCATCCAGAACATTAATTCTAAATGGTCTAAACATTATTGTAATCGGTCTGTTGTAAATAGGGGCATATGAGTCACTATTTTCGATTAAATCCGAATGACATATAGGAAGAATATATATATATATATATATGAATATACATGGTGATGTTTTTGGGGAAAATGATAAAAAATACGATGGTGGCAGCTAAATTGAACCAATATATATATGATTTAATGGGGCTATCCCGCACCTTATTTTTGGCATTTTGTATTTTTTTAAATATCACCATGTATATTCATCTATATATCCCTCCTACATGTCATTCCAATTTCGTCAGAAAGCAGAGACTCCTATGCCCTCCATCTAGTACAGGTAATTTTAACAGTCTTTGTTGTAATCGACATGTTCTAGATGGAGGATATAGGAGTCTTTATTTATGATGAAATTAGAATGACATGTAGGAGGGATATATAGATGAATATCATGGTGCTATTTAAAAAATAAAAAAATGTTGAAAATGAAGCAGGGGCAACCCCATTAAACTCGTGTGTGTGCGCGCGCGCGTGTGTTTGTGTTGTGTGTGTGTGTGATTTTTATCTAATGGACATTGTGCCCATTAGAGATGAAATGAGCCCGCTTCATCCCCAACAACTCCAGTAATAAAAATACAAGCTCCAATAAGAGTCTACTCCATCTCCAGCAATAGAAATACAAGCTCCAGTAACTAATATATATCCATGCTTCAGTAATATATATTGAAACTTCACTAAGTGGTATCATAGCTCTAGCAACTTCTATGAAGTTACAAGTAAGTGCGAACCAAAGTTATTGATTAAATTACTTCCTTTTACTTACAGTTAATTCAAAGTTAATGATGACAATACGAAAGTTACCGGTGCATTTAGTATTACTGAGTTCAGTTAGTAATGGCAATATAAAAGTTACTGGAGTTACTGATCGCGTGATTACCATCAAACAATAGGGATTTAGGGCTCATTTCATCTCTAATGGGCACATGGCCCATTTGATAAGTTCTACACATACATATGGTTCAATGCATCTACCCCCGTCCTATTTTCGACGTTTTTTTTTATTTTTTTCACAAATATCACCATGTATATTCATCAATATATCTCTCCTATATGTCATTCCAATTTCGTCGGAAACGGAGACCCCTATGCCATCCATCTAGAGTACAGTAATGTTTAGACCATTAAAATTACATGTTCTATATAGAGGGCATATGAGCCCATGTTTCTGATGAAATTTGAATGACATATTGGAGGGATATTTAGATGAATATAGATGATGATATTTTAAAAAAATTGCGGAAAAATAGGGCGGGGGCATCCCTATTTTTCCATATATATGTTCCATGGGGCTGCTCATGCCCCCATTTTCGACATTTTTTTTATTTTTTTCAAAATATCATAATGTATATTCATATATATATATATATATATCCTTCCTATATGTCATTCAAATTTTTTCATAAACAGAAACTCTTATGCCCTCCATTTAGAACAAGTCGATTAGAATAATGTTTAGATCGTTAAGATCACTTGATCTAGATGGAGGGTATAGAAGTTTCTGTTTCTGACGAAATTCGAATGACATATTAGAGGGATATATGAATGGATATACATGGTGATATTTTTCAAAAAAAATAAAAAATTTACAAGAAAAATAGGGACGAGGGCAGCCTCATTTTTTCCATATGTGAAGATATATATATATAGGATTTTTATCCAATGCGTACAGGGCTCAATAGCGTTTCGGTGAGCACCATTTGTAGGCCACACACGTGTATTACCAATTAAGTGGTTACCTATTTCGAAGGATATTGTTTTTGGAAGGAGATTAATATGCAAAACGATTTAACAATAAGTGATATTCCAATTATATCGCATTCTAAAAAATAGGAAGATCGTTTTGGAAAGAAAACATTCGAATCGATGATTTCTTGCAGAAAATCGAGATCCAAATGCTCAGGTCGGTAATATATACACAATAATCAAGTAAATGGTTGTTGCGAGATCAATAATATCCAACACAACGGTCAGTAATTTACATTCATTTTCTTATTTGGTGTAGAAATCAGTAATATATACACAATGGTCAAGTAATTGCCTGTGTGAAGTCAGTAAAACCATAACAAATGGTCAGTAATTTCTATATGTATTATTACTTTGAATAGAATTCGGTAATTTAAAGACAATACTCACGTAAATGGTTGTTGCGAGATCAGTAATATCTAAACAACAGTCAATAATTTACATTTATTTTATTACATGGTGCAGAATTCAGTGATATATACACAATGGACAAGTAAGTGCTTGTTGTGAAGTCAGTAATATCCAAACAACGGTTAGTAATTTACGTTCATTTTATTACATGGTGCAGATTTCAGTAATATATACACAATGGACAAGTAAGTGCTTGTTGTGAAGTCAGTAAAACCATAACAAATGGTCAGTAATTTCCATATGTTTTTATTACTTTGAACGGAATTCAGTAATTTAGAGATGATACTCAAGTAATATATATACAGTTATCAACTAAATTATTGTTTGTGTTCAATAATGTATATATCTATGTCTTATATCACATGTTCAGTAATATGTGTACGATTCTCAGTAATAGCTACTATGAGATCGATAATAACAAAGTAATGGTCAGTAAGTCATGAGCATTGCTCAAGTAAGAAAGTAACTATTTATTAATGCAATGCACATTACATAGACAAACGGTATTACTAACCATTTGTGATGTTATTACTGATCTCGCAACACACATTTACTTGCCCATTTTATACATATTACTAAATTTTGTACAATGTAACTATTTGGATGTAAATTACTGATCATTGTCTTGATATTACTAATCTCACAATAAGCATTTACTTGACCGAATTATATTTATTACTATCATAGCATTTGGGTCCCTAATCATCCCGCGTAGAATCATTTATTTGAATCGTTTCTTTCCAAACCCGTCTTCCAATTTTTAAGGACATTGTATAATAGGAAAATATAGGATTTTTTTAAATACATGGTAGCCTATAATTAGAAATATAATTATTGCTAATATACGTATATGGCTCAGAATGGGTGCTCATTGAAAGCCATATGTGTGTGTGTGTGTGTGCGTGGAGGAAAATGGGATTGCCCCTTAGGAGGAGTTAACTTAGCTCCCTTCACCCCATTTTTCCCAGCTTTTTTTAATATTCCCATGGAAATTCATCACTACATCCGTAAATTATGTCATTCGAGTTTCATGCGAAATAGAGACTCATATGACCTCCATCCAGAAAGTTTTTTAACTGTTGTAGAAAAGTTGAAATCAACCCTGTCTGAATGGAGGCCATTAGGGTCTCTGATTCACATGAAATTTGAATGACATAATATAGATATAATTTTGAATTTTCACAAAAGCAATTTTAAAAGATAAAATAAATTTGAGAAAATGGGCCTCCCCCTAAGGGGAAGCCACATTTTTCCATGTGTGTGTGCGCACGCGCGTGGGAGAAACTTCCAATAAGGTAGGTCTTTCCTGTGTGCATGGAAAGCCACATCAATTTAGGTATCTTTCATATTTTTACCATTTCTAACTCCATAAATTAAATAATAATTGTTAATATAATATGTATATCAAGAAAGATTTATGAAAATATCATTACATCTGACAAAAAGGTTAGTTACAATATAATTGCTATATCTTACAAAACAATATGATCATCATTATTTTACAATATGCAGTTTATATATTACAAAATTGTTAAACAATTTAAAAATTAATAGTGGCTTTTTGAATTTCAGGAAAGACACACCTCATTGGAAGGGCTCCCTATATGTATGCGTGTATGTATATGTGTTTTGTGTGTGTCACTTGCATATATGAGCAGTCAACTGAACATCTGGTAGTTGACCATGTTTATCTTCAACCATTCTAATATTCATGCATCTTGCACTAAATCCAAGACTAGTTTTGTATTCCCCTTTGCTCATAAATGACTTGAATATTTTTATAATTTCTTCTCATTTCCTCTGTTTTTCTTTACCAATGTTCATTGTTTTATTTATTCGTTATTTTATTTTATGATGCCCTTCCTTCTCTTTATTCTCGGATCAATCGCGACGAATCGATTGAGTTCACAACGAATACAAGACGAGAGCATCACCACCACCAGGATTAGTCGATTGAACATTCCGTTCAACCGAGTGATTGGCCTTCCAGTTGATTGTTTACACTCTCCATCTGCTCGGTCCTCTCCATTGACGACTACATGCTTTACACAGTCGACCGACTTCTTCACCAGTCGATTGATTTGGTATGAGAATTGCCATACTGACATAATCATCAGCTGATTCCACTTTTGTTCAATCGGCTGATTTGGATTTTCTACTTGATGCATGCTTTCACCCGTGCTCATTTGATTACGAGGTTACCTCGGGTAACTTGATTTCCCTCTACATTCATTTGTTGGAGTTCCATTACAAACCAATGTTACATCACATCACATTCTTGATTCCAACCCTCATAATCATCCAAAAAAACTACTAAAGGCTACTCCAACCCAACCTAGTTATCAAACATGTCCTAAGGACTTCTAGGGACAACCATAGATTCTCCCTGCGACCGATTGCTAATTGGTTGTTAACATTCGCTTGACTTTTATGTTTTGATGAATTTGTCATTTCATTTCCTCCAGGTTGGGCATTTAATTCTTAATGGTACACTCTTACTTGGAATATTGAAGAAGATATCATTGAAGTCTCACAAGTTAATCACTAAGAAGTCAATGAGTCCATATGATCGATCTTGCTGCTTCCCATTACACATGTTAGCATTAGTAATAGATTTTATAATTTGCATTTGAACATCTCACGTGCGTCTCATCAACAGACAAAAACAACATATACACATTAGATTTTCGATTTCATTTTAGATCCATTGTTGGGGACTCAAGAGAAGTCACTCTATGTTTTTTTCGTGATGCCATTTATTTATAGCAAAAAATAGTACAAATATGCATTTTTTAAAGAGTTCAATGGGGTTGTCCTTACACATATTTTTGGGCGATTTTTTTTTAAAAATACTGTAATATATTTCATCATTATATCCCTCTAATATATCATTCTAATTTCGTCAGAAACAATGACTTCTATACCTTCCATCCATAACAAGCAGATTACAACAAATTTAAGACCATTAAAATTACATGTTCTTAATGGAGGGTATAGGAGTCTATGTTTCTGACGAAATTGGAATGTCATATTAGAAGGATATAATGATGAAAAAATACATTGCAGTATTTTCTAAAAAAAGCCTAAAAAAGGGACGGGGACAACCACATTTTTCCAATTTTTAAATACGTCCCCCAAGTTCTCATGTTCAAAGTTGGAGGATCTAGCCAGGGAGGTTGTGCGAGCTCTGTGAGCTTTCCTTCAACTCGTCATTTATGGTTCTTCTTTGCATTTTAATTCCTTTCATTTTAAAGATAAAATATATAAAAGACAAGTTCCACTTCCTTATCCTGCATAGCATCTATGTGATCTTTCCATTCTTCTTCTCCTCATCTTCCTCTCAAACAAAATGGAGTTGAATACATGAGATACTCTCTTAACATTTAGATAGAATGTATAAATTGTAGAGAATGAGAGTGAAGTGTGTATGAAATAAAAGGCCTTACCTCTCCTTTTTATAAGGCTTAAACTAGTCATTTTAGGTAGTTAATAAGCTTTGTAAAGCAAAAGAATGTGTTTGTTGGCTTACGTAAACTTTCCCATTCAAAACAAGTACCCTTGCCAAAATTGCTTGGCTGGAATATCCTTCAGTTGATTGAACCCAAGGACTAGTCGGCTAGTCAAGAGGGTAGTTAGCTGGTAGGTTGTCTAAATGATGCCATTAGTCAAGTGACCATTGAATTGACTGGTCTGTAAGGTTACTCGACTTATCAAAGTCATCGGTTGGTTGGAGAAAATCAGCTCACAGGAAATCCAATCAGTCGACCAATTGCTCCTGAAAACTAAAGTTGAGTTGGAGTTGTTTGCTATGTATATGCGTAACTCTCTCAATAAAATAAATTACAAAACTTCCTGAGTTATTGGTAGCTTTTTGCTCTTCATATTGATGCAACTTCTCGTAGTTTCATGAACTTGGTCACAACATTAGCGTGGAATTCATCATAAGTTTTATTTCATCGCATTTTTTGCTAGTTAGAACAAAAACTAATACAAGACCAAAAACTTTGTCATCATTAAAACTATGTCGCTAACAAAAGGTTTGAACACTCACTCTCTACAAAATACTCTTGCTAGTTCCTAGATCACAACGTTTTGCAATATTGTCGTGGTAAAATAAAAATATAATATAATCGCACTTATGAATCATCACTGGTTAAGTTGGTGAACTAATTTACTCGTTTTGTTCGATACTAACTTTTCTAGAGGAAACTTTATACCAAAATTCTTGTTATAGACCTTGATATAAATGTGGCTCTTGATACCTTGATATAAGTGTGGCTCTTGATCTCGATCAAGACCTAGATCTTACCTAATTCTAGACATGGGAGAACTGAACCCATTCGATATAATGGCCAACATCACAAGCTCCCCCCACCCCCCCAAAAAAGGGCTTCCTATCCACCATAAACTCATACACAATACTCTAGCTATCATTAGTGGGGTCTAATAATCAAAGAATACTATTCTAGTGAAATTATTCTATAATCTCTAGGATCTGATGTTGTTCTAAGACTCTCGCCCTACCTTCCACTGCAAATTTTTTTGTTTACAATTCAATCCATATTTATTTTTTTTGACAAATTATCAAATTTCCGTTCATAAAAAAAGAGTTCAGAACGTGAATAAGGCCTATCGGGCAAAAGATAACCACAAAAAGATAAAACAAAATGTAGGACCCTGACGGCCTCGATAATTAGTACAACCAAAGGCAACCACACATGGAGCAGAAAAGATAATTTTCATAAATCACAAAAACCAAGAGCAAAAAAAATCAAGGTAATTCGTTATGGTGGGCTTCAGATCAGGCTATAGGAGCTTCACTTTTTTGTTGTAATCTAGCGATGAGTGCGGGCGGGGAATCAGAGAACGGGAGAGATTTTGGTTGCAACAAAAGATTGGTAACTAATAGATTTTTAGATTACGACAACAACAATAAGGCAAAGAGGGAAATAACAAGTTTGGCAAAATGAGTGATGAGTAGTAAGGCCTCTTTTGCAATTTGAGCGGGGGTGAGAAGTACCCTCGTACATCCTCGAACATCTCTCCTTCTAGATCAACTACCATATTGATGCTTGTTTGGTAGATATATGCCATTGGGATGATGAATGTGGGTATGACTTGTGGTGTTTGAAAATTTCATCTAGGATCCCATCAAGTTCGAAAAATATTAAGAAAGGTAAATACACACGAAGTAAATGGGTGGTATAAGAATAGACGGAGAATGGTTTCAACATCGACAAACACATGGAGGAACCATTTAACAAGGGGATATCTTCGGATCAAGGGTATATCTTGAGCCCTGAGTTATAGTGACCAAATGAAGAGTGAAACTCAGGGGTGGGAAGATCTCGACCAGAAGTAAATGTTGAGTTTGGCATTTAAGCCACCATGACATAAGAGTGTAAAGTTGATTAGTTAATCTTACACTGGATGTCATGCATGGGAGTATTAGAGAGTCAATGGTGTTTTAGGGGGGGGGGGGGTAGAAATGATCTAAGATTTGGTATGTCCTTGGAGTGAGTTCAATCTATGATCCATACCTTTTAGCCAAATTTGTCTAGCCCAAAGGGTTGAATGTGCTTTAGACAAGTAGATGTTCTCATTCCAAGAAATCTCCCACAGGTTCGAAAAAAGTTCATAAAGGGGAGGGTCACCATTGAGGACGTCTCTCCAGGGGAGGGATTGATCACCTGAACCAATGTCACGAGAGACAATGTTCCTGATGGCCCTTGAGTCAAACTTGATAGAACTCTAGCAGGGTGAGTCATGAGGATTCGAAGGCTCAAGGATGGGGCTATGCCAAGAATTGCCGAATCTTCCTCCAATGATTCTAGAGAACAATGATGTCAGATTTTCTTGGGATTTGATCCAAGATTTGGATAGTGTGAAACTCCTTATTTTTTTCCTAAATTATGGAGTAGTTTTCACATCCAAAGAATAAATGATATACCATTTCATAGAGCTCGTCAAGACCTTTCCAACGAGCCCAAGATCATCGAATTCCGAACTTCTTAACTCAAGATATTTGATGTTTTAAGATGAATGATCGAGACTCATATATGGATTCAAATTCATTTCTTCTTTTATAAATAGGAGATGGTAATATAGCCTCTAAAAAATCCAGCCACTACCATTTTTTCTCCTCATTGGAGCACCATCATCTTTGTCAGATTAGTCGTTAGAGGGTTGCCGCCGTTGTCGGATAATGTGCTCCAATCGACGATCCAAGACCACCATCACGTAGGGGAGCTCGAGATCACCATTGTATGCACGTTCACGCAGTGATCGAGTGACGGAAGCGTTGTCTCCACACGAGAGGAATCACGAGGGAACATCCTCGAAGGTAACGAGTTATATCCATACTTGTTGGTTTCACACATTTTCGATACATATGTTCTTAAATGCCTTCGAAATCATCAAAGGATTTCTTGTGACATGATTCTATGTGATTTTTGTTATCATGTTTATTGTATTATAATTGAATGATATTACCATCTATCAATCACAGACATCGTGAGAAAAAAATAAACTCGCAGCACGAAATCCATTGAAACCTCCCTTAGCCTAAATAGTTGTATCTATTGAGGTGCACACATCGGGCATGGTTAATGATGTGCATGGATAGTGGTATATCATATACTAGGTCACCGGCGAGCTCTTTGAACTGCCCTTGTAATTAATGATAATGACTATAGAAGTTGTTGTAGCTAGGCAATCTAGAGATCCGTCAAAAATAATCACACCAAGAAATGATATAGAGAATCAAGTTTCAATGCTATCAAGAGTATTTATTTTACTTAGGTAACTCCAAGGTCGAACTCAGAGAGGTAATACGGGGGTTTAGAATCAATCTTTAAAAATTCAAAAAAATTAGTTTTTCAGAGAGAAATGATTATTTTTGGTGTTTTGTATTTTTAGATTTTTTAGAGTTTTTAAAGCAAAAGATGTAATTAATCAAAAGAAATATTATGCATGGTTGTACAAATATTTCAATATAAGAAAATAATGATATGTTGTGTAGTGAGAGAGAAATAAAGGAATAAATGCAATTTTGTTGGTTTTTGATTGATGAATGGTGATGTAATGTATGCAATGATAAGTAGATGGAAGCAATCAAGAAGACCAAATAAGAAATCCAAAAAGAGGCCTCCCTTAATGATCAATGAATTACATGAATATGTGATCAATTAAACTCAAATTAATTTCCCAAATAATCCCCCGAAATTAAATGTTACAAGTTTTTTA